>JAITYT010000759.1:266968-281678 GCA_025433975.1 Liostenogaster flavolineata
CCCATATACAGAACAATGACTTTTATTTTCTTGGTTATTTCACGAATTTCGATCGTTTCGTTAAAGCGCATCGTATTATACCTATGCACGTAGAGATAAGGACATTCACGCGATTGTTTTTGAAATCTTCAATCGCTTTTTTTTGATGCCTCTGTTTTTGACCAGCTTGACCAACGAATATTTGCGGACGAATCAAAGGTTGTGCTTGCAAGAGCAATATATATACTTCGTTAACGATATCTCTATACTGGAAAGAAATTGAAAGTAACATATAAATATTAATCATTGGAAACTGCAGGTATTATTCGTAAGATAAGTACGAACCTCTACAAAAACGATAGCCCTCGTGTTACCCTCATTTTTTTGGACCGATTGAAAGTGCCTTACGATCAATTCTTTTAACTTCGAGAATTTATTGTGCCCGAACACGAGATTTTTTGGAATCTTGAAATTGAAGACAAAAGTATCGTTTTAACGATTAAAATTTGTGAATAACGATTATGAAATGCAACGATACTTCCTATATTATTTCCTTATTTTCCGATTATATATCGTTAAATTTACATTTATACTTAAGCAATAACAATTGTACAGACTTCCGGTATATCCTTGCCAGTAACTTGAATATCTGGAAATGGGCCGAGATAAATCTGAATATCCTCCAGTAATTCCAATAACTGATGTTCTTCGGTTATCCAAAATTTATCGGAATGATCTGTCGGAATAAAATTCACGAAAACGATTACATTCTCAAAATATAGCAGTTTCTTATTTTTTACTTTAAACGTACTTTGATAAAACTTATGGAAGGCACGCAGGCCATGTCGAATCATCAGTTCGTAAGCGTGATACATAGTAAGTAATATATTTAAAGTCTTCATAATAAATCTATGGTTTGCAGATTTATCAGATACTTTTTTAAATTCCCTCAAAATGATGAATATCTGAGGCAACAAAAAGAGCGGTACAAAACTTTAAATAATTTTAAGTAACGAAAAGATAGAACGAAACACACAAATTTAATTTACCTTTCCCTTACTGATGTTCGCCGATTGACCTTGCAAAATATTATATTGGATAAGATATCTGACATGACGATCCATTATTTGAATGTATTTTTCTTTGTATTTAATTAATTCTTCGCTAAGAGGAACTAAGACGATATCAACTTTTTTTTCATTGATATATGGAATTACGTCGGAAGATGTCTCGTCCCTTAATTCGATGTGCGAAATGTACAGGTTCCGTAGTACCTATTTCAAATAATATAAAGTATACGAATCGCGAATGGCAGCGATAAAATCAACGTTTACTCATTTAACTTTTACCGTTTTGCGATTGTGAAATGCGAGAAATTAGAATAGGCAAAAATATGAATTTTCCATATACCTCGTGAACATTACTTATTTTATTTCCTGGTGTAGCGGAAAGGGCCAAAATTCTGAAATATTGGTTTTGTGCACTCAATATGCGAATACACTGAAAACATTAATTATCGTTAGATCACCACGCGAAACATGCTTCTTAGAACACGGATAACTTCAGCGTCTTTCGTCGAAATTAGAACGGGCTTGTTACGAGACGTACCTCGCAATACGAATGCTTCCCTAAAGCTTTATGAGCTTCGTCCACGACGATGCATTTTACAAGTTCGCTACATATGATCTTCTTTTCGAGATCGTTGTGAAGAACTTGCGGCGTTGCAAAAATTATTCGTTTCTTAAGCCATATCGTCTGACGCTTCTTCTGACATACAGAACCTATGTTTTTAAAAATATTAAAAGAAAATTAGTATAACATTTCTCGTCGTTAGATATTTTAAAGTTACATCGACGAAATCAAACCTGTGAGTTCGACACACTCCACGCTTGGAATACCCATTACGTTTTGACAGGCATCGATTTGTTGAGCGACCAACGGCTTCGTCGGTGCCAAAAATATAACTTTACCGCGCGGATACCATCTCCAAAAGTTATACATTATGACAGCTGCGATAAAAGTCTTTCCCAGACCTGGTCGAAGAGCGATACTTTCTTAATATCACGAGTGTTGCGCATTTAACAACAACAACAACAACAACAACAACAACAACAACAACAACAACAATAATAATAATATGCGATTACCAGTTGGTAAACAGACTAGAGTATTATAATACAGAGCTGCTTGAACGATGTTGAATTGATAGTCCCTAATGGGATAATTCTCTGGGTAAATCCATGTTCTGCCTGCGGATAGATCAAATCCATGGGTCTCGGGATCTTTCGAAATTTGTGCGTCTTCTGAATACTCCATTTGCATCGAAGCTAGAAAAAAGTGCAATTTTGATATCGATCTTGGATGGAAATTACATCGAACTCGACGACAAAATCTGCTTAGGGTTGGAGAATAGGTTAGAAATTGCTACGATAGCTTTAATGCTATTTTATACGTTTACGTACCCGAGGAGTTCCTTGTCCATCATCATCGTTATAAATATTATCAATTTTTCTTTTAATCGTTGCGCTCCGAGAACACAATATTTAAGAAGAAATAAAAAAACGTACGACGATACTTACGAATTTAATTCCTTTTTGTATAGAATTTTCGCCTTTCGAAATTAAAAGACGATAGATTTCGATCCAACACGATTTACAATGTTTTTAAATTAAACGTTTTATTATCATTCGTGTGATACGTCAAATAATCACGATAAACAAACTGCGCTTAAATTTTGTTCATTAGCTCGATCGAATAAAAATCTGTTATTGGTTACTCGGGTAAGAAAACGATAACCGCTCGTCCAATCAACGCTCACGGCGTACTTCCGTTTGGTCAAATTTAAACGAACAATTTTAAGCTGACAGTGTTTCTAACAGTCGGCCGGTAAAATTTCAAACGAAAGACATTAATTATCGATCTACAGGAACGACATTGATTAAACGCATCTAATTTTAACTTATTAGGTTGGTGTATATTTGAAGAATATGGTCTTCCTCTTTTTGGACGCCGGCAGGATGTGCTATAATCGTTATAAAGAAATACTCAAAATATTCGTATTATCCGTGTCCCAAAATTGGGACATCGGCGGGTAATGGCGGTTAACGAGGATAGATCGGACAATGAGAGTACACGGTACGAAGTATCTTACAATTAGTTTTATTCGTTACAACGAGGTACGTATGAAATTCGTATCGTTCTTCGAGTTACAGACAGGTCGAGTCGTCGACCAGCCGGTCGAAACGAAGTTTCGTAACTTCGCCATCGTAACGATACACAAATAAATATATTCAAGTATATTACAAAAGATCGGATGCGATACATTTTTAACGTTATAACGATAAACTTTATAACGAGCGTCGTGTCCTAACGAACGAGTACGTTTGATCTCTTAAGTACATTTCTGTAAGTTACATTCCTTGCGTAAGAAATGTATATGGAACCCATCGAGTTTTTTCTTTTCCTTTTTTTCATATGTACACGTTAAAAGTACCGAATCGTTTTTATAATAGTAATTATACGTAACATCATTATTCAACAATGTAAGTATCAAGTATGTGGCGTACCTATATTTATACGTTATATTCCTTATTGCTTCGATATATTCTCAGATTTTTACAAATTGTCCATGGATATCGGAAATCGTACTATCGAAGTATAACAGCTGTACGACGTTATCGAGAAACTTAAAGAGAAATATCGATCGTTACGAAAAACCATTGATTTAAACTCGACGATATATTATATTTCGGATAAAATTCTTTAATCGATTTAACGATTATCCAACGCCGATAACAGTCTAAGAATCGTTAGTGTATGCGTTCACAGGATGAGTTAAAATTAAAGAAGTCTCGATCGTAGATCGAAAATCGTTTTCATAAAAAGTATACGTTAATATTTATAATTTCTTTCTGGATTTGTGTCTGCACAACGCGCTACGTATCGATTTTACTATTTACTTCCACAAGGACACTTAAAGCAAGGCACAAATACAATTTGTAGCAGTATTTGGGATTACATAGTTTAATAAAAATGTATAACAATCATCGGTTAGTATATAGTTCGGATAGATGTATAGTAAGCAGTGTTTGAACGATGAACTTCTTTTAATCACAATTAGAAGGGAGAATACATAACGAATAAATTTGTTGTACGGTTATTCGTTCCTGTTATGTCGACAGAAATATTAGAAACCTTCCGTACGTATCGGAAGTAACGTAAAGCAAATATGAAGCTTTATAAGAAGGATATAGAGCTTTATTGGAAGAATAATAGAATGTAGCTTAAACGAAACAACGTTTCTCTGTAACAGTGTGCGTTGACGAGTTACGCGATATATCAATAGCTTCCGTATTTATTTGTGTAAAAGCATACGTTATCAGTCTCCAGTGTTTGATTAAGATCTTAAAATCGAGGAAATGACAAATAATGATATTATAATTTTGATTCTTACTGTGTAAAGTACGTTTATACGATAAGATTGTATACGGAGTAAACCTACAGAGGAAAATCTTGGATAGAAAAAGTTTCATCGAGATATATCGATGTTGGTATTAAATCTTTCCTTACGCATTTATCGAATATTTAAATACCATCGAAGTGTGTTGTTGTAATTGTAAAATTTCCCTATAATTTATCAAACGCCTACGATTAAATATCATTACGCAGGCACGTGATAAACGTGTGACGATAGGATATAATTATTTCCCATTGTACTTTTTGATTTGTCGGGTACCGATCTTGTCGCGTTCAACGGATAAGAGTATTTCGAATTCCAATCGCGATGGAAGATATTTTCAAGTTGCTGCCTCACGCTCTCGTGATTTTGAAATCCAGCGTCTTCGAAAACCGTTCCGATACCTGCAATTAATTTTTTTTTTCTATTATTTTGACGTAACGCGTATCGCGATCCTACGCAGATCTCGTTAGAGTATGTTGACGTTATAAAGATAGAATCCCCCATTGCGTGACAAAATTCTTATATAATGCGTAAACGACAGGACGTACGTATTTTTTCAATTTACGACATCTATCCGATCGACGTGCTCGGACAAGTAGATGAAAAGATTCTTAACGATCTATTACGTAAAGAAAACAATTACCCGCGGTATTGATAAAATAATCCCCTGACCAATTGCTCGTCCCGATGTATGCAGCGATATCGGTAACCATGTATTTGTTATGATTCACTCTAGAGAATGGAATGTTATCCAACGTCGAATTGGTAGGAACGATGAATCTTCTCTGAAAACGTTCAACGTTCGATTTGAAATATCATCGAGGAGATCGATGACATTAATCCTATAAAATATCGATCATGTACCAACCATTTCGAGCTTAACGGTCGAATAACTGTTCGTCAATTGTTCCAAAGACTTTAGAAAGTAACTTTCGGATGATCTGGAATGTTTCCATAAAGAGATTAAAAGTCTAACGTTTACTTTACGTTCTACAGCAGCTGCTCTCAAAGCGTTATCTATTATAGGCCAATATCTGAAATTGAAATGAGCACGTTTCGGTGGATGTAATTTATTGAAAATTCCAATTGACTCCAAATATACGTACGTTACTTTTGGCGTATAAATGGTCAATGGAAAATAATCCATGACCGATATATAAATAAATTTTTCCGCCTTTTCGATGCAATGCAAGATGGCGTCTATGTCGTTACTTCTGCCCTTGGGTGAAAACGGGGGAGGCGAACTCTGAAAAGTCGTAGGCCAAGAAGACTCGATGTTTCCCTCTATCTTTGGTTTAAAGGTATTCGATAAATTCTTTATCTTTACTCACTGCGATGAACGTTTTGTATTTATTATCCATGAACGTGAAATCCATGGGATTATCGATATTTATATTCGTGTCGAGTGATTCGGGCCACGATGGCGGTAATTTGCCATCTTCTCCCAGCTGCCAGTAAACCTAAACGGACAATCGTCGCTTGACATTAAGCCGAAAGAACGTAAGACGCCTCGAATCGAGATTTAAAGCCTCTACTAACGTCAAAGATTTTCCCATAGTCGTTCGCCAAGCAAGAACAGTTCAAGGCCATCAGACCGAGTTCTTTGACCTGCGTCAAGGATCGCCAATCCATATTCGCGGAACCAACGTACAGGTGTTTCCTGTCTATCAGCCATAATTTAGTGTGAAGTACACCACCGCCCATCAATCGTGCAAAGTTTAAGCTTCTCACCTGCGGGACACGATTAGAACGAAGTTAGAAGATACATCGTGAGAACTCGCGTACATCGGAACGAACGAAGGACACGAACTTACATCGGAATCCGGCTTATTAAAAAAGAAAAGGTGAGAAATGGAGAAGAAAATTTGTACGAGTCACCTGCGCATTTGCTTTCTTGGCCAAGATTTCGGTATCGACGTTTGGATTTAAATGCGAAGGTACGTTCTGTGCTATCTTTAGTACAATTTTTCTGTCTCTTCCAGCTTCCACGAGGGATTGAAAAACCGCCTCGCCCTGTAATCACAAACGATACGATCGTGTAATTTCTACGAACGATAGGAAATACATAAGAAGGGAAAATGTCGAAAAGAATAACGACGATCGCTCACCTCTTTTGCGCTGTCGTCGGGATAAACGTCTTGGCGTCTCATGGTCCAATAGAGAGACGCTATCTCTATGGTATTTTCAGCCCTTGCGATCAAGTCCATCCAAGTGTCGTAAGTACTCTCGTGAAATATCGAATTATTGCTATAATTCAAGCCAATCGGTATCGACTCTACCAAAGATACACTGCAACTGTCCGCGCAAGTCAGCTCGGCGTCCAGATTGGTGGAATTTAATACGTATTTGTCCGGTGCGTGATCCAAAAGGGGCAATAAAACTACCAGTACGATTAGAATCAGAATGATCGTGATCGGTATGCAACTTGGTCTGCACCATCCTTGCGCTCCCCACCTTTTCAGCGACGAGAAAAATATTTTTCTTTTTTTTGACAAATTTCTTATCTCTCTTAGGTACTCGCAACGAGCGTGGCGGCGCGTCAACTTACTTGGTGTTCGTGAGGGGATCGTCAACGTCGGTTCTCAACATAAACCCAGATTGGTCCCATAATTCTAAATCGTCCTCGCCACTGGGGGAGTTGACATCCAATCTTGCGTTCTCGGAGACTGTCTGAAACCATCGAATTCGAATCTGAATTATTTTCGAGGTATGCCGCGCGCGAACGGTAAATCGAGATCGTGACGGATTCTTAGACCAGACCAGTTGCGCGCTTACGCCGTCCGATTGATATCGAGTACTCGAACGTTTCGTCGCGAAGCTGCTGGAAACCTAATTATCTCGTACGTCACGTTGACGTTTACTCCGAGGTCGCTGATGGACGACGAAAGCAACTTTTCTTTTGGTTTCTTAATTATCCGATTCTTGAGATCTCAAACTTACGGAATAAAGTTCTTCCTTCTTCCTGTACTTATAATACGATATTTACAATATTTATATATATATATATATATATATATATATAAATACATATGAATGTTTGCATTTAAAATCCCAAGTATCGGACGTCTATCGGAAAGGCGACGTTAGGTCATCGAACGAAATGGAAAATACATGGAATCGATCGAACATCGTTCTTCGTATGAAAAAATAATGTCGTGCGTCGAAGAATCGAAACGTCTCTCCTGCTAACTGAATGGATCTCATAAAAAACGATCCAGATAAAGTCGCGTCGACGGTATTTAACGTCCTTTGGATCGTCGTTTCGAATATTATCCGGCGTTATAGGTACGATCGTACGCGACTACGAACTTAGAACGTAAACGATGAACCCGCACGTAACAGATAAAGGAAAAGTTCGGCGATGGCGGTGTGGTGGTCGAAGGAAAACGTGGCAACGCGGCACCTGGCACCGCGTTCAAACGTCAGTTTTCGAGGCTGATGCATATTTGATAGAGCTTTCTGCTTCATCGCGCTGGAGCCTCGAGAACGTTATCGATCAATTTTAATACATTTTGTCACGAAACGAACCCTCGCCATGGCTACTTTCCGACGGAAAATATTCGGGTGTAAGGCGCGAGGTAAACGCTAATTTACGAGTAGCCGAAAGCGTATCGGTAGACGAGTCCGTGTATGTAACTAAAAAAAAAGATGGAAAGATATACTTTCTCTATTCTACCGATGGAATTGTCTCGTGCAAAACAACGTGTTTGCTCTTAGAGAACGGTGCAAAAATTTGTGAAGAAACGCATTTTTAATTGTAACTCATACGTAGGTAGACATATACATCGAGTGCAAAGAACAACAGTGTATACGAGCATGTCGAGTTCTCCGTCGAAAGATGTATCAACGGCGTTTAAACAGAGTGAAAAGAAGAAGAGTTACGATTACTAACCAAAGACCGATAGAAGATTGACTTTGCCGATCCGGAGAGCCTGGTACGTGATCGGTAAAGGATTTATCGATTTCTTTTTTCCACGCGCAAGTATACATCTGAAAATGCAACATTTCGTAAATACGGTGGCTCTCGAGTCATCCATGAAATAAGTATCGTATCGCAACAAGATCGAGTTACGCATAAAAATGTATTCAAATTTTTGCACGACGTCGAATCGAAAAAAAGGTCGATCGTTCGCTTCGATGCGAACGCGTGGTACTTAAGGAGACTTCGAAAACTGGTCGTCTCCGGCACGTAGGATTTGCGAGCCGAGAACAAGTCCGGATAAGGACGACGCTCGATCCTTTGTTCTTTACTCCGTTGTCCGCTCGGTTCTAGTCGTACTTTGCCTATCGATTTAATTACGCATAAAAATGCAGTCGGATTAAAATTCTTGCGCGGTATCGAGCCGTAAAAATTAGGTCGCACGATCGATTATTGGGTTGGATGCATCTTTCTCTTCGACCCCGGACTTCGCTCGTGTTCGTCGCGCGTACGACCGGTCAGAATTCAGACGATTCCAGGGCGAGAAGGTTGGCCTCTTAAAAGGAATACCAATCGAGCAAAGACCGTGTCCGTGGAGAAGCGCGCGACGTATAATAACGCTAATAACGAATTCCTCGCGCCGCGCTCTACGGTATTACATCACGAAACTACAGAACGAAGTTTAACTGGCGCTGCGCCAGGGGAATTGGTTTCGACGCATCGGATTATACCGTTCCGAGAACGCATTGATCTTGGGTTCGTGCCGATGAAGCTCGATGTAATAACAGTGGATGCCTATAATTTGACGGGGCCACCCTCGTCTCACGGGGGTTCGTTCGGACTTTCGTACTCATTGCTTTCGGTCATGCACGCTCGTCCGCTCGATCTACGCGCGCGTATACCATCGAACGACACGTGTCGTTACGATCGATTATTTACCGCGTCAAAGCGACACACGACTAACACCCACCGTGGAAACGAAACGATTCTTCGAAGCGTCCGATGCTTTGTGATTTATCGAAAGCCACAGGGGCTAAAGGTACGCTCGTACGAGGCGACCCTTCGGTGCGTGGTTTCCTCGGTGCCATCGAATTCGCCCGCTTCGTTACTTTACCACCTTCGACGGCCGATGTTAAATTCTCTTCCTTCCCGAGAGTGAAACGAATCGACGAGTCGGTCGCGCTTCGAATAGTGAAAATACTTCCGTGGCGCTCCGAGCAAAACACGTGGGTTTCGAGACGTTAAAGAAATCCACCTAGGGATTCTCACGGATGCGTTGGGTCCCAGGCGCGTTCGAGCGGCGGCGACCTTCAGAATTTGACGTTTGGAGAGCACGTGAGTCACTCGATTCGTGTCACGTCGTAGCTGATCGTCCATGACCACCGGCACGATAAACGTCCTACGAACAAACTCGTCATCTTATTAAGCACATTTATCATTTTGTCCATGACAAGGCTAGAATAGTGAACGTGTTTTTGTAGCGGCTCTAGCGAAAGACCAGTTCGATGTTACACGATTTTGTCGCTACGGAGAGATGCAAAAAGTTCGCTATCGAACAGCGGTGACCTTTGAAACTTGACGTTTGGAAAGCACGTCGGCCACTCGATACGTGCGATATCATAGCTAATCGTCCACGACCACCGACACGACAAACGCCCTAGGAACAAACTTGCGATCTTATCGACACATTTATCATTTTGTCACGACGCGCTTAGAACGATGAAAGATACGAGACGACTCGAAGGAACGTTCGCGCGTCATCGATATCGTTAATTAGACAAGGAATCGCCTTCGTCGTACCGACAACTTGTGTTTGATCCGTGGCGTCCTGCTTTTCCGGTGCGGCAGTAGAACGACGACATCCTGGTCCTTGTCTCGCTGTTCCGCGTACTTGGGGAAGGTCTTGGACGTGGATGTTTCTCGCGTCGTCGAGGAAGTCGACAGGGTAGTCGAGCCTCCAGCGGTCGAGTATTTGGAATACGCGACATTCGTCACGTTGTTACTCCCTCCGTAAGAGACGTTGTGGGTGTTGTTTACCTGGCGTGCAAACAAAGTAAACGCGGGGAAATAAATAAACGAATAAATCAAGCCTAGTTATCGCGTGCTTCTCTTGCGAAGAGTCGCGTTTCTCTTCGGCTCTCTTTTCCATCGTTGATCGTATAAAAAAAAACCTTGTTTTGTACTCACGAATAAAACAGTCATTCGATCGGTCTTACGATCGTTGTCGATAAGCACCTGTTGAACTAACGCGCGAGATAAGCACAAAGGTAAGAAGAGTACTCGAAGAGAACAAAGTGTAAGATCAGTTAGCCGATCGCGTGGCCATGGCTGCCATTTGTACTCTCGACTTTACGCGGGAGATTCGAACGTTGTCTCCCATCGAAAGCATCGAAACTGCGAAACGTTGTCACGCACGAGATAAGCGCACGGAGGTAAGAAGAGTACCAAAAGTTTAAGATCGATCAGCCAATTACGTGGGAGATTCGAACTGTGAAAGCACCGGAACTACGAGTTTAGAAGCTTCCCCGCGATCAAGATGGTCGACTCACCTGCACCAGAATGTGACAAGCCTGCGACGCTATTTGGAACAGGCCGTCTTGCAGATTTCGGCCGTTGTGGTCGGATTGTTCGCTCCCGCCTTTCTTCCATCCGAAGAAAGACATTTTGCTCGTCGAAGAGACGCAAGGTCGAAAGCACTTTCGATCGAATATACTCGTCTACTCGTGGGAACGTCTCGCGGACATGCTCCGATCCGTCGTTCGAAGGATTCTCAAGCTCGATCCAAGGAACGGGAGTCGAACGAAACGAATGACAGTCCGGCCGTTTGGAACATTTCGGATGCCCGTGGACAACGAACGATCGATTTCGTCTCCTCTTCTTTCTCGAAGCGTTAGGGATCGGCGCTCACGCGAAGATAAAAAGAGAGAGAAGAACGACGCGGTTCGAGTCCAACTCGAGTCGACGTATCCTTTCGCATTTTAGCGAGGTTCCTTCTTCCTCGATGGCCGACACGGGGGAAGCGAACGTCTCTTCACGATCCATCACGGGAACGACCCATTATCGCGAGTCCATATTTCGATCCTTGCCAGTCGTGGGCTGTCGCATCCTTGGCCTCGAAGCGAAACGAGCGGTTCGTTCGTTCGATGGGTCAAGCAGGAAGGTTCCAAAATACCCGAAAGAGCCTGGGGATTGGCGAGAATCTCTCGAAGCTGGGCAAACACCGCGCCGACGACGAGGTTCGTTCGGAGTCGCGTACACCACCAGGCGCGACGGGGACGATCAAGGGAGTTGGTTCGCCTTTTCGCGAGGTTCCTTCTCCCTCGATGGTCGACATGGGGAGAAGCGAACGGAGTTAGAAGTCCACCATCTTACGCGGAAACTAGGCGACGAACGTCGAACGTCTCTTCGTGATCGATCACGGGAACGACGGCAGCAGCCTGTCCGTAGACGCGTAGGCGCGAGTCCATATTTCGATCCATGCCAATCGTGAACCGTCGCATCCTTGGCCTCGACGCGAAACGAGCGGATGGTTCGTTGGATCCGTCGCGCAGGAAGGTCCCAAAATACTCGAAAGACCCTGGGAATTGGCGAGAATCCCTCGAAGCTGGGCAAACACCGTAACGACGACAACAACGACGAGGACGAGGTTCGTTTCGAGTCGCGTAGGCCACCAGCCGCGAAGGGGATGATCAGGGGGATTGGTTCGCCCTCTCGTCGCGGACCTGCGCCCAGGGAGCTTCGCGTGGCCTCGATAAATTCCACGATAAGCGTATATTCACGGAGAAAAGTTCACCATCGAGACTACCGGCGTGCTTCGCGCGTAGGCTCTCATCGACGACGGAGCCGCCAGTCCTTCGTCCTTTCGCTTTGAATAACGATTTTCTCTGGCCCGTCTCTATCCTTTCCTAACCACGTCGATCGGCATCGACCCCGGACTAAAACTCTCCCTCAATTTTACTCCAAACGGAAATTCCATAAGACACGAGTCCTACGTACGAGTGTTCGAGTTCGAAAGAACGGAGAAATCGAGGAGAGATTCTTTTTTACGACAATTTTTTTTCTTTGTTATATCGAACTGATGAAGAGACGAGCACGGAACGTTTTCATCGTTCGGTGCCAGTCGGTTCGGCGGGATAAATATTTCTTCCCCTTTTCCCGATTTTCCCACTTCGCGCATTCGTGCGTCGATGTGTGGGTGGATGGGTGGGTGTGTAGGTACATACACCACGGGCTTGAGAACGTATTCCGTGTCAAAGGATGGGAACGGGATCCGCTTGTTCCTTACCAAAGAGCGTCCTTTGTCTTTATCGCTTTTCCATGAAATCCCCTCGATTTCTCGGACGGCGTGCAGCGCGACTCAACGAAACTTCAATTCGTTCGATGATCGAAAAAAGAAAATAATCGCGAGAGTTCCGCACGCATTTTACGCGTATCGAGTATACGAGTAACGTAAGGAATAAAGGCGATACGTAAGAAAGATAAAGCAGATCCTTAACTCGTCGTAGTACCGTCCTCCGTCACCAGATCGCGCCGATTTCGTTTCTCGGCCATCGGACGTGCGATTCAAACGCGGCGCGTGCGCGATACGTTTCAAAAGTTTATGTATAACTTATTCGAGACCACGCCTCTCTTCGTGGAATTATTCATATCCCAAACGCGCGTCGATAGAGATAAATTTTGGTAAAGTCAAACTCGGCACCGAGACGCTCTCTCGTAGCGTCTTTCGGAAGGCGCGTGAACGTCCGAACGACCGAAGATCGTTCGATGCGCGAGTGACTGGAGTTTCGACGAGAATCGATAAAAAAAGGAAAAATGCGGGGAAAGCGGTTCGCGGTACTCGTCGTATTTTCGAAGAGTTCTCCTCGTCGGCGAGGAGGTCGAACGCTTCCGGAAAAGGCCGAACGGAGGAACGACGATCGAGCGACGCCCCACCCCTCTCCGATAGGCCGCTGTATTTCTTAGTATTTTTATCGATAGTTTTGGGCCAAGGGTCCACAAACTGAACTTAACCTGTTCGTAAAACGTGTTAAACAAATAGGAGAATAGTCTTCGATTAGAATTATTTGGCGACTTAACGAGCATACAGAGATAGGCCAGTGGGAACGCGAGCGCCACCAACGCCATCTGGAGCGCGCGGTACGACGTCGTAGCCGCTAGAGCGCGTAAGGAGCGAGTAAGCGAGAGCGCGTCCCGCATCCCCACCTCTCCGCCTTCCCTTGGGCGCTCGCTCGCTCGCTCGTTCCACCGCTGCCATAACGGCGGTGACGGCGATCGTTTCCATTCGACCACGGGTTGGCTCGTTGCCTTTCGTCGAAGCCCTCTTCCTCCTTCTCCTCCTTCTCCACCTCTCCGTCTCCTCTCTTCCTTCTCTTTCTCCACCTCTCTTCCTTCTTCACCCCTCGACGCCGGAGCGAAGATCCTCGTAGTCCTCGTAGAGCCGGCACCGCGAGCATGTACCGATCGAGGAAGCGGCTCGCTTGAGGAGTCGAGTCGGGCACGACGTTGTCCAGAAAAGAAAGGAAGCAACGAGCCAATAGAGACGACTCGTTTCGAAGGAAGGAAGGAAGAGAGTAAAGAAGAAGGAAGGAAAGGTAGAAAGGACTTTCTTTCGAAATCGTCGACGTCGAAACGCGTGATTGATATCTCGTGGGTTCCTACGTGACGTAGTAGTAGCGTAGTAACGATAGTCAGTGGTAGTAATAGCGGTAGAACGGTAGCATTGCCAATAGTGACAGTGGTGGTGGTGGTGGTGGTGGGTTGTAATAGTGTTAGTAGTAGTGGTAGTGGTGTCACGGTCGGCCGTCGAGCGAGTGTACGTCGCGTGCGTTCGGTGCGCTGCGTCACGACGAGCTCCTCTCGTGGCGTTTTTCCGATCGTTGGTGTCGTCGTCGTCGTGGTCGCGGCGCCGATCGGACGCCATTGTTATCGTCCGCGTTCGTCCCGAGGCGAACGGCGCTCGAGCGTCTCTCGTCCTCGTTGTCCTTCGCGCGATTCGAGCCGCTGCCATAGCGACGCTCCCTTCCAAGGCGCCGTTGCAACACCACCTCGACGATTATGACGAGAAAGAAGCGAGTGTCTCTCCTTGCCTGAGTCCGCGCTTCCTCCGCCACACACCTTTCTCCTTGTCCTTCCGCGTCTGTCTCTTTTTATTCGTCGGAGACGAGGACGCGCTCTCTCTCTCTCTCTCTCTCTTTCCCCCCTCCCTCCCTCTCCCACCCTCGGTATTCCCCTTCGCGGCGTTTGACAGGTGCGTCTCGATCCCGAGAGAGAGAGGAGCGATAGAAAGATAGAGATAGAGAGAGAACACCGCTAGACGCGGAACGTAAGAAAGAGAGAGAGAGAGAGAGAGAGAG
>JAITYT010000759.1:285272-295802 GCA_025433975.1 Liostenogaster flavolineata
TACCGTGATACATAATACATTTGTCGACCCTTCCATTCACCTTGCCTAGGCAGTAGTACCTACGTGGACGTTTCACAGGCTGGACGTAGTCGACGCGTCGGTTCGATCCATAGAACGATTTCTCTTTGCAAAATTTCGTTCTACGACTGCTCGAGTCTGTCGGCCGCTTTTCTTCTTCTCCATTTCGAAAAAGAGGTGATTTCTCTTTGCAAAATTTCGTTTGGTGACAGTTTGGGTCTGTCGGACGATTTTCTTTTTTTTCCATTTCGATAAAGACTCGATTTTTCTTTGGAAAATTTAACTCTACGACTACTTGGCTCTGTCGGACGATTTTCTTCTTCTCCATTTCGAAGAATGCGCGTGGTTTCTGTCACCTCTGTCTCTATGCGGCGAAAGATCGAGCCAAAGTCGGTGTTTTGTCGACGAAGAGAAGGATCGTTCGGCTGTGATTCGGAGACCTTGTAGAGGTTATTTTCCGACTGACGTCGGTCGAAGGTTCGACCGAGGCTGCTGGTGCGTGTAAAAGATCATCGGAGTAAAGAGGTAGGTCGTAACGAGCGCGGCGCAGTTTCGACCGATCCCGGAGTGTGTTCCGATTAAATCGCCTTGTTTTTGGGTCGAACTCGCTTCAACAATTCGAGCGTAATGTTGTTTGCATATCGTTTTGTAGCAGTCACCGCGCAACCTGTTGATGCACGCGGGCGCGTATCGCCGGTTCCAAAGTCCTAAAGTAAGTAAACTCGTATTTTCGAATTCTATCGGCGTCGCGATCGTAGACGACGAAGAGGATGATCGATCGCGTTTTAACGACAAACTCGAAGTCTATTAACGACGCGCAAAGAAAAAAAATACGTTTCCGAGAAACGAGGGACGCGAATTTTATACAGCAAGACAATTTAATATTATTTATTAATTTATACGATAGAATTTCGCTTTGTTGAGCCGATTGCTCGACGACAATTGAATTTACGTTGCAATTTAAATGGTGGTCGCCCCCAAAAATGTTGTCGTTGCCACTGCAGATCGACGCGACATTCGAGCAAAGATCCGTTCGAAGCGAGAAAGAAAGGATGAAAAAAATGAAAATAAAAAATCGAAAGGCAAGTCGGCGAGTGGTCGGCCATTCGATCGCTAGCTAGTCGCGAGCGCATCGCCGGTTTAAAAATCCCTGGACTCGTCGAAGTAGAGTAGGAGAACGAGGAAGGTCAAAATCGCGTTTGGCCGACGTAAAAAGTAAAAAAACGATCGATCGGTCGGCGCTCGACATTCGAGTAAAAATCTGTCCAAGTTGAAAAAAGGAAGGGAAAAAAATGAGGAAGACGAGAAAAAAGTAGGAAAATAAAAAACGGAATTGCGCGTTCGCGAACCGCGAGCCACTCGGTTATTACCTAGTCGCGAGCGCATACGTGGTTCGTCCCACTTACCGAGAGACGAGACTCTTTTTATCGTGGTATAGCGTGACTCGTGCCTATCGACCTATCGCAACGCGGTTACGATCGACGTTCCTAAGAATTTCTTTCGAGATAACGACGAAATTAACGTTATTCGCCCCGTGACCGAAGCGAACGCCTTTCTCCTTTCTCTTTCCCTCTTCGGTTTCTCCCTTTTCGTCGATCGTTGCGACTTTCGTCGCGATGTCGGAAAAAATGGTGGAGAAGAGCGATGATCGTTCGACGATTCCCGAAAGACTCGTAGCGATTCTACGATCGTGCGTTCGGTGGTATCGCTAATTGAAAGTACAAAGAGCTTGATTCACGGTCGATCGTCGTCATCGTCCCCACGGAGGCGATACCGAGCTCGAGGGTAACCCCCGAAAGAGAGAGAGAGATTTTTCATTACGGTCGATGGATCCGATCGGAAGCTTTCTTCTCTCCTCCGGCTCGACGTCGACCGCGTACACGTGCGATTCTTCGTTAACCGAGGGTACGTTCTTCCCCGAGAGCCATAACGGATCGGTGCTTCTGAAGGTAACCTCGGTGGAGACGCGTTTCGATCTTTTTTACAACCATCCCAGACGAAATTCGAGTTATTCGTTGGAATTATTCGATAGGAGATATTCGACTAAAGTATTTTGACCGTGCGATATATTAATATTTTATACACGTCGTAACTAGGAGAATATTTAACGAGATCGGCTTTCGCGTGCGGCTTAAACATCGTAGGCGAACGGCTCTCGTTCGTCCATGTTGATGGATTTCAGCGAAACGAGCGGAACGCGATTGTCGAAGAGTTTGACGGTACGAGTGAATTTCGGTAGGGTCGTGGAACGAATTCGAGGGCATTTTGAGTAACACCGTAATGGACTGCGTCCGTAACGAGCCACGGCAAAAAAAAGGTTGTCCGTGTCAGCGTCCTTCTCCGTATTTTTTGCGTACGCCTAGACAACGATTCCACGAACGTCTTAATTCTCCAAAAAATTAGAATAAAATCGTGTTCACCTTGAACGCCGAGGGCGAACGACTCTCATCCGTTCATGTTGATAGATTTCACCGGAACGAGCGGAACGCGATTATCGTAGAGTTTGACGGTACGAATGAATTTCGGTAGGGTCGTGGAACGAATTCGAGGGCATTTTGAGTAACACCGTAATGGACGACGTTCGGAAGGAGCCACGGCAAAAAAGGTTGTCCGTGTCCTGGTTTATGCCTAGACGACTACCCCCTTGCCTGTCCGATGCTCGTTGGTGGCTCGTCCTCGAAGTACCATCGCCTGTTAAATATGCCAATATACATGTGTGCCTTGTACGTGTGTTTTTCAGGATGCAGGGAGTGGCGTTCTCGCGGCGAAAAGGGAGATTCACCCCGTCGTCGTCGTCGTTGCTGGTACTGCTACTGCCTCTGGTCGTGTTGCCCTTAGCCAACGGTGAGTCACTTTCCTTCCTTCTGCCCGAACGCGTATGATAGCTTCCTCTTCTTTCTTCCAACGATGCGGCGTTATGCCGCCTACCACTCTCCTCTTCCCAACCCCTCGTGTCATCGATTCACCGCCGCGAAAGACCTTAAAGACGCCCGAACGTACGTTAAAGGGGTGGTCGAATCTAACCGAGCGGGGAGACCGGCTGTTCTCCCTAACGATTCGTACGATCCTGTCGTCGATCATCGAGAAAATTCGAAATGAATGAATCCAGGAATCGAAAAGTGTTAAAGTTGGCGCGCGCACGATATGTAGGTAAATAAAAAAGACTTTATCGATTCCTTTAGTATCGGACTGCATCGAAAATAGTTCAAATTTCCGTTGATGTTTCGAAGAAAAGCGATCGGAGAATCATGGCGTGTCGCGTTGACTTCTTCCTAACGATTCGTAGGATTCGTCGATCATCTAGAAAACTGGAAACGAACGAACTCGGACTGTATGGAAAACATTCGAAGATCCCGTTGATGTTTGCCTCGAACGTATGGCTTACGATTCGGTCCGAAGGGGAGAAGAAAAGCAAGCAGAGAAATATGGCGTGTCGCGATCACCGATACCGACTCGCCTTCGTTCGTTTTTCCATCCGTGTACGTGCTCGGTGCGCGCGTTCGCGCTCGTAGAGGATATCGCTGACATTAGCGATTCTGGAAGCGCGTCGAGAGGCCAGCATCCCTCCGTTCTTCTATCGGTTCGACGGGTGGGTGGTTGGTGTCCTTTCCGTCCTCCTAGGAGGGGTCCCTTGACGATAGGCGCGGCGCATACCCCGAGCTACGCCAGCCACGTTCCGCCCCATCCTCTGCCCTTCCTCCCTTCGAAACGGATGCGCGTTCCGTGCTCCTTCTCGGAGGAGAGAGAGAGAGAGAGAGAGAGAGAGGAAAGTCCAAAAGTCTCCTTTTAAAACGACTTACCCTCCTTTCGGAGCGTTTCGACGACTCCGTCTAGGTCCTCTCTTTCTTTTTTCAACGTCGAGAACGTAAGACGGACTCGGAACGGAGTTCCAAGTCTCTTCGGAAGAGGGAATCCTTTACGCGCTGGAAGTTGGCCATGGGTTATTCGCTAGTCGTTTACGTACGCGATCTACCATGGAATTGCTCCACGATTCTACGGATTTATCGATCTGTCTCGATTTATCTCGACTCGAGGAAGGCTCCGATCTACCCTAAAAATTGACTCTAAAACTCAGGGACAAAATGCACAACGACTCCGTGGCTTCGAGACACCCTGTATATCCTGTCGGAGTAACGAGTCTCGTCGTAAGACGCGCCATCGTTTCGTTAGGCGGAATACCATAAATTCGACGATGCTCTATCGATCGTGACGACTGTAGGGTCCAATCATCATCGTGGCTTCGATCGCGGACCTTTTCTTGCGATGCGTTTTTCGAGTAGTCCTCGCGAGTGTCCAAGTCCGTGAACGTTATCGCGAATCGCGCTTTTTAGCTGTTTGAGCGTTATTTCGCGTTATCGTGGGGAAAAAATAGATAAGAGAGAGAGAGAGAGAGAGAGTTTTACACGATGAGTAAACGGGTGTTGCTCGTTCCGAAGGAATGTCCCTGAGTCGTTGCGAGTTCCGGTTGGTCCAACGCGTTTGCGTTTGACGCGGGTTTACCGCTCTCGTGTCTTCAAGATTCGTTCTTTAAAATTGATCGAGCCTTTTAGTGCCGGACGCGAAACTAGTGCCTATGGGAGCGAGAGATACGGGACGCGCAGACTGCCTTTTCTCTTAAATAAATTTAACTACTCGTGCTGTCGGCGACGATAAATACTTCTTATGTCGTTACGAAGTAGAAACGTTGACCGTTAAAATTCAGTCACCGGACGCCATCTTTCGTTTACCTAAGTGCTTTTTAATAACGAATATAAAACTAAACTAGACGAGTTTTCGCGAGAGTGTGTTTCAAAATTACCTCGCGTTGTATAAAAGCGCAGTCGAAACTTGTCGATCGTTATTAAAAAAATTCTGGCGAATGTACTCTATCGCAAGTAACACGTAGAGATTGATTTGGATGATTGAAAAATGGTTATTTTCAGTAACGAAGCGATGCGTGTACCGGATAGGTAGACCTTTTAAACGTAGAGTCCCTTTTTAAAGTATAATTCGTATTAATTTATTAGATCGTTCGGAAAGTCATTTGGTTTTTTCCCCGACAGTTTTTCGTAAAAACAGAAAAAAAATGAAATGACTTTTCGAAAAACCTAATATATCATATTTTTTTTCGGAAAAAGCTGTTTCTTTTAGAATCATTTCGAGTCCTCCGATGGTGGAACGTCCATAAGCTATTGGCCTTTTTCCTCTTTCTACGTTTGTTTTCCTGTTCGTTTGAAACGACGAACGCGTACGCGGTCTTGACAAAATCACGAGTGCCCGTGGAGTTCCTCCAGACGAGGAATCGTCAGAATTCGAAACGAAAGGAGAAGGCGAAAATGGCTTTGCCATCTGGACCGAACGCGGCGCGACGCGACTCGACGCGCTCGTTCTGGACCCATTAACGCATTCTTGGCCTCGGTCATCGGAGCGTTGCGTTCGCCAGGGTTATGTCGCTTCTCCGGTTATGCGCGCACGTGTGCACCCACACCTGTCTTTTTCTTCTCTCTTTCGCTCCTTTCCTTTCATTCGGTCCTGCTCGGCGGTCAATCGATCGTCCTTCTCGGTAAAGTTTATTCCTCTCGCGACTTCCACGAATTCTCCTCGCCTCGACTATCTCTTCGTCGAATTCTTATTCTCACGCGCGACGTTTCGACGCTGAGACGATACGCGCCATTTTGAAAAATTCCTTCGCGTCGGATTAGGAAACGACGAAAGCGACGTGTCGCCTTAATTGTTAGGTCCTAATACATCTGTACATTCGTTTAATGCAATTTATACAAAAATTCCAAACTAAGATAAGCTTCGGATTTATATTTTAGATCTACCGGGAAGTTTTGTCATTTTTAAGCTAAAGAAACTGATGGATTTTCGATGGAATAATTAATGTTTACCGGACGATAAAATTTTCATTGTTACTAGCCACCTCTTCGCGTGTATATATAGAACACGTACGTACAAATGCGACGGTCGAAAGAGCCGATGTTCAACTTGAGATGACATTCGACGGAACTTTTCGGTGGACCTAATATAACGATGGCGGTTTTTTTTACAGTAACTGCGACGTTTCGATCGCGTGTGATTCCATACGACGGTTCAAAGCGCCAGTCGCCGAGAATGAAACTCGATTGCGAGGTACTTTGGCGGTAGGACCTAAAATAGAAGACTTATTTTAAAGTACGCGGTTATTTCCTGGACCTTGAATAACCACGGGGGGCATAGACGTGGAAAGTTGGAACAGTAGGAGGGATTTACTTCGTTTCGCCGGTTGGCCTTGCTAAATCGCCGCAGCCTTGGTACATCGATACAGTTATAATCCTTTAATCCCTCTATAAAGCAGTTCCATACTCGGTCCCCTAATCGCCGTTCTTCCACCAGGCGTTGCCCCTCTGCTCTCCGTACTTTCAAAAATACACAACGTCGTTCCTGGCAAAGTTACAGCGCGGTATCGATCACCGTAGGTAAACTAAGATCGTACAAAGAACGAAGAGTAGTCCCAGACAGCTTTTTAACATTTTAATGGCCGCTTATACGACTTGCGTGTGATAGCCATTGATTTATTGTATTAAACGTGTTGTTATTTTTAGGTTTTTTTAAATTAATACTTTAAAAATATTGCCGGCTCCCTGGCGACGTTTGATCGCGTAGACCAGACGTGCGGCCATTAAAGTGTCGAAGTACGTCTTCTCCTGATTCGCCATCGTCGATCGGACCGTTCCATTTCTTATTCTTTTTGCTTCGTTCGTTTTAGAAGAAATTATCCTTCTCGTATCAGAGAAACGGATCTGAAAATGATCGTCAGAGGTGAAATTTTAAGAACGCGTCCTAAGCAAAATTCGGAAGCCGATCGAGGTCAATTCGCAAGTTACGCTTTAATTTCGTAAATTTTCCCAGCCCTTCGTAGCAAAGAAAAATGGTCAATGAAGCTCCTCGACTTAAATTTCACTTTACTTTCTACTTTATACGACCCACGGATATACGAAGACTCGATTAAAATCGTTAGGACGACGATAAATCGATATAACTCAACAATGAATTTAGACCGGGCTACTGGGAAGGAGGAAAATTAATTTGGACCGCGAGATGGGTTAACAGAGTCCTGGTGACGGCAGTCGAGAGCAAGACGTCCGCGTTTCGCCGAAAGTTCCTTTCGCTTTTGCGCGCGCCATCCTTCCGTCGAACGTCGCGGCACGACCACGCAGAAGGGAAATTGAAGGCTAGGGTGGAAAATAAAAGGCGGTGGTAGTGGTAGCGGCGAAGGAAAAGGAAGAGGAACGAAAAAAGAAAAAAAGGAAAAAAAAGAAGAAGGAGGAGAAGGGGAGAGCGGCAAAGGAAAGAGAGTTGGTTTCACGGGTAATGGCGTGCAGACACGATCGCCAGAAATAACCGACGACGTGCGCGTTACGAATAAGAAAGAGGGAGTAGGAGAAAATTTGAACGGTGGAACGTGGCGCGAGGGGGCGGAGAGAGGGTGGAGAGGGTTTCAGAAGAGCACGTGAGTATTTAAATGGAGGTGAGCTCGAGTGGGAGGATCCAGAGGGATGAGCAGAGACGACGAAGACGATTTTAGACATGCAGCTTTCGTCGCAGAAATGTCATTTATCTCGGACTACCAACCCGCCGCCGTCACCATCGCTCGGTGACCCTTCTTGCTTTTCTCAACCACCACCACCACCACCACCGTCATCGCTACCGTCGTCTCCTCTTTTCAACTATTCTCTCCTCGTTTCTCTAAACGTTAACCAGCGCGTTGGAACCTTGATGTCGCATCGCGTGGCGTGTTCGAGGGTTTTTCCTTTTTTTTTCTTTTTCCTTTCCCCTTTCTTTTTTCTCCTTCCAAGTGTACTCACGCGTCTCTGTTTCGAACGCACGCGCGAGTGAACAGGAAGTAGAAAAACTTGTTAACGCGTTAACGAACGCTGGAACGACTTCGCAGCAGCGCCGACTATCTCGACCGACTGTCTTTCCGCTATATGGGTTCCAAAGGTGTCCCGTCGGCTGAGGTCTCTCCGTTATCGCTCGATGATTCGTTTCGTTCGTCGTTATCGACGATGTTTGCCTTGCTTGCTAGCTTTTGTATTTTTCTTTTTCTTCTAAGTGTGCTCGCGCGTAGAAACGCAGGAACGACTTGGCAGCAGTGCGACGATCGCGACTGCCGTTCCACTTGGCGGTCCAAAGGTGTCCCGTCGGCTCGATCTCCACTATCACTCGACGATTCGTTTTATTCGTCGTTATCGATTACGTTTCCCTTGTCCGGCGTTGTACTTTTTATTTTTTTTTATTTTCGACGACAGAATACGCGACTTACCGATTCGTAACGCGTCTATAGTCGCGATGGAAATGGAGGAAATCCTAACGGCGGAATCGCGCTCTCTCGCGTGTCGCGTGGACGTTCGTGCTTGCGGGGACTTTGGCAAGGATTGCCACGTGTTTCGTAGTATCCCCGCGTATTATTTCGAAGGGACCAAAGTCGAGTGGAAAATTATTCGTAAAGCTTCGGAACGATCGTAGGCACTGGCTGGGGGTGAAAGAGGAATACGAACGTCTTCCTACGAACGTATAAACGACCACGACGAGCAACGATCATCGTAAACGATTTAAAGAGTTCTTCGCGAGATAAATTCGCGACGACATATAGGTCAAAACGATAAGACGCTTACCGTGGAAATACGGTAGGTCGTATCCTTCTTCGTCCCGAGAGTTATTTATAGCGACGAACCGGGTGCGGACTAAAATTTCGTGCGTGGTCGAAGTAGAGAAGACTCTTATAATTTATGAAGTGCGACATTAAATGCCAACCGTGTTAATATCGTTCGCCGACGTTCGTACATCTGTCACGTGTTCTCTCTACAGTGCTTAAATGCAAATACGAGGGAAGCTCGTTTAACTCTCAATTACGTCGTCGGAAAGTTATCGTGCGGAACGAAACCGAGGAGCGAAAAGAGATTCTTTTTCTGGGAATTAAAACTAAGATCAAGAAGGTCGCTGACTTTAATTGCGCCCGTAGAAATCGGTGCTTTTAAATCGAATCGCCCGTGGGTCCCGTTGTCGTCGTCGAACTGTGTAAATTACGGCGCGTGGATGTCCTTTATTACGATAAAACGAGCGTAAAGATTGTTATAGAATTTTTCCCGAGCGTGCGTGTGTATTTTTATTTCTTTCTAAAATAAAGTTCGCGTTTTATGAAACGCCCGCGATCCTTCCTTTCTAGCCGTTCTTTTTTTTTTAATCTCCAATATTAGCGGCAGCCCGTTTTAAAATCATAATGCAATCGTTGGGCCGAGAATAATGTTCCGTTAAAAAAAGATACGGAGAGAGCATTCTCTCTCTCTCTCTGTAGCATTAAGTCGTCGGGGATGAAATTTTTAGTTAATTATAATTTTTCTAGAAATTTTCTACGAATTTCATCCTTGGCGATCCGATGGTTACTGGCGCTCGATAATACTCTCGAATCCTTCCCTTTGTCTTCGAGGCAGTTTTTAGTGCCGAAAATATGCCACTGGCCGTTTCATTGCCGACGACTCCGTTGCTTTTTCGCGGATCGTTACCATAGGACGACGACGAGGACGACAAGAAAGCAACCGTAAATGTTCTCGTAGCAGGCTCGTTAACTGGCATAAATGGAAATATAAAGTTTTCAGTCCCGTGATCCCCCTAGTCTTATCGTAAATTCGTACTAAATATACCTTTCGCTTTTGACCATTTTAAATATTCAAAAGCGAAAGGCGCGCAGACGTAGGACAAGCGCCTCCTTCTATCCTTTCCCGAACGTTTTCTTCTTCGGTTGCTGTCTTCCCGTATTTACGCATTCTCCGGAAAAGCTTTCAACGCTTTCGCTCTTTTAAATATCGTAATTTCGGGCGTAATCCGTTTTTACGTTCGTGCTTCTGCTTATTAACGAATCGTTAGTCGAACGGAGAAATTATTTCGTATTGTTTTTACAGCGTTTAATCGATGTAACGTTCAGATTGTCGCACGAATCGATAGCAATGGTCCCAATGAACTCGTAATTGCGATCGTTGAAAGCTCGATACAGCTTCATTCCTTCCTTACGTAAATTTCGTAGATTTGACAGGAGCATGTGTTTTATGAAGGCGAGTTCGTGACACGTGCGCGTAGACTGTATTTTAACTCACCGCACGTCTTCCGACTGCGACGCGACATCTGCTGCTGCTGCTGCTGCTTGCTACTGCCATGGGCAAAAAGTTTTCTCAATGCTTCCGCTCAGACTGCTCCTCTTACTGTGAAAACTCACCACTTGCCGCTGATTAGAATGATTGATCGTCAGACGAGAAGGCGGTTCGTTCGCACGCCGCTACCTCCTTCGTATCGTCGACGTCTCGCCTTCGTCTTTCTTTTCTTTCTTTTCTCTGAAATTCTACTCGGACGATTCGCGTTATCCAAATTTGGTAGTTTTTTGGCACGCGTGAAATTCGTCTAAAATTACCAACGATCTCGTTAACGTTATTCCGCGTATTTTCGACAAAAGGTCACTTTCTTAGGAACGTCGGAAGTACGAACAGCTGTCGCGCTACG
>JAITYT010000759.1:300573-315499 GCA_025433975.1 Liostenogaster flavolineata
CAAAGGGTTAAGGATCGATACTCGAATGTTTTTTTTTTTGTGTAATACGGCTGACCAATCGTATCGAGTAGTGGATGGATTTCGGGAGGAAAAAGTTCGAAGCAGCGTGTATTTGAAAGGTCGATGGCGGTACTCTATGAAAATGGAATAATTGCCCTGTGAAAATAGCGGAGGAAGTCGACGATGATTAACGATGAAACGCGCGGCGTCTCGATCTTTCCGAATCTTATTGTTGTGTCATTGGTAGGATCCCTGGTCCCGCAGCGACTCGCCCACCCGTTGCGGTAATGCTGACGAGTGAAGGGTCACTCGCAAAGGAGGATCCAATTGCGATCAAACACGATCGCATGTCTCAAGGGGAGTTCACAGCGGATTGACTCGGATCGTAAAGTAAAATTCATTTTAATGTATACGGTTACGTAGCACGCTTCATCGATATTCCATCGAAAATAACGCCAGGGAGCACGGGAAGATTCTCTTGTTCTTCTTATCCGCGCGAAAGTTATCGAGCATCTAACGATACGAACAAATTCAAATTGACGAACGATACGAGAGACGAACGCCATATCGGCGGCAATTGTTAGGTCGTAACGTATGAAATGTCCGGTTTTGGTATGAAATGGTAAAATCGGACACTTCGTGCGTTACGACCTAATAATTACCGCCGATGAAAATCGGACATTTCACGCGTTACGATTTAATAGGATTCCTTGGTTTCCTTCGGTATGATATTTCGAGCGAGTTTCCTTCCGTACTTTTGCTCTGCCATTCGCCACGACGCGTTCGAGCGCCATACCAACACGAAACCGTACGATTTCGTTGGACCGACCGAAAGGAACGCAACTTCTGACTCTCGGTCGACCGAGGATAAGCGAGTGGCTTCGGAGCTCCTCCTTTCGAGTTCTAGGTCCCACGTTGATAATCGTGGGGCGCATTCTAGGATGACCGTCAATGGCAATTTCGTAATCGAGCACGGCCTCTTAATTAAAGTGTAAGCCCACGATAAAGCACTTAATTCTCCCAATAAAACGGTCGTTCCCGGGTGCTCGGTTACGCTTCTTCCATTATTGTCAGCTTGAAAGCCGCGCGGCACCTGCGACCGAGTCCTTCCCTCCTTCCATCCTCTCCTCCTTTTCTTAAAAGTCGATAGACGACGACCGTCTTTCCTACGAGTCGCTGGCAACGCGATACGAAACGCGGAACTCGTGAAATCGTGTTAACTTCGAGGTAAGAATAAAACCCGTAGCCCTCCCCCTCCCTCATCTCCCACAATTCTTTTCTTAATTTTACTTTTGCCGATTCTTACGTTTCTTCCTCTCCTTGTTTATTTCCCCTTTCCTATCCGGTCGTACGTTGAAAGTGTCGGAAGGTTTTAGACGTCGGTAGACCGAGTCCTACTTGCGCAAAGTCGTCGTCGAGCATTCACCCGTAGAATCTCGCAGGAGTCACTTTCATTAGGGGGAGTTTCCCTAATAGAAAGAACTTCGGGGTAGTGTAAACGCATCGATGCCTGCTCGGTCCTCCGCTGAATATTTCAAGACAAAGTTTAGTCAAACACCGTCTTAAATTACGCCATTACCTCTGCCGCTTACGGCCCAAAGGGGAGCGATTATTTTCTTCTCTTTCTCTTGCGTTTGCTTCCGCTGCTTCTTCTTTTTCTTCTTCTACTTCTTCTTCTTCTTTTCCTTTTCCTTTTCCTTGCTGGTCCGATCGGTCTATCGAATTTCAGCATTATTAAGCCGCAAGGGGTGGAAAAGTGTTTTTCTACGGACAATGGCGAGAGAAATACGATTCACTCGACACGACAGTGGAGCATCGTGAAACTCGATGGAAACGTAAAGTTGGAGACGAAGGAGGGGAAAAAAAAGATAAAAAAATATCAGCGAGTGGTGACGATTAAATAGGATATTTTTCTTGGAGTATGTAAAATTGCTTTTTTCATCGAAAATAAGAAAGACGAATAGATTTGAAATTCGTAAAAACGACGAAGTTACGAGGTTGACTGTTTGACAGAGTTATGGCGCTTAACGAGGCTTCGAACGGATTTTAAACGCTTCTGACTCGAACGACGAATATTTTACGTCGTGTCTATTCGCGCGCGCGCGTACGACGGTGCTTCTATCCCCGAGAAACTGGATTCAAGATTTCTGAATTCGAACTTTCGATTTTTCAAGATTTTGGCTAAAATTTGGCTCATCGGTGATCGGAACGCTTGGAGGGACCTAAAATAAATTTTAGACGATCAAGAATGAAACGATGATGACGTTTTTACGCTGTAACTTTTGGAACTTTTCTCCTATCGAGAAACTGACAGCGAGATTGCGAATTGTTGAAATTCGTCGATGATTGAAAGTTGCAGAGTTTCATCGCCGGTAATTCGCATCACTATCCGCATTAAAAACGTACATCCAACGTTACTCACTCGCTCGTTGATTCTTGATTAAGCTCTTGCATAGTCCGCGCAATAAAAGGGCAGAAAGTATAACGAAAGAAAAGTTTTACAAGCATACGGAAAATAACCAAGTCTCTCGAAGAATGTCGAGTAGTTTCTTGAAACTAGGAAACGCGTGTAAAACTCGCACAGTCGGAAATGCAAACGAACGCGAAACAAAATTTACCGAAAATGTTCAGTGGTGGCGCGAGAGAAGAGGCGTCGAGGGGTCGGCAGGATTTCAGGCTGGTGCAGACGATGCTTCGTCGGTGCACTTCGCTAGGGATCGCTGCCACTTTAATGTCGTTTCGCTACGCGAAACGCACCGTGTATAATAATTACGAATTTTATTTCGCGATACGTTCGTCTCTACGCTCGACGACGAACCGATGTTACGTAGTATCGATGTAAGTCGCGCAGGTCGACCGGAATATCAACGAGAAGCGTAGTAGTCCGACCAATTTCTATCGTCGTCGTTTCGATAGCACCTAGGTCGGCGAAAATTTAAAAAAATACTATGGTAGCACGTGCTTGCGTACGTTGAATTAAATTGCGAACGAAAATTAAATAAATGTTAAATTAATTGTTTAATATCAGAGATATTTTTACAAGCGAAAGTGAAAACGAGGGTGATCGGATCATTGACTCGAAGTAAAAATATATTAGAAAATTATTTCTTTTACTTCGACGAGAAAGTACGTCGTTTCTTTTTCATCGCTTTAAAATACTCTTGCAAAATATGGGGTCCCTATCGCGTAATTTAAAAATTGTAGCGACGAATGACTACGATCGTGGCTCGATCGAATACGATTAAAAATCCAGAACCCTCCCCGATAGACTCCGGCCTGCTTTTAGATCGCATCGGCGCGACACGAATAAACCTGTCAACGTCGAGGGATGATTATTACTTATTGAATACTGAAAATGGGTAGAATTTATCGGTGCACTCGCGTGTACCTCGATACGCGTATTTGCACCACCGATCGTTTCGATGGGGTGTGCGCGTGCGCGTCCACCCGCCCGCAAAATTACAGAGAGAGAGAGAGAGAGGGGGGGGAGAGGAGGATACCCGGAACGGAGGAACCATCCAATGGGAAAAATGTTGTTTGGCTGGTTTGCAAATCGGTAAACACTTAAACCCAAATGAAAAATCTCCTATGATTTGTACGGTCGGGCGACGCGCGCGAGACGAAAAACAAATAAATCAGCCGGTTAATTCGGGTGACGCGGCAGCGCCGGCAAACAGAGTTAATCTCTGAAAATATTAGATGACAGCGGGGAAATAAGCCAGCAGCATGCCGCCGGAGTATTAATTAGAACCTCCAAAAATAGTATTTTGGTGTGACTAGCGGCGTGAAAACGAGCGACCACCGCGGTATCCTCCGACCGACGCGCTTCGTCTCAGACGTTTCGATGAGACAATTAACGTCTTGCCGTTGTACAGCTCGACACACTCGCAGGTAACGGCTCTACGCTACCGAAATGACGAAGATGGAGCTCCTGGATTTTATTTGATCTTTTGTACGCTTTTACTCGGGACGCGAGGGAGAATAACTATGTTTGCTTAATCGTCTGATCCATTTTGGAGTGAGAGATTTCGATAAGGATCGTTTCACACCAAAAATACGAACGTATGGTATTGTACCGTCTGCTAGAATGTCATCCTGGCTCGCGCAGCGCTCGATTTTTATCGTAGATTTTCCAATATTAAATTGCATCGAGAGAACCACCCTAAATTGGTGTCGGAAATTGGGGTCGATCGAAGGAACCGACGTAGTTATTAAATTGGATATTCGCGTTTTTTCGCGATTTATCAAGCGAGGATAACCGAATCTTTCAGGATGACCGAGCGCCATGCCATGTTGTTAAGTTGTAAGAATTCTGGCTCATCCAGCGCTCGACCTTTTCCCTAGACTTTTCGATGTTCGGCTGCATCGAGGGAACCACCCTAAATCGGTGTTGGAAATTGGGATCGATCGAAGGAACCAGCGTAGTTATTAAGTTGGGTATTCGCGTTTGTTAGCGAGTTGTCAGCCAAGGACAAGTGAGTTTTTAGGAAGACCGAATCCTATATCGACACTGTTACCGTTGCAACTGTCGATACCTCTAACGACGATAACTCTAAAGACGTAGGAGAAATAACCGTTTCGGCGTTTCCACTCGGGCCGATCGCGTTGGTCATACTCGACCTCTCTCTATCCCTCTCCAGCTAGACACTGCAGCTTTGTTTCTAGCATTTCCTTTCTTTCGTTTCTTTCTCTCTTTCTTTTTGGCGTCGTTGGCTCTTCGTCGGGCGGTCGTGTCGCTTCGTACCTCTCTGCGATACGCGCGCGAGCATTGTACTCGTTTATGCCCGGCCAAGTATTCCGGTTTTACCTACCAGTCTCGCTGTCATTCTCGCCGCGCGTTATGCTCCTTTTGTTTTCTTTCAAATCTTTTTTTCGTCTGCGCGACCGTGCACGCTCGCGCTCTTTGTCCCTCCCAGCGATGCAACGGGAAAATCACGAGGGGGGTTGAGAGGACGGTCACGAGGATGGAGAGAGAGAGAGAGTGGATGGGGAGGGGAGGGAGGAAGACAGATAAAGCCATTTCTTTGCGATTCGTCACGCGCATCAGCCGATACGCTTCCGATCTTGTCGTCGGCATGCTGGAATCGATGGGTAGATTATACGAATCCCGTAAGTTTCCTATTTCATGGAAAACTCTAGACTTTTATGCCAGTTTCCGAACTTGTCGTCAGCACGCTCGCATCGATAGTCAGAGGCTTTCTTTTTATAGGAATCCTAAATTACCTATTTCATGGAAAACTCTAGACTTTTAGATCCGTGAAAACGAGAATTTCGCAATGCGCGTCGAGACGAGAAACTCCCGTCTGCGCGGTCGTGCATCCGTTCTTTGTCTCTCTCAGCAACCCAACGGGAAAATCACGAGGGGGGTTGATAGGGCGTGCGTGTAACAGAACGTACAGGGACGAACATACAGACAGAGCCACTCTTTTATGATTCGTCACGCGCATCAACCGATATGCTTCCGATTTGGTTGTCAGCGTGCTTGAATCGATGGTTAGAGGCTTTTTTTTTATAGGAATCCGATAAGTTTCTTATTTAGTGGAAAACTCCAGACTTTTAGACCTGTGAAAATTCGCTCTTTGTCTCTTCCAGCAATCCAACGGGAAAATCACAAGGGGGTTTAGTAGGGCGTGCGTATAATAGAACATACAGAGACAAACAGAGAGAAAGAGCCACTCTTTTACGATTCGTCATGCGCATCGATCGATACGCTTCCGATCGGGTCATCGGCATATTACGAATTTAAGCGAATCCCATAAGTTTCCTATTTCCTAAAAAAAAACAACTCTAGATTCGCAGAACCGTGAAAACGATAACTCTATAACGCGCGCGAAGTCGAGAAACGCGGAAGTGTCGAAGCGAACACGAAAGTTTCCTGTTTACAAATGCGACATTGTCACGAGCGACGCATACCTAATGAAAACGAATGCTCGCTCATCCGGTAGGAGAAACGTCGTTCCAGGCGTCACGAGTCACGCGTGACTCGTCCTACGTATCGATTGGTGCCCTTCCTTCCTTCCTTCCTTCCTTCCTTCCTTTTAACGAAAGGCGCATCTCGTTGTCACAGGTACCTCCTGCGAGTTCCCTGCGAGCTGGGCGGGTGAGTGGTATCAATATGGCGAAGAGGTGCCCGTAACTATAAACGCTACGTCGTTGGCCAAACGAACCTGCGTGGAAAGGCGAATGGACAAGTTCATCGTGTCGTATAGTATGTCGTAAGTAATTCTTCCATAAGTGACGTATATTTTTCCACAATTGATCGATAAGTATCGACTTGGTAAGAAAGTATCGTTTCAGGGTCGCGCGATGTAAAATGTCGAATAAATACGAACGTACGTTCGATCGTTTTGGCGATCAATTCGACGTTTTATGTCACGCGATCTCGTCGTTTTGGTCTCGAATCGCGAAATAAAACTCGATCTTTTATACGAAGAACGAACTTCGATCGCGATTGTCGTATATTCGCCATTTTCTTTTGATGACCTTTCGCCATCTTCCGATAACTACGTGATTCACAATCGTAACGCTGACGGAAGTCATTTAAAAAGAAAAGAAACTAAATACCACGCCATTTGTTTGCGAAAATTGAAATTACTTTCTTGCCGATTCAATAAAACTATCGGATACGCATCCGAGACGCTTTTAATCGTCGAAGATTGTTAACGACTCGATTCGAATGTTTCAGCAGCGAGAGTTGTTATCACTGTATGATCATCAATTATCCTCATGAAAATGTTATCCAGTATCGCGAAGGTGAGTCTGCTTATAAAAATGTAATCGCAAATAAGCTAAATCGTTTTAAAGTATTTATGACGAGGTCATCCGCGTATGTATATATAATATAAAAAAATATTAATTCGATTTCGTATTCGATCGGTACGATTTTATAATTTCCATCGGCCATGTTTCCCGATAAACAAGTCAATTTCGTTGTAATTCGCATTGCACTTTCTCCGCCGTTATCGTTATTAACGAATGCTCGATTTACCGCGCCCATATTGGGATTTTCTCACACGGAACGGAGCTCGAACAATAGTTTTTCGAAAGCAACATCATCCGGTTTGCCCGGCGAGGCGAAACATTGCCTCGTTTTTCTCTCCCTTTCTCGCGTCCCTCTTTATCCCAAAGCCATCGTCGAGAATACACGCATACGCCGCTCATCGTTCACCGTCGTGCACGTTCACTCCGCAATTTTGAAGTTGATGGCCATAGCGTAACTAAATCTGACGTCTATTGTGTTGGGCTCCGCATCCTTAGCATTTGGCGTTACCAATAGCGCGATGATGAAAGGTCCTCCGGCGCCGTATGGTGAATAGTACCGCTCGAGTTTAATTCATCGCTTGTACGGAGTAATAAGCGATTTGCCATTCGTTATTCCAACTTGGATTATTCATCGAACGTTATCGAGCTTTCTCTCTCTCTCTTTCTCTCTTTGCTCGTGATTCACCCGGTATGACAAAATACAGATGGTATTGTCCTTCGTAAATAATACGTCGACCTATCGAAATTACAAGTTTGACGAATCGATCGAAGCGAATTGTTATTTTTTAACTTGTTGTTCATAATCACGAATCACGTTATCGTCCATGGTTTTTGCCATCAGGGTATTGTAACATGGAACAGTCCGACCTGGAGAGCATGTGCTCGAAGATCGGCTCGGACGAGATCCTTTTTTCTATGTTTCGGATAAATTCTAAGCCGATACCGTGTCCATTCAGTGGACCGCCATTCACGTTCTCGTATAATCGAGGGAACAGCGAGTGCGCGGTACCGGTCAGCCTTGCGGAACGATGCACGGATGAGAGTAAGCTTCTTCTGAAGTATCAAGCTTGTCCGGACATCGAGGGAACGGAGAGTTACAGTAAGTTCGTATTCCGGAGTTAATGTACCGATTTTTCGAATTTCGAGAGACAGTCGCGCGCGTATTAACCGAATTGCTCTTTTCTCTGCGATCGATCTTGTTATAATTGGGTTGTTCGGAAAGTAATTTTGTTTTTTCTCAACGGAAGACTTAATTAATTTATCGAATTCGACCGTTCGTGATCACTAGAAACGCCATTTTTATAGAAAAAAAAAAAAAAACATATTTAACATCCAAAGACATCGTTGTGTATTCTCTTAACAAACATAAACTTCTAGCCGAAGAATTGCAATGCCTAGCCATATGGAACGATGGATGGAACAAGTACTTGGTAGGAACTATCAGAAGAAATTCCGATGCCGATAAAATGTACAGGTCAGAATCGCGTTTTTCCTCGTTCGTTCGCCACCGTCGATGGAACTACGAAGTATCCGCCATCTTCTAACACGCGTATTTGTCCTGTACAGGTGCTTCCTGTACGAGGAGAAGACCCATCATCAAGGAAAAGTGGTCTACATGTTGGCTCGCTCCGGAGACCCGACCTGCAACGGCCTAACCACCATCGCGGAAGGATCGCTCACCATAAATCTGACGAAAGGTATTCGAAGGCGTCCTTTCGTCGTTAGAACGAATCCTCCGTTTCCATCCCGCGAAATCTCAACACTTTTGCGTTTCTCAACAGTGGACAAAGAGCACAACAGGTGTAAATATCCATCGTGGGTCACCGAGCATCACGATTGGCACTCTCTGGACGGCACCAAGACCTACCACTTTACGAATAAAAATTCGACGCTGAAGGTGAAAGCGCAAGGTACCAACAAGGACGCCTTCCACGAGGAGAAGATAGTTTGCCACAACTTGGAGAAGATGTATCCGAGCGACAATATGCAAGGGCACAAAGTGAAACTGATCGCTCACGTAACCAGCGGCTGGTAAGTCCCACGATGGAAGTAGGTCGCGTCGTTGCGCCTCTAAATGCGCGCTTTTCTTTTATTACAGCGACATTGGATACGTGTGTATGGTATTCCACAGAAGAGACGCTCATATAATCGAGATACAGCAATCTGGTAAGCGCGCGTTCTTTGGATTCTTATAGAGACGCCATGAAAGTTCGTTACTCAATTATCGATCGATTACATTTGCAGACCAAAAAGCAGTGATGCCGGACGAAGTGTGCTCGCTTCGGGATTTTTCTTCTATGCCTTACACGACTCTAGTCAGTGAGTGTCTTCGTTTAGCCTTGCTTAACAACTTGATACTTGCTTAATAACTTAGCCGTGCCACCTATATTTCGGTGACACGTAAAACTGTTTCAAAAATTAGCGCAATTCATATTTTGGCAACGATCTTACTTTCTTACGTAAGATGTATATATCTAATGACAAATTTAGGGCATTTTTCAATATTTTGGCAGTGAAAGTGTCGAGAGAATCGAAGAAGCAAATAGCTAAGCGACCGAAGACCAGCAGACTCAATACGGCTGTCGTTGTTTCGTTGTTTCAGCTTCTTTCTTGCATCAAAGGAAATGTTCCCATTCTGGTCGTTATTCGATTCTCGATTACGCCCCTTCCAACGCGCTGTCTACCACCTCCAGACGACAAGTCCGTAGCGAGAGGGTGACGAAAGCGGCGAAGAGGAGAACTTGGCAGGACGGCGTCGAGGACGAAAAGTGCAGAAGTACGGACATTCAGATCGGCTGCAGCTCGTCCGATCAAAACGAAATGATAATCGGAAACGTGTGCGAACACGAAGAGCAAGGTGATTACGCAACGAATACAATTTCTCTCGGGTAAAAAATACGGATCGTAGCCGATAACGCGATAACGTATAGGATAAGTAGTTAGGGAAGCCGGAGTGCATCGCGTGCGTAATGCGATGATTATTCGAGCACGAATATCGATCTCGCCATCCTAGCCAATTTTATCGTAGGTTCGTTATACGATAATTTACTCGAAATAATCGTATTTTTGTGTTCGTACGATTTTTACAGCGTATTCGTGCCACGGTAGTTGGGAAGAGAAAGGTATATGGTACACGATAGTGTCACAAAAGAGCGCGGAACGAACGACCGACGTAGGACAAACTTATTGCGTGTCGATGCGTCACGAGACGAGAATCGGAAAGACTCAAGACAAAGGTAGATCGTCGCATCAGGAACAAGAATTATTGCTTTCGAAACCAACGTGGCATTGCCAAAGAGACGGATCGAACGAATGGATTTACAGGCTTTCCAACGAAGGTGAATACGAATTTTTATAGGCTTTCGAAGCTTTTATATTTTTTCTTTTTTTCTTTACTTTAACCCATTCGCTGCTAGCTACGAGATATCGAGTAGTTGACGTCTGTACCAAAACTAGCAGCTACGGGTTATCCAGTAGTTGACAGTTTTAGTACAGAATGCAATTGCTCACGGCGCCCAGGGCAAGGCGCTCTAAACTTGTCTGGCGGTGAATGGGTTGAACCAGCGAATCTACTTCGAAGGAAGTACGTACCCCTGTCATCATATTTTCTACGTACATTGCAGGCGTGTGCGAAGATCTAACGAAAGCAGCTTCTAGTACGTCGTCTGCTTTATCGATGTACAGATTTATGATCACTGTACCTACGGCGGCGGCGATGGTATACACGTTATTGGTAAGATGATGTGTGTAAATCGAAGGGAAGTTATCGGGTACAATATTTGAAAATTCAGAAAGATTTTAAATATCAACCGCTATCCGATAGAGAAGCTGGTTATCGGTGGCTCGGTCAAACATTTAGGTACGACTTATGATTGCGGAGGAACCAAACGTTCTAACCGACATCGATCGTCGAAATCGACCTTCTAAACGCTACTACATTTTAGTAGTGGCGCTACGACACAACGTAGAGTTTAGTAAACGCGTTCAAGTATCGGGATGAAGTTGCCGTTACGCGTGTACGACGTTCAAGGGCTGTTGCACGGTTGTTTAGCGCAACGTTCGTTCGTCCCGATGTTCCGAGGACTCGTTAGCAGTTTCTTTTTTTATTTTTCTACGTGTACTACGAATGTACAGGGATAGAAAAGGAACGTCTATCGTTAGAAAAGTAACTAATTTTAAATTTAATCTCGTCATTCGCAACTTCTACTTCAACCAGGTACTTCTTACAAGGTGCGCCACGCGCCACACGTAGATCTCGTTTGAAACTGTATTTTCTATTTGGATCCATTGTACTATTAATAACGGTACGATCATCGAAGATTTCTGCGATAATTCGTGTTAGTTTAGCGATTAAAAACTGCCTGATAACACTGACGATAGCTATTTACACGAAGACTTATTAAGAAGAGAATAGAGACGATACCTGATTCCGCGTAAAGTATTTAGCACGTATGCCTCGATTTTAATTTATTTTAAACAAATACTCGACCTGGCTCAACGCGAAAGCTAGCCAGCAGCAACATTGCGATTGGATTTCTGAACGAATAACGCGCAAGATATAATAACGTTTGCTTAACGATGGATTCCGATTGGTTCGAGCATTTTGTACGAATTACAGTTACGCTCTCGTTCGTCCTTTTCGCGCAATACGTACGAAATCGAATGAAAGTATCTCTTCATTTTATACCTTTCTATTAAATCGTTTAGCGATTCTTCCGCACGACCAATTCCTACTACGATTGTTCGCAGATCGATTCCATTCTACGTTACTCTCGATTCGGTTAATTTTACATTTCATTCTTTATCGAACGAAAATTGTTCGTACAAATTTCGCCATTAATTTTTTCGTCATCTCGTTCGGAGGAATTCGACGATATTTATGATTTTATTCAATTTGCACGCATCCCGATGCACGCTTGGCTTTATTGGAAGTAACTCGAAACTATTTGGCAACAGTCTTTGAATGGAACCTGTTCTGAAATCGTACGTCTCGAGGTTAATGTGTACATTACGAACCAGGAAGCTACTGTAAATACGACCAGGGTATAAGTAATCAAGACTTTATTTCGTTATACTCGGAGTGAAATTGAAGTAACGTGTAATTGTAAATTAGCTAATTTTTACGATAAGATGATTTAATGTGTTAGTAAATGAACAGTTTTTATTCTTTAGCTAGTTATATAGAATCTGTATATAATAATTTATATATTGTATAAAGACTGTTTTTTAAAAGTAAAAGATTTACAACTTTCAAACATGTTTAACTATTAAACGCATATACGACGACGACGACGACGACGAAATGCGTTCCTCGAAAGAAGTTTCGAACTTTAAGACGCTCTCGAAGATAAGATATTTGTATATCGTCGATTGGCCTGTAAGAATGGGCTTTGATACGATCCTTCGATCGCGGTCTTTTAGGCCGACTGCAAAACGTATACTTAAAACTCGTCGGATAACACGTTTTATGTCTTTAACATAGAGTTAGTGGATGTCGACTAATATCGGTTTTGCATCCTGTTATTTTCTCATCGTTAGTGATACACGCATAGGTGAGTGCATTACCGGCAATCGTACTTGCATTTAAGTCTTCTTTAACAACGAACTTACAAGTCTTTTAATTGGATGACTACGTATAATTCGTCCATTTTTACGAGAGATTCCTGTAGAATAATGCTGTATCTCTTAAGTAAGTCGCATGTAAAATATAGGGAGAACTATTTAATCGATACGGGATTCTCTACTACGAAACTATAGACTATATTTTTCAATTATTATTTTTAATATTCGTACGTGTTTGGTAGTTGTGCGTAAAATGCATGTATGATGCACGATATCGATAAAACGTACTTCTCTCAAACGATATGGTTTCCTAAATAATGGCGAGGTGGAGGAGGAAGAGGAGGAGGAGGAGAAGGATGATTATGACGACGAGAAGAAGAAACTCTTTATATAAGCAAGCTTCATAGCATATTTTTGTCAGCATTTTGCTCACGATGTTAATAAATTTGGACATTGTGAAAATTACTCGTAGTACCCGACTAACGAACATATAGAAGATAATTATAATCTAAACGAATGATATCACTGACACATTTAAAAGACGAAAGATCGACAACGATGCGATTTTTCCGAAAAGCTCGATAGTTTTATACAATTACTAAACGACATGCATTTATCTACATAAATCTGTTGTATATATGCGGATACTTACTATCGCGCTTCGGTCGCGCTCGTACGTTTGGACGCGCGAGCGCGTAAACAAATATATATATATATACATTATTTAGATCTACATCCATTAACTCTGTGATATTTATTATATATTTGAATATGAATAAAGCAGCCAAATAATACACTGGAGCTGAAATCTAAGATACATTTTCTACTGTATATATCCAATATTTTCTAAATAATATACAGCATTCCGGAATTCAGATTTATCGAGTCGAGTTATATAACATCGAGGAGGATCGGGAGACAGATCTTTATTTTTACATATACAGGGTGTAACGTACTGGGATTTTACTTGTAATATCTCGTAAAATATTTACAAATATTGCGGAGGAAACATTAGTTCTCTGTAAGTTAGATGATTTTTCTTAAATTTCCTACCGTAGAAGGCGAACGAAAGAAGCTTAACGAGTCGATCCGTGCTCGCTCGTTCATTTTACGAAGATTGTATTTATATGTATTTATTTACGGTCGATGGGGACCGTTCCACTCGTACTAACGAAGTAATTTGCGTATAATCGTCCCATAATATTTCTTTATATCGTCGACGTCGTTCTAACGATCGATTTGAACCTTATAGTAGCGTTACATGAGAGCGCTCTCTCTTTGCCAATAACTATAGTTAAATTGAATTCCGGATGTGAACGTTCTGCGACGTAAATATAATATTCTTACGATAAGTAAGTAATTCTTAAGGCATGAGATAACGATTGAAATTTTCGACGAAGAGGAAATTTGTAAAAATGTGCATCAAGTGCCACCGAAAGACACTCTTTACGATATGCGATTCGCTCGATTACCAATCGTAAATAATACCGTACAAGAACTATTTATATATATATATATATATAATATAGCGCGATATATATTATATATATATATATCTTTCTTTTCGTTTATCACTGTGATGATTATATTATTATAAATATTAGTACGTAAGACAGTTTTGGGTGTTGCTTTTCTTGCCACGTTAGTCCAGCAACAGACAGATCGATTCGATGTATTAAAGATTCTTGGAGAAGGTTTATACAAATAAGAAAGATACTGGCCTTTGCTTACGAACCTAATTCTTTTTTATATTAACGTGTAATTAAATGTCTAAGTACGTAATCATCGTGCGTGCTCTCTCAACCAGGGACGATAAAATATTATATTCGTCGAGGAGGCGCAACAAGACGGATAGAAATTACGATCGACTCGCGAAGTAAGATTATACTTGATTACAGATGCAGAATATTTTCAATATCACGGCGCATTAGTTCTCGCGTTAGACTAAATCGTTCGTCCATATTACGATTAAGGATGGCAGGCAGGCAGGCAGGCAGGCAGGATAACCTATCGCGCGGATACGATAAGATCCGCGTTACGCCATAATTACGGTAAATAATTAATTTTTTATTCAACGAAATATTTTCATCCTCGAGCCACATCGACGTATATATTACGACCGCTGAGAAATTCATTGAACGATTCTTATATTTTTTCGATCTCATATCTGCCTTTTCCAAATGCTAGTTTAATTATATAACGTCGGACACGGTACTCTTCTGTAAGTGTCAGTTATAAAGTCGGCTTACGATATAAACTAGCATCATGTGTAATGTTTATTATATTTTGAATACAAAGTAGATATATATATATATATAGATATACATATTCATTATGTATAAATATAAAGAACATTTGTATATCGAGTATATCTTTGTTATGTAACACTTTGAGGACCGGTAGTAGTTTACTGAGCCTAGAACTCTGTGGGGCCAGACATTTTCAGAAAATAACTAATGAAATTAATTTCGACGATCCAAAACATGCGTTTATCACTCATTATATAAATATACTCGAATAAAAATTACATTATTGCGTTAAACGTAAGCTTTCTTTTATACACACACACACACACACAAATATATATATATATATATATATA
>JAITYT010000759.1:337186-354290 GCA_025433975.1 Liostenogaster flavolineata
ATTACATTTATTATATTATATTATGTATCAGATATATCGCATATATTATATATTTAACCAAATAATAATTAATTAAAATCTAGTCGTTTGTACGTGACGAATCTAGAAAATTTCGAAAAAAATTGATGGAACGATAAATAAACATCGAATAAATAAACGGAACGGATCTATCGTTTCGTCTCCTTTCAATTTCATTGAATTTAGCTTCCGTTCTATTTTTTACCTTCGCTCGAGAGGCTCTCGAGCTTCTTTTACTCGCGTTCCTCCCTGCGGCCTCTTCTAGGCGTCTCGTCCACCGCCTTACACAGTAGTTGATAATCGAGCGTACGGGATCTAATCATGGACGTGGCTCTCCGTTCTCCGGACGGCATCGATCCTTCCGAACTTTCCTTTGTGGAGCGTCGTAATTCCGTCGAAAGGGGACGAGAGAGAAGCTGAGGTGTTAGATGATGGGAGGCATCGACGGGTGGTAGGATAGGGTGGTCTTTCATGCGTTAACTTATCGGATACTGACCGCGTTGACGTGGCCATTTGCTTTTTTCGCTTTATAAAAGCGTTCCAGCGGCAATTCTCTACTTACGTGAATTGCGCTTGCGTCTGCTTGCCTCTGTCTGCTGAGTGTACGTGCGTGCGTGCGTGCGTGAGTGAGTGAGTGAGTGTGTCGAGCGCACCTTACGAACTAAGAAGAAAGCCACGTCGTTCGTTTTATCAGGTTGGTGCGTATGAAATGTCAGAGTTTCAAGGGTATATGTAAAACTGCACAACTTTTTTCAAAAGCTGTTTATTTAATCAAGATATGATCTATTTGCTCGAATACACTTTCCCTAACGAGATTTCACGTGCGACTGTAAACGAGGTTATGCCAAAAACAAAAGCGTAACGAAAACAGGGAGACGAAGGTTCGTATGTAAAGCCTAATATCTGCCAAAACGATCCAAATCGATTTTACGATAGGGAGAATCGTCTTGTCGGTTCTTTCTCTACGCTCTTATATCTTGAGAACGTAATTTTATGTTATTATGAACGAGTTTTTTCCTTCCGTGTAAAAGAACAACGACGAAAGTCAAATAATCGATGCGATAGTCGATCGTTTAACGCGTTTGCAACGCGAAACTCGATGCAACCGGTAAAATAAAATTTCAAGTCGAGAACGTTATTGATTAGCGAAATGGCGATACGACTATCGTCGATTTAAATTGGAATATCGGAAAACGTAGGTGTGTACGTAGTGCGCGAAATTGCAGCAACAAGAAGTACACGATGGTAGACCGTGTACGGTTAAGCCGTGGCTTTTAGAAGGCGAGTGGTTATTTTGCTCGGTCGATGTGGCTTTTAAAATTAAAATATAGCTTCTTATTAGCCGTGGTCGATAGAACCTACCCATACGATATTAACAGGTATACGAAGTATTTCGTAATGGAATAATCGAAAGTTCGAGATATTAGTACACGAAGATTGTTTCCTGTGTCATAAATTATTTATTCGATCCAGGGGAATAGGTCACCTACGCACTCGTTCGTTTGTAGAACGATAAGCTTCTATAACGAGCAAGCGAAGATCAAGATAGTGACGTATTAGGTTCTAAAATGTGCGTAGTAGGGGGACCTGGATTTTCCCTATTATTTTCAGACGGTCTAGCTCGAGTTAGATTGCGTCCATACGCGAAAATTGAAAGTTTACGAAATACGTAAGAGGGGTTGGTCAACGACGATGAAGATTCTATTTAGAGATTTCAAACAATTTTTTTTTTTAATAAAGTTGATTGCCTCGTCGTAGAAAATAAGGGTTTGCTTCCCGGTCGCTCTAACATCTGGCCAAAAATTTGAGCCAGTGTGTACACTTGCTGAACTTAGGAATAGAAAGACATCGAATTATTGGACTCTAGTTCGATGGCACGCTCCGTTTTATCCTCGTCTCGTCAAAAACTCGCTAAAGGTTAAACGTATTTGAAAGTTCAGGGCGATATATTTTCACCTATCGACGATGTAGCGACGCTAGATGGATCATTTGCCCCTTCCGGAAGAGAATATTTTCATTGACCTTTTACGAAATGGTCGATAGATAGAATTGTATCACGCGCGGCTAGATATCGGAGAAAGTTCTTGTCTTTCTTGCGTCCCATTCTAACAGTGATTAATCGAATTCGCATGGCTGAGATCAATTTATATTTTTCAAAAGTCGTCGATCCGATGTCAGTATATTTGGAAGCTTTCACTCGTCTCTCTTCCCCTTTACCTTTTCTTAGCTAGCATGGCGAATGCATTTCGATGAATCCAGTAATTACATACACGACGATTCGAGAATAATTCGTGAACTTTGTTATCGTTCTTTCGGAAAAACGTAAACTTACGACAGGACAACGACTTGTTATCGCTTACGTTTTTTACCCGACACCCTTTTTCCTATCATCGAATTCTACCTACGCGCTTGAGACGCTAAGTGTTCGGCGAGTTACCGTCGCGTCGATTACGGCATCAACCCATTGACCGCCGCGCAAATTTAGCGCGTCTTGCCCTGGACGCCACGGTTTTATTTTATAGAAAACGCGATGTTACGATCTAATCGTCTAAGTTATAATTTTAATAGTTTTAATAATAATCTTAATAATAAAAATTGATAAGTAAATTTGTCCTCCACGCTATATACATTTTTCATTCATCCTATCTAATAATTCATAACTCAAATAGCCCTTTGTAACCAATCTAAACTTGCAGCACCCATTACGAGATATCTCGTAGCTGGCAGTTTTGGTACGGACGCTTACTACTTGGAACTCCCTAATAAACTCCAAGAAACGTTGAAGTCTATTACGAGCCATGATCCGTCGATTAGTTTCAATATTGAAAATCTTGATGTGATCGCTGCTTTGGTGCTGTTTGGTCGTATTCTCTTGTCCAGCCAGATACTGCGACCATCGCCGTTGACCCCAGAGTCTCACGACGTCGCGTATCGGCGATCTCGATCGAAAGATAATCTTCGATCGAAGATAACCTCGATGAATTTCATCGGGGACAAGAGCCAGAGCTACACGGGGGTTGACCGTTCAATTTGATCGGAACAATCGCATCGTTGTTTACGACGCTGATGCGAACGATAAGCGCCGAAGCGTGGAACTTCCTACAATAAGCATCGTCGACTTTGCTAAATCGAATTACGAGTAAAGTCGAAATTTTAACACGAAAACAATTTAATCCCGTCCCTAGATCTAATCGTAATTATTTAATTATTTTCTAAAGTCTTCTTTACTTTTTCTTTTCATCTTCCAGGCAGGCAAAGGCAGAACACTAGCTCGCATTTACAGGAATAAACAAATGGTGTCCATCGCGATGTCATCCCAGTAATATAAACCGGGTTTTGCCGGGTTTGGGTTATGAGGTAGCATTAATTCGCATAACCCAGTAATTTATTCACCCCAAAAGATTAAGTACTACTGATTAGCCGCGCTCGATGTAGCTTGTAATTGGATCAATTCGAGTTGCTGCCTTTTTCTTTACGGTCTCGACGTAGACCGTGCCGGTACATTGTACATCGCCGCGTCGCTACTCGTTATACCGTTACCGACTCGTAATCGTAAGGTAGAAATTAAATTCGTCGAATTATTTTCGACGTAACGTTCGAGGCGAAGGACTCGTAGACAGTGATCTTCTTTCGCGTCGTTTCTACGGATGAAGTTTTATAATTGTATCCATCGAGTGAAAGCGCGTAATGGACGTTCGTAATGGACGTTCGGTTGGTACATCAAAGTCAAATATCAGGTGGAGCGATATGGGTTGAAATAATATGCTTCGTCGCGATGGAGAAGCGTATCGATTCGCATACAGTCGTTTTACGAATGTTCGCGAGAATCCGCGAAGACTTAAATAGGATTTTTCATCAGATTGTCGGGGCTCGAAGTCAAAAGTTTGACTGGGAGAATAAAGTTTGCTCTCTTCGCGCGGATGCGACGGTGATGTTTGCTTTTCCATATCGATAACGAGAGTGACGGGTTTTTACATTTCGGAAGAAAAATTCAGTGGGCCGATTTATCGGTTCACACCTAGACCATAGTTAAAAGCGCTATAATTTATTATATCCACCGCATATGGATATCTAAAATAATTACTTCGTAGTGTTTTTTTTTTCCTGGGGTGATATCTATTCTCGCTAGTACTGCTGACTTCTGCGAGCACTAAGCCAGCACTACCTTCCGGTAGCACTAAGAGGGTTAAATTCACAATTTTATTCCTTCCTGAAACGTTGTCCAGTTTTTACTCTTGTACACATTGGATCGCGATGCAAATAATATATTAAAATTGTCGATGTCGAAATCATGAATTGCATTCGGACGAAAGTTCGATCGATTATCGGACTAATTATATCGCATGCCTCGTCGATGCCTCGTCCGAATACGTAATTTGTGTTGCTGCTATTTCCCTCACGTATTTATCAGATTTTTAACAAATTTTGACTCGACCGTAGTTCGACGAAAATGATTCTCCACGCTTGAATTTTATTCGATGTTTCATATCGACGCGTTCTTTGGAACGAGCACGATTTACTCCTGGGTAATGTTAGCCTTAAGGTCATCGATGATGCGATGTTTATTCTCGTACAAGCGTTTCTCTTCAGTTAATCCCATAGGAAAAAGATCTACGCCCGATACGATCGCGTCAGATTGAACTCTATTGACGGAATTCCAATATTATTTTCAGCAACGACGATATCACGATTACGATTTCATCCGACTACCATCACTGTCAGTTATTTGTCCCCTCGTAAGTCGTAACTTTCGAAAGCTTCGCGTAGCTCGTGCAAAGCCGACTAAGTTTTACACCAATTGATGCCGGCTAATATCGTTACGATTTATTATTTTATACCGATAATCGCTAGAACCTTGCCACGTGGACCTAGAAACCCAGCACCTAGCATCTGGAAGACTGCTAATTTTACTACGCGAAGAATATCCATCCATTGTCAAGCGGACTAACGTTAACACGTTGTAAATGCATATGTCGTTAACTTATTTACAGCTCGATTACGTGCTTCGATCGAATTGTCAATTTACTTCCCAATACTAATTATTATTACCACCACTGTCAGTTATTTGTCCCCTCGTAAGTCATAACTTTCGAAACGGTTTAGCTCGTATAAAGTCAACAAGGTTTTACACCAATTGATGCCGGCTAATATCGCTACTATTTATTATTTCATACGGATAATCGATAACACCTTGCCACGTGGACCTAGAAGCCTACCAACTCGCTTCTAATCGATCGAATTATCAATTTATTTCCCAACGGCGTTTTTTCGTCGTACTCGTTATTCAAACAACAACCTGGTTAGCTTCGATAGATGGAACACGATCGTAGAAACGACAAAACTCATAGCCGTTTTACGTATCGGGAATTTCCCTTAAATTCCATTAAACTGTCTAGGAATCTATCGAAAAATGTTATGAGAAAAGTTGCCCCGCTCGGAAGAGCATGGTTCAAGTTTTCCAATTAAGTACCTGTTTTTGCGAATAGCGCTAGAGAAACTGTATTATTTATATGTACAGAGTTTTTCAATTACAGAAGTCGGAGCATAAGAAGGATGCTCTAGCGTTTTATCCTAAGTCGTGAATCCCGCTTTCTTTATTCGATCAGGTTTATATCGATATATTATTAAAGAGTCACCTCGCTTTTGGATAAGCTGAAAGAAAAGGAAGGGAAAGACGGGAAAGAAGAACCTAGTTGAAATATTCTTATTCGCCTACGTTGGTCTATCGCGGTATCATCGGATTTCTATTTACTTCTTTCGTCGCAGGAGTCTCTCGATGGACTAATTACTGCTAACTTTCCAGACTGAATGCGTATTTAAACAGTTTTTCCTAAAGAAGACTACCAATCTTTATCGATCGATCTATTAGTCAAATTATCTTCAAATAATGTTAAGCGCAAGGGAAAGTTCTGTCGTTCAAACTTTCTTGACTGAAATCTGTTCAAACAGATAGATTAAGCTCGTAATTGATGGTTTATGGATATTTCCCCGTATGTTAGTCAGTTTGTTTAACCCTTTGGAACACTTAAGACATTCTACCAAGTGGAGTTTTGGCGACCAATTTTGGAGACAAACTTATCGTTTCTTTCAGAGGAATAATTTTGATCCTTCGGAATTACGGCGAATAGCGAGACGAGAAACATCGGCGAGCACGAAAGGCGTACGAATTATACGGTCGGTGTTTCGCGGTTTAAGTCGACGATCCTATCTTTTCGTTCGATCGCATGCGAAGTATGGTGTTAACAAACTATGAGATAAGGAAAGGCCTTCGTGTCTAGCGCAGTTTGCTTTAAAAAGGTATAACGCATAGGAGATACGTATCTAAGGTACACAATTTAAATTACGCGAAAGAACGTTTCGCCTATTCGTGTTTATTGTCGCCGTTCGAGATTCCGGAAGTGGTTCACGCGACGGCGTAACGTATTATTATCCAAATTGTCCCGCGTCGTCGAAAAATAGCGTGAAATAAGTTTCATCGGGCTATATAACCGTTAATAACATCGTTAACCCAGCGCGATCGTCTCCGTTCTATTTCTCTCTTATCGTCCAAAAACTTCGGAGAGTACTTCGTAAAGGACAACTCGAAATCTGGATACGGTCGAAGGAACGAATCGCGTAGGAAAGATCGAAGCTTAATTCGTTCGAAAGTAGCTTTACGATTTTAATACGCGAAGGGCTCTTTAAGAATTCCGAAGTCTTAACGGCTTAAAACGGTATAGCTTAGAGCCGCGTGGTTGAAATCTCTCAGAAAGCGCTCAAGTTTTTCCCTCAATTTACGATGTTTCGATAAAAAACGATTCCATCAACGAAAGTGTGTGTGTGTGTGTGTGTGTGCGTGTGTACGCAATTCCCAGATTTTCCGAACGTTTCGACGTAACGCGATTTTTCGAGAACCTCGAGTGATTAACTCGGCTTGTGTCAACGATACTCTTTTAATGAATTTTTTTCGCGTAGCTCCTCGACCTGCATTAAAGTACAAAACCTGATTTCCCCCTAACAAAGCTAATTCTTTCGCGTTATGCCGACTAATTGGCGACTTTTCCGAAACGTACTCTGAACGCGTGTAACATTAGGTCTATCCAGAAACTAATTTCCGATTAGTATCAAAGAAACGTCGATATGTCGATATCAAACAATTTATCAGGATACCAAAAAGTAGTGCAAGGATAGAGGATATCGGTATAAATTATCTTGTGTTTAACAGGCATTGTAATACATTTATTTTTGCGAGCGAGCGCAAAATGGAGGGAAAGCGAGATTGGCAAGAAAAAGGTACGAGTAAGACTTGGTTCCTATCGGAGAGCTAACGTGTTTTATGTAACGAGGGCATCCGTTCTGGGTAATGCGAGGAGAATCGAACCTGCCCGTCGTATCGCTGATTTAAAAAAAAAGGGGAAAGAAAGAAGAATAATAGAAAAAACGGAGAAAATAGAGGTTACCCGGAATATTCTCGTTGCATTACTTTACCGTTGGGAATGATATACCCTTTCAATGATTAAACTCGGCACTGGGTCGTACTTGTCAGACACGTCGACGTCTCGTCCATGTGCGATACGTTCCGCGAGACCTTTTAAATACTCGCCAAGCTTTTTACGACGGTAAGGCAGAAGTTTTGTCGTCTTTTTACCTTTTTCTCTGTCTCCTTCCGCGCAGACATAACCTACATGGCGCCCAGAAGCTATCAGGGTGTCTAACTTTCTTATTGCTTCGATTAAACGCGTTTCTAACACCATCGAATCGATGTCCAACGTTCTCATTCCGGCTCATCCAAACGCGGAGGTTTCACGAGCACCAGAAAAATCCTGGTGTTACCAGACAAATTTCCCGTATCGCTTCGTTCTCCCATGAGGTGAAACATACGTTCCGCGAGACCTTTTAAATAGTTGCCAAGCTTTTTACGACGGTAGGGCAGAAGTTTCGTCGTCCTTATATCTTTTTCTCCGCCTCCTTCCGTGCAAACATAACCTACATGGCGCCCAGAAGCTATCAGGGGGTCTAACTTTCTTCTTGCTTCGTTTAAACGTGTTTCTAACACCATCGAATCGATCTTCGATGTTTCCATTCCAGCCCATCCGAACGCGGAGTTTTCACGAGCACCAGAAAATCCCGGTGTTTCCTGACAAATTTTCCGCCATCGTTTCGTTCTCCCACGAGGCAAAACGATCCTCAAGGATTAATCGCCGCGCGAACTGGGTGACGTTCCGATAGACAAAATATTAATGGCCGTTTCTTCGCGGCGCGTTTCAATCGAAAACCGTCGATGGAGCGTACATTCCCGCCGATCGAGGTCGATGACGATTAACCGTTTCATTTTGACAATACATTGATATATCGTTTGCTCAAAATGGATTATTAATCGATGCTCTAATTAGGCGAGCGTCAGTCATAATTTGTCGGGCGCATTCGGAGTTTGTCGCTGATGAGGTTAACGAGGTACGCGCACCTATGTATTCGTAAGCGCGTAGTGTGCGTTGATCCGAGATCGTCGATATTCAAACGACCGCGCATTCGGCATATTTAGATTCTAGCACGACGACGACTACGGCGATGACACGACTGGGTAGGCAAGCTCTTCGAGACTCGTGGAATTAGTCTCTAATTATTGCTACGGGGGTTGATTTCTCGAAATCCAATTAAAAGCTATTCCAAGACAACGTCGCGCTAGGTCTCTATTCCCTTTATCATTATTCCGTGCGCATTTTAGGTCTGCCGTTAGTTTCGTTCACCGAATGGGATACATTTTCATGGGTATCGTAAAATACTTCAATCCTCTCTGGTCAGCGCGTCGACCCATCTTCGAGTATCTCACCATTTTACTTTGCACCTTTCCCTACATCACTATTCACCTAATTCGCGTCAGTCGCATCATCGTAGGGTTACGTAAGACGCGCTTCGAAAAAAGGTAGCTCGACCTAACCAAGCACGACCTAACGACTCACTTGGCTTCTCGTTTGCAGAGAATCCGTGCTAACCGACCGGACGAACATCGAGGAGCGCCCTGATCGAGGGACAATCGAGAATCAAAAAGCGCCGGCCGAGAGGGACTTTCAGCGTGGAAAATAAGTAGATTTCGAAGTGTCGTCTTGCCTTCCCAGGGAAAAGGTGAAAATATGATTGGGAAAGGGATGGGAGAGCGGAGAGAGAAAAGCGGGCGATCGTCGACGTGAGCAGCGAGCTAGCTGCTTAGGGGTGGAGTGAAAGGTGAAAAGACGACGCAGTCGCGGAGGGACCTGGGATAACGAACGAAAGACAGAAAGACGGAAAGAAGGAGAGAAAGATAGAGGAGAGAGGTGGGAAAGGAAGGTGCCTCGGGCAAGAGGAGAGAAACGGAAGAATCCCGGAAGAGGCGGTAACAAAGCAAACAATCCCAGCGACCGTGGCACGCGGAAGGCGACCAGCCGGACGGCCACTCGTCGCGTAAAACGTCGAAAGCGAAAGAAAAGGTACACCGAGACACTTAACCTAAATCCCTCATAATCGGCGAAAGCACTTTAATCTTCGCTCGGGATTGGAATAAAGCAGGAGGGCCAAACGAGCCTGGAAAAGGATAAGAGGAAATTTATAATAATTTGGCTAGGTTGGGTGAGCCTGGTCGGAGTTGGGCCGAGGGGTGGCTGAGTCAGGTGGAGGGGAAGGAAGGCGCGGGTTGATAGGGACGCCGCTCGAAGGGAGAAAAAGGCGAAGTTAAACCGAAAAGGGGAAGGAAAGTCAAATGGATCGTCGCGAAGAAGGCAAGGGATAACGCGAGAGGAGAAGAAGAAGTGGAAGAAGTAGAAGAAGAAGAAGAAAGAAAGAAAGAAGGGAGCTTGGACAAAAAAAGTAAGGCGAAGTGGCATCCGATTTGACGAGGGCTCCGTGGAGAGTAAATGTTATCGAGATCTCGAGCCTCGGAGTCTTCTTCGGGTTCTCGTCGAGCGTGAGATGGTCCTCGTGAAGTGCCGTAAGGGTGAAATCACTCGGGTCAGGGACATCGAGTCTACAGGGAGCACCGCTCGTTCGGATAAACCGGTGGACCGGGTGGAACGGAACGAGGTAGAGGAGGAGGAGGAGAAGAAGAGGAAGAAGAGGAAGAAAGAGGAGGAGGGGGAAGAGGAGGAGGAGGAGGAGGAGGAGGAGGAGGAGGAGGAAGAAGAGGAAGAAGAGGAAGAGTCGGTCGTTGTCTTCGCGAAGGGTGATAAGAGTAGCGGTAGGAAGGAAAGTTGTGGGGAAGGAGGTGACGGGGGAGGCGGAGGAGGGGGCGAGGGAGGAGAAGAAGGAAAAGGTGGCGGCGGGATCGGTCGTAGAGAAAAGGCGAGAAAGAACGCGGCTGTTAAGGCCGAGGAAAAGAGAAATACATAAAAGAGCTCGTGACGGAGGGGCTTCGTACGGCCCTGGCGCGGCTGCGGCACTGCACCCCCACGGGGGGTTCTCTGCCAAATACCCCGAATCCACCCTCTACCCCGGAACACAAGACACACGTAAGTAAAAAGACAAAGCAACTGTATTCGACTTTTTACGTTCCTACTCGGATAACGCGCCGATGGACGATACATCACGGAGACCCTACCCTTCCTCGCGATAAGATCGTTCGTCTTGCTCGGGGCTCGTTAGATACCGATGCTCGTTCCAACGAGCGCGTATATCCGAATTCAGGGTTCGTTAGGAGGTAAACCAAGTCGCGACTCGAATCGTTCGATTGGGAAGAACGAGCGGATTTAGAGGCGAGACTAGGCGGAACGAATCGTAGCGGGGCACTCAGGGCGTCTTTGGGACTTGTACGATCTCGGGATAGACGATGTTTTGGCCACTCTCGAACGATGACGAAGGAACATCGAAGTTCGATATAAATAATTGGTGGCGTTGATGGTACTGACTACTCCGACTGCTCGAACGGTCATCGAAACGTTGGCTTTGGTATTTATTTGCCAGATAAGCGGACGTTCGACGAATCTCACGACTCAAATTGCTCGATTAGGAAGAACGAGCGGATTTAGAGGAGAGACACGGAACGAATTTTAGCAGGACACGCGATGTTTGGGGTTTGGCCAATCTCGCGATGGTTGATGCTTTGGCCACTTTTCGACGACGACGACGAACGAACGTCGAAGTTCGATATAAATAACCGGTGGCATCGACGCTACTCCGACTGCTCGGACGGTATCGGTCGATAGACGTTAATCATTGAAACGTTAGCTCTCTAGTCATTTAGTTCGTCGAACATCGGACGTTCATCGAATCGAGCGATTCGCTAACGAAATAACCGTATCCTTATCTTTCGTCCTTTTAACGATTCGTTTGGTCCTGGTCCGCGAGGAAAGACGAAATAGGGTATATCCGACGAAAAGAGGAAATAAAAAGTGGGACTCCGCGAGGTCGATCGAGCGAGTTTGATCGCGAAGTTAAGTAAACGAGTTTACGTTAAATCATTTTACCGCGGCGGCGGCGGAGGCCTCGACGAATCATTGTTCTCCAAGGTTTCGCAGAGAGTTTGGCAGACTCGCTTTCAAACGTAGGAGACTTCCGCGTTCGCCTCGAGTCATGGCGACCGCGGTAATTTGTTCCCAGGCCAGCGTAAACAAATTGGAATCTCTTCCTTTGAGTTTCGTTGAAAGTTGTTGTTCGAGAGACAACGAGGACCCTAATTAATCAGTGACCTTTAACAAACCTTTCGGTTGACACCCGCGGTGGAAAGGTTCGGTTCGATCAAGAACGATGTCTTTCTTCTAAATGATCGATGAGCCGTGAGTCTTTTCGTCGACTCTGCGTAGCTATTTCTTGAATATAAAGAGATTTTGACTGGAACTTCGATCGGGTTAAATCGCTATATCGAATCGAATGTTCCTATCGAGAGCGAGAATGCGATATGTCGGTGTAATCGCGATCGTTGGATCTAAATTGGACAACGAAGCTTTTAATTTTGCTCCGTACTTGGCTACGAACGCGCGGGTAGCTTCCGGTTGAAATTAACAAATGCAGAGGTCGCGTGAGTCACCGATTGCAATTTGTCACGTCTTTGAGTCTTGGCAGTGGCTATCGACTACGTATTAGTATTTCGGCCATTTATATCGATTCTCCGAAGCACCGCGGCTCGAAGTGACCGTGCAGGGAAGTAACCGATGTAGAGTATTGAACTACCAATGTCCCTGACCTAGCTGCCTGCTCACCTATCTATCCATCCATCTTTCTACCGGCCGACAACGCATTCCGATCGGAAAGTTTGGACAAGTTCGTGCGTGGCTCGATTTAGTCGATTAACCCTTAACATTTCCACCATCGCGAATCCCATTTTCAAATTCCAGTTAGTGTTTCACGTGTCAACGTTAAAGCCATTCCTTCGGCTTGCCGTAACGTTCGTGTCGTAGCGCATCGTGGCATCAGAAATTCCAGGTTGTGTACGTTCACGCGTTCTCCTGGCGACGCTCTAACTATATCGCGTTGTACAAACTACCCGAGAGGAGTTAAACACCTCGGGCCATTATTTACCTACCTACGAGTGCGGAATATAAAACGCGCGAGATAGAGAGGAAGCTTTGCTTCTCAGGAAAGAGAAATAGTTGCGCCAATGAACGATCGATCTTCCATTCGAAACGACCGTAAAACGAAAGGACAAGAATAAAAAAACTTTTCGATCGTGTAACTCGTTATGATTAATGTTAAATAACGTGGATGCGAGTAGTTCGATCGTTCCTCGAGAGGTAGAGCGAGCTTCCATTCATAATCCACGGAAAAATGTCACGACTAAAAGAGACTTTGGCCTTTTAGAGACCGAGTATGATGTATTTGAGAAGGAGGGAGGGCGTGGGTGATGAAACACGGGATATGGAGCAAACGACAGAAACGAGATAGATCGCTCCTTAACGTTGAGATTGTTTTAAGAGGGAGAAAAGACAGAAACATCGGCCGAATGACAAGAACGATGTTTACAAGAACACCGGGGGAGTTCTTTTCTCGTTATTGACTGACAGGATGACCAGTAAGTACCGAACGAACGTCGGAACGAACACTACGTTGATTCTCCTAGCGCGTTCTTCCACGCGACCCCCTACCAGGGTTCGGTCATCTCGTATCGTTCGAACTTGAGCGCGCCCAAACTTTCCCCAAAATTAATCCTATCGATTATCGCTCCGTACCCCCTCCTCCAGCTAGGTTAGTTCCTCTACCTTTCACCCGGCATGCGATGAGGACGTGGAATTGTATTACTTCGTCGATAAAAATAGCTCGATGAAGACTCCCAGGTCGTTCCTCTTCCTCGGGCGGAACGGAACAGAACGGAAAAGGAAGGCGGTTCCAGTGACTCGTACGCGCTCATACGCGAATTACGTAGGCCGGCAGGAATAAACGGCGGCTGAGGTTAGCCGGCAGCGTCGCAACAATGGAGAATCGCGGACAAAGAGCTCGTCGTAATGCCGACGGGAAAAGGGTAGACAACTGCTAGGTAACGGCTCTACCGTCTGCAGATTAATTACTAACCAGCCAATTAAGAACTTCGTCTTCCATTGCGATTGTTCCGCGCGTCCGATGTAAATTGAAATGACGATATTCTTGCGCGTATCGAAAGGCGCGAGTTCCTACGCTCCTACGCGTGCCGTTCCGCGTCGGGAATTCACGCAAATACGAACTCAGCGGTCGAACCTAACGTTAGCTCGATCGTTCGATACTCGCTTGGATAGCCAGCCTGTTGACACGTTGCGTACGGATGGCGAGAATTCTCGTCATTTAGGCGCGTCAACGTTAACAATCGTGTAACGTCATATACATATTCTCTACTAATTTTTCAATTGCTTCTTGTTACTTATTACGAGTGGATGTGTCATAATTTGTGAAACGGTAGTGTATTATTATAAACTTTAACCATTTAACCAAATTTTACTAAGGCTATGCACGTTCAAAGATCGAGGTTTAAAAATCCGCAGGAACTGAGGGTTACAAGGCGGGACGATGCCCGGTACGTTTTCGTACCGTATTTTATCTTTTAGCAAATCCCAGTTTCGGACAAGAGTTTGAATACGTCGAAGCTAATGGGGACGCGTTTGGATACAAATGCCAAATTTTCGAGCAAATTCCGAATTTTATTTCGATGATCCGGACCGACCATCACGACGTATGGTCGCGATAGTTGATTACGCGCTTATCGAACGTATCGTGAAATCGGGCCGCCTCTGAGACTCGCATCGTGGAGACCGACTATAGTCGGCGCTCGTACGCACGGACCGTCGCGAAAAGGTTGACACGAATCGTATCGCGCTTCGCTCGGGCAACGTCGCTTTTTCTTCCGATGAACGAACGTTAATTACCGCAGCTGGAAGACGTCGCGTTAACGATGCTTCCGCTCGCTCCTTTCAACCTTGATTTTAAGGGAACGTCGTCTCGGAAAGCGCGCGCTGCACGCGCGGTTCGTAATAACGTTTTCTCGGGCGCTTTCCATCCCCGAGTTCCTTGGTGCGCGATTCGCGTCGGTAGCCAGGGTTCATTGGCATAAAATTCTTCCGTGGCTTTCCTGGTAACGCTGTTACCGTTACGTGGGCGACGTTACGTGGGACGTGGCCTCTCTTATATAAATATACTCGTCCGGGTTCGTGAAAATCCTTCCGACGGCCATCTTTTAATCCTTTGGCCTACGATCACGAGTGAGACTCGTGGTAAGGAATTTGGTCCATAAACGACGGCTTTTTACTTGGCGGATATTTTACAATTATTAATCGTGCCCAAACGTTGCTTATCGTTTCAGGATTCCTTTCGTTGCGTCGAAATAACATTTGATAAGACGCATACATTTCGTAATAGTTCAACACTCTTGCTTACTATGGCCCGAGCGATCTTAAAAAGCGCGAAGTTTTAAGGAAGGTTTGTACCTTCGAGCTGCGTAGCGTTCCAAGCTGGCTAACCAGCGTTGTTTCAGCTTCGATTTGACCCTTTGACCGCGGAGAGCTCGGAAACGTCTTACGGAATCTTCGAGCGCTTAAAGGCGCTGTCGGCGGTCAAAGGGTCAAGGTACGCTCGTCTCACGGCTGTCCTCGAAGCGTTCACTCTCGAATTTGCATCTTCAAATTCGTCTTGCGTCTGAAACGATACTTCTCTTGGATAGCTGCGTGCGCGCGGTCCTTCTTCTTTAATCTTCATCGGCAGGACGAACGTAGGAACGAGGTCGGAACCGTGCGTAATTGTAATCAAGCGGGGAACGGAGTGATACGAGAGCCATTTCCAAGGACATAAAGAACGAAATTTAAGTCCTTACGCAAGGGGATTTACCTGTCCTCTGGGAACGACGCGGCAGTTCCCGGAACAGTTTCAGCGCTACGTAGTCTCGTAATGGCACGCAAGAGGAAATCGTACCTTCTTTTAAACACCCCTCTTCATCGCAAGAGGGAGTCGTTCCGTATTCGCTTCGTTTTTCATCGAAACGAATTTCTTCCTCGCTCCCGTCGCCGTCTTTTGCTCTCTTCGATACTTACAAAGATGACGACGACGTCGTTCCTCTCGTTCGCAGCATCCAAGATATTTAATATCCTTTCCTTCCGTCGTAACGTTGCACGATTATTATTCGAATAAATCGTGCGCGGATAGGAGCGAATTCGTATCTTTTATTCGCGAACGATACGAACGACGTCCGAGAGAAAGTTTTTCCCTACGTTCAGCTCGTCTCTCGTAGCTCGCGCAGTAGTAGAAGCCGACATTGGTCGGACGCGTTCAGCGCGGTAGAAATCGTTGACGCGAACTACGAGTTCAACTTCGTTTCCGTTGCTTGCACTTGCTCGACCTGTCGAACTCTTCAGTGTCGATCGTTCGTGCGTATGAAATGTCGGGTCACATCTTGCTTTAAAAGCTGTTTATTTAATCAAAATTTGATCCATTTGCTTCGATACATTTTTCTCAACGAGTCGAATTCGTGTCCTTGCGAAATTCGAAAGGAGTAACAAAATGGAACGCTTTTGAGAAAATCTTCTTTGTTGAAACGTGACTCTGGCAATGGACCAGTGTAAAGAAAATCCGACGTTTCGTATGCACCAACCTAATATCAGTTTGGCTTTAGTCGGGATTTTTTCCCGGTTAGTTTGAAAGAAGGATTCGTCGATTGCTTGGGAGTGATGGAAGGTATCAGGATCAAAACAGACGACGATCGGCGCGCATTGGGTACACGTAAAGCGTAGTGCGTTTCCATGGATGTTATCGGGCATCCCATTACGTAACTGTACTTCCGTCCTCTCGATAATTGCGATATACTTTCGCGAGTTAGCCTGCGCGTAGGTGGGTATGCGCGTGCTCGTCCACTCGTACGCGTGCGTCCGTCACGTAGAGGCAAAGACAGTAGCACGTGACCCAACGGAAATAGAGGCGATGGCTCTCGTTCGGTCGAGTCGATTCCTTTTCCACAGGGAGAAAGTCAGTCTGTGAATAGTCTTTTGGACGAGTGATTTTTTTTTCTTTTTTTTTGGGAAAAATATCGACGACCAAACGAACGAAAACACGCGAGTCGAATCTAATTTGACCTTCGTTTCTCGTTGTGATTTTTGTCCGGTGGAGCGTTCAAAAATCGTAAAAAAATACGTACGCGTAGAGGCAAAGACAGTAGCACGTGACTCAACGCAAATAGGGCCAATGGCAAATGGGGAAAGAGTCAGTCTGTGAATAGTCTTTTAGACGAGTAATTTTTTCCCCCTTTTTGCGGGAAACTTATCGATGACCAAACGATTGGGGTAGGATTTGGGACAATGGGTATTTATCAAACACACCTATGCTTTCTCCACGAAATTCACGTGGTTCCGTTTCGTCGCATCCGATGCGTTAATTATGCGCGCTTCGTATTACTTGCTTGCTTATCATCAATGATAATAATAATAGTAATAATAGTAATGAGCGACGTAACGCGTCGCGACGCAATAATATCATTGGATACGCGACCCATCGATCGAGCCTCCTATACACGCAAGGAAGGAGCCACTTGATAGATCGGAGAACAATGGAGCATTCGCGCGTATTTAATCGTTGCAATTGGCGCTCCACTTTTCCCGCTGCGTAATTACTACGAATTCAGAGCGGTTGGCGACACCTCCCTTCGTCGAGGATACGCAAGATCGAGAAATATCGAAATATCAGGGGGGGGGGGGGT
>JAITYT010000759.1:354383-369145 GCA_025433975.1 Liostenogaster flavolineata
AAAATTACATTTTGCGATTTTGAGTAACAGTTTCTTGCTTTTTAACGAGGTTAAGCGTTACGCTACAAAATGGCGTGGTTTACACCACTTGGTCCTCCTGATATTCGGGGAACCGAAAGTTACGTCGCATTTGTACTTTTCGACGTTCGTTTAACCTCTTAGGTACGATGGGCCGCTATAATGACTTTCGCAGATGTTGTATACATATTCCTAATAATTAATTCCTAATGATACATTCCTACTGGTTTTCCTAGATTTAAATTAATTTAATTAATTAATAATAGTATGTATATATAATATATACGCATACATACGTTCGTTACACGTAGGATTTTAACTTTTCTGAAAATCCCTACGAAAAAAATCGAACGTTGGGATGATTCCAATTAACGACTTCGACAGTCTCGTAGGCATTCCTACGACTTAAACACGAGGTTCTTCCTCGTAACATACATTTACTACCTAAGAGGTCAATACCGATCGATTGATAGCGTACGTCGCGTAGTTGTGCGAAGCAACGCCAGGCAAATCGTCTGACAACGAGGGTGATTAGATCATTGACTTACAATATAAGAAAAAACGTATCATAAAATGACTGCCTGAAGCCAAGATTCATAAACATTCGTCTCACAGGCCGCGTAAGATCCGTAAACGATTGCTCAGAATTGTGTTCATTTTCATTTCAGAAAATGAATGATTAATAAAGAACTTTTAAGGTTTGAAGTGTGTTTTATTCGTCCTTGTATTCTATAAAAAAAATCATGGATATAATTTATTATTAGTATAATTAGTTAACTATATTTATATAAATTATTATATTTATTATAAATTCATCGTTATAATCGTAATATCAATGTAATATAACAGAGAGACGAATGTTTACGAATGGCGTATCTCTCATGCACGTTTATGCATTTAGGATTAAGTTGGACGAAAAAAACGCGACGTCGCTTTCCGGTGCTTTAACAAAAAATACGTATCTCCGAAACGCACGGTCATTGTTAAGACGGAGACACTCCGAAGGAGAAATAAAGAGAATGCCATAGACGTTCCCCCTTTCACCGTAAGCGTTTGGAAGTGGGCGCGCTGTGACGTATGAACGGTCGAATCGGTCCACAGGGATGTTTGGAGAATCGTGGTTCCCCTGGCAGGGGTGGAGGTTTAAGGGGTACCGGGTGTGATTCAGGAGAGTCGCAGTCGCAGCCAACGCGCGGACATCATGGAGGAGGAGCCGAGAGTTCCTCGAGGGACGGCGATCTGCTATCCCACGCTGCTTCCGCCTTGCGAAGGTTACACTTCAAGTCGGCCGGTGGAAGTCGCAGCTATCGCACGGTGCCTAAAGTCGTGGTTATGGGATCCAGCACGGCATCCGAGACCACGATCAACACCAGCACCGACAGCGCCAATACCATGATCACCATGGTAAGATCTCTTCCTTTCTCGCGTCGAAGATTAAAAATTGCCTGGATAACGATAACGATATACCGATAACTTTATTGGTGCGTTGTGTGCGGTATTCCGTCGGCAAGAAAGTAATTTCGGACAGGGTGAAATCGAGTACGATTCTTCGCGCGGAGGTTGAAGTGTAATTTTTATAAATTTAGATTAAGTTAGTTAATTAATTTTCCATTTTCCCGAACCGACGGAAGTCGTTCGAAAAAGAAAGAAGGAACGTAACTCCGGATAATCGCCGAAGACCAAGATTACTTTCTTGCAGCTTTCTTGATCGAATAGTTCGAAGTAGTCCTGGTTATAAAATAAGACGAGAGAAAAGCGTTATCCAGTCCAAAGTGGCTGATATCGCGACGAGGCAGAAATTTGTCTCGATGTCACGTTTTTTGAACGTTCTTCAAAACGTATCGAAACTTTCTTTCTCGTCCAAAGGCAAAAAACCTTTTCTTCGACGATCCTTCGGTACGCGACGACGTACGATTGATACCCTCTCGATCGTTGTCGTCGTTTCAGATAACAACGACGGACGGGGAACAACCAGACGATAGTTTCGATTTAATAGACGTCCCGCCCGAAATGTCACCTCCTCCCGTCGCGAATCAAACGCAAGCCGAGTCCACGCAGCACGTCCCCACGCCGAAGAATAATTTCGACAACGTAGAAGACAATTCGAAGAGCACAGCGAATGCACAACCCAGCACTGCCCATGGTGCCCAATCGCCAAAACCGAATAGTATCGTAGATGGTACAGGTGCCCCCCCGCCAACACCGTTGATCGGCATTCATCAAGAGACCAGATTTAATTTCGCCAGTGGCAGGACACCGCCGTTACCGGACCTGAGAGCCACGGACTTTTTCAGGTGAGGCACCTTTTCGTTCTAACAGCTTCCACTTGGAAATTTATTTAACGCCTTCAAGCCGGCGCTGCGATTCGCCTTTCTCTCCCATGGGCGAGTGGTGCCGAATGAAAGTGAAAAATTTACGTTATTTTAATTTTTAATTACGTGGAAGCTTTCCGTAGTTGTTAAACGAACCGAATCGTCGATGGTGCCCGACGTTCGACGAAGCGTTCGAGTGTGAACCACCGGTGGTACACGCCGGCATGAGCGCGTTGAAGCCTAACGCGAAGATTAAAAGCGATTCCCGCCTTCTCTGCTTTCAGTACGCCCGTACGAGGTTCGGTGGACGCTGGCCAACCGGATCCAAATCAGATAAATTCCCTGCTGACGTTGGTAGCGGCCAAGGAGAAACAAAACGAGAAATCTGGGAGCCAATCGAACTATTCGAACGCGGGGAAAGGTACGCAGTCGAACGAACGCGAGAAAGGCGCGAACAACGCGAAACAACACGGACAAAAGAAACCCAATATCAACGTGACGACGAATCCGCTCGATATCTCGCTGATAGGGAGCCAAGCGACCTGCAACGCGCAGAACACCGCCGGAGTCAGCAGGGGACGCGGAAGGTCGGCAGGTGAGAACGAGAAGCCAACTCTCGTCGGATCGTCTCTAGACCCCCGCGAATATCTCTCGATGCACCCAAACGTATATATGTATGTAATATTATTTGTTATATATATATATATAACATATATTTTACATATATATTTAATATATACATATTATATGATATATAATATATGTATATACGATACATATAGAGGCGTAGAAATATACAATATATATGTATCTACTTTAGAAGAACAGAGTTCGAGCTTTGTCCCGGATATGTACACCCCCAAGATGGACTGGGAGCGGTGCCTCGTAGTCTTCTTATTTTTGATCTCTCTCTCTCTCTCTCTCTTTCTCTTTCTTTCTCTCTTAAATCGTTCTTCGTTGTTTCTAACCTTGATTTAACTTCGATCGTCATTTGCTGTTTTTCCATTCGACGAGAAAAAGTAACGTGTCCGGACCGAGGTTGGAAAGAACGATAACGAACGCTCGAATTTTACAGAGATAGCGTAGAAATCTCTATAGTGCAGACGCATTTTGACGGAGATTCTATTTACTTTTACGTCACGCGCTAACGTATCGTCGAGAACCTAAAGACGAGATCTCTATTAGCACGCTAGTTTCTTTCTCGTGACGTATTGCCTCGATAAAGAGAAGAAATTCTTCTCCAAGTCGCTGTCGAATATTGGAACGCGATTCGTTCAATTTTTTTTCTTTTTTTTTTTTCTTTAGAAAAATCTTTGGATTTCTATGATTAACGGTTAATTTATGATTTGAGCACCGGAGTAATCCTCGAGAAGCTTCCTTTCGAAATCCCGACACGCTCGTTGCATCTCGTCCTAATACGAATCGTCTTTCGCGGTAGACTTCGTTCAAGACCGAAACTAATTAACATACCAATCTGGAACTCGAACAGCTCGGAATACAGGGAACTCGTCGTAAGCGACGATCGACAGCGGAGGACGCGGTCGAATCGTCGTAGAAACGTTGATTGTTAACCCTTTGAGCAGTACGAACGTTTATGTACTTCCTCCTGCTTAATCCTCCATTGGCAGCTATTTCCGTATATACATTTATATACATTGACATATCATTGTATATGCCTTTTATATTCTAATATTCACATCGTACTCCTGTTCTTTTCGGTCTGTCATATTCTCATCTACTATTGTTTGCTAGATGGCGCTGCTTACGGACATAAAGATGTACGAACCTTTCTAATACGTTCTTCGGGGGAAAAAAAAGAAAAAAAAACTCACTGCTCAAAGGATTAATCGCGAACGAAAGGGAGCACCTCCATCTTCCTTCGCTTCCCACCGGCGAAAAGTTCGAAATCTACAAGACTTCGACTTTCTATAAATTCGAATTACGTAGGGACTATTACTCGGACCTTACTCGAATCACCTATACGGATCGAAAGTTCATTTACCGCCCGTCGTACTTTCCCATTTCGATCCGAACTTTAAATAAAGACACATTCGGTATCTGCCTCTTCTTCCAGCTTCTCTCTCTCTCTCTCTCTCTCTCTCTCTCTCTGTCTCTGTCTCTGTCTCTGTCTCTCTGTCTCTCTCTCCCTTTACGCACAGCCCAAAGACCTTAACCGAATGGAAAGAGATCTCTAAGGAAATGAATCGATGTTCTTTTCTTTCAGAATCTCATCCCCTCGTTTCAACCATTCATTCATGGATCAGGCTCTTTTTCCCGTTTTGCGCAATAGGTATATAAGTCCGGCGTGGACGATTACGCACGCTGCTCTTCTACTAGCCTCGAGAAAGAGGGACCGCCATTAGAAGGAGACCGAACATATCCCATCGAATGTTCGTTTGTCGTCGGCAGTTCCTCTTTCCGATAGTAGTAAGAATAATTACGTTGAAAACGAGATGCAAATGCGCTTGGGCTTCGTTCTTTTCTTCTATCTTTTCTTCTACTTTTTCTTCCTCTTCTTTTTTATATATATATATATTTTTTTTTTTAATTTCTTTCTTTCTTTCCACTTTGTTATCAATCCTTCATCGTCCGTATGCTCGTAGGGCGGCCTAAATATCGCGCGTTTCTCGCCATCGTCTTTCGCTTTCGAATTAACGCGAAGCGCCAAAAAGAGGACGTTGACGTTGAACATTCCGTCCGCCATTTTCTAACGCGAATGCAATTCGACGAATCTTTTCGAAGCGTTATCGTTGTGTTTTCACGCAGGTTTTAATATCGCAGCACCGTTACTTTTCTTCGCTTAGCCGCAAATATTCGCATTCACATACCGCACGTTGTATCGTCGTTCTCTCCGCACTGCGTGACCTAACCTCCAAGAGACGTCGCTCTGAAATTGGAGAAACGAAGCGAACGAATCGTAAAGAGGTTCGCCGGATTATTCGTATGGGTCTCGACGAGAACGCTCAAGGCGAGAAGAAGAACAAAATGGCGGCCATTCGTTCCGCGAGACGTACGATCGAGTAGCTTCGCGCGGTAGAGCTCGCTTCGAAAAGAGAGACCCAACTCGATATTTAGAGCCTGGAACGATTCGTTTTAGCTGCGCTGCTCTTTGTCGCCTCTGAAAAGTTGCGAATGTGCTTGCAAGCGAGACACGCTTCTTCCTTTTTTTTTCCTTTTTAGCGATAGCATTCTCAGCCAGCACGGTTGAGAAACGAGGCTGTTCTTCGGAGAATATTCTCGGCGAAGGATTAAAATACGCCGATGCCGTCTTCTAATAATAAAACACCTTCTAAGGAGCGCGTGGACGTTCCTTGCGCGTTTCCTCGCATGGAAGCGTCCACGCGACATTAACACGATCGCGGACGTGGGAGCCCGACCAAGCTCGCCACTCGGACACGAGTTTCGAAAATATTCTCCGGAATATCCGTATAAGATCGTTAAGAATTTTGCGTCTTGATTCTTTACTCTTTGTTATCGAATTGCCGTCCACGCGAGAAATTCTTCCGTCGTTCTTTTTACTCGAAAGAGAATCGGTAGACGTAACTTTTTTTCTCTTTTTGTTTCGTAACAAGAGAGAACCTCGTTGAAATTCGTTGGAACGATTCTAAGATATTATATCTATCAAGTTTATAATCCTTGTCGAAGTGTGACTTTGGCAATGAACGGTACGACTACGAACGAAGTTATGCCAAAAGCAAAAGCGTAACGAAAAGAGGGAGACGAACGTTCATACGTAAAGAAACTCGGACGTTTCGTAGGCGCCGATCCAATATTTCTGCTTTCTCCGAATACGCGTTAACTCTTTGAAAAATGCATCGTTGACATCGTTTAGACACGAGATCGAATGCGCACATTCGACGATAGAAATGCCGTTTGTCGTCTCAAAGGTAGAATTTCTACGCGTTTCGATCTTCGTTGTCTCTCCCGCGGGTTCGTTTAATCACCGAACGGATCTTGCGCGCGCGCGCGCGCGCGCGTCTAATCCCAAAGTCAAGGCTAACTTTACGGTAGCGCGGCTAATGGGGAGCAATAGCTCTATTTTCATTTTCTCACGGGCGGCAATTCTGCTGGAAGAACGTAATCTTTTGCTTCGTGCCTCGCTCAAGGGCTCTCCAGCACCGTAGCTAATCAAAAGAGAACCTTATTGGCACGCGACGGAAATAGGGGCGCTTAAAAGAGAAAAAAAAAAGAAAATCACCCCGGTTACGATCGACTCTTTTTTCTCGCATCGAGAAAGGATTAGAACTCGTGGTTACGTCGAATCTCACGATAACGATCGCGATCGAACGCCAATCGAACGAAACTCTCTCGCTTCCTTGGAACTTTTTCTTTTTTCCAAAAAAAGAAGCGAAAGTTCGCCCTCGACAGCGACGAAGGTTCGTATCGCGAGACGGCGGGCGCGATCAGGGTGCTCGAGGACCTTTGGCGAAGCGTTACGTCCTTCCTTCGACTTGCGGAATGGGGAACTTCATTAAGCATCGAGTATTCTGATATTAATAAAAAGGAGGAGGCGCCGCTGGGACTAAAAGAACGACGCAAGCGACTATCGTCGTTCAGCAGCCGTCTATGTCGCTGGACGCACCAGCCGCTACTATTTTGTTACACCCTGACGCGGATGCCAGGCGTCGTGAGGAGAATATGAGACAATTGCTCGATGTCGCTAATACGCTTACGCTGCAGGAGATCCACGACTTCGAAATGAGGTACGTCCCGATCCTTTTCTCTTCTTGCTCCTAGAGGCGATCGTACCCCGCAGTTGCACGATTCTTTCCACTCGATCGTGTTGCCACGTTTCTACACCTATTTAGACCCGATCCTATCCTGCCTCTTCACAACTGTTTGGGCCCGATCGTATCCTGCGCTTGCACAACCGCTCGAAGCTGATCGTTCGAAGAGTTTCCACGACTATTTAGACTTAATCGTACCCTGCCTTTCCACACCCGTTTGGGCCTGATCGTATCCCGTATTTCCACGACTGCTTAGACCCAATCGTATCCCGCGTTTGCACACCGTTCAGACCCCATCGTACCCTACGTTTGCACAACTCTCTGGATTCGATCGTTCGACGCGTTTTCGCGTCCGTTTTAGGCCTGATCGTATTGAACGATCGTACCTCGTAATTTCACGCTCGTTCGACGAAGTACGACGCGAGTCCCGTCACTCGGCTAAACGTTACCTCGAGCGCGCCCTAATACGCCCTCTCTTTCTCGAAAGGTACGGCAGTCCGCATCACAGCCGTTCCCAATCCGTGAAAACTCCAGGTAGCCGATCATCCGGACGGCCAAATTACTTGTGTCTTCCGCAACAGAGGTCGAGAGTGGCTAGCATGCCGAATACGGGGGTGGAGGAAGAATATTACAGACTCAGGCATTTCAGTATAACGGGGAAGGGAGTGGTTAACAGAGGCGATTCCTTGAAAAGTCGCAGGTCTCGGTCCAACAATAGCGTCGCTTCTAGCAATTCTAGGTGAGTAGCACGTCTAGCAGCGATCCCCGTATTCGTCTACCCTCGCGCATACGTACGATGCTCTCGTGTGTATCCCTACTAGTAACCGCCTACTCCGATGCCTGCGCATAAAGAAATTTGAGAACGCAGCAACGAATTTATCCAGGTCGCCTGTATTTCCATGTACGCGTGCATCGTATCGTGATAATGTCCTAAGGAATCTTTGGTTTGCCACTCACCGCTGCGATTTTGCGAATCCAACAGTTTGGGAACCGCCGTCGTAGAGGATAAAAGCAGAAAAAAGAGTGTCAGAGATAAAAGAAGAAGAAGAAGGAGGAGAAGGTAATTGGACCGCATTTCGCACGATATTATCGGAGCAGAAGGAACGACCAGGGAACTTTTCGACCGTTACTCTAAATCGAACACGTGAGTTTACGTGTGGCGTTGAGGTGACGTAGATACACGTGTTGGATGTTAGAGTACGGTCTGCATCAGCGATCATCGTCGGCCACTTTAACTCGAAATCACTGGGAAAGATCCGACAGATACTCTGAAATTCTTCTTAGGAAATCCTCCTCGAAAATCAAATATCGGATGAAGTAGTCTAAAGACGCGTAAGATTACGTACACTCCCATCACTCGATTTACGTATTGCACGTTTCCACCAAGAAATCCTAAAGAGAGTCGTTCGTTGTTCAACCCGTTCGAGTCGTGATTTAAAACAGTCGGCCATTTTTTTTTAATCCATGTCGTTTTCATCGTGTTTTGGATGATTCGCATAAAACGTGGCAGCGTCAATCCAAAGCCGCGAATACGAGATCCGTTCAAACTCATCGATCGTTTAGCGACCACAAAGAATACTCGTAAACAATGAGATCGTTCGCAGAGTATAAAGCATTCGCTCGTGAAATACAGCGCGTTCATCGAGAGACGAGGACGTGGGTGACTCACGATCGTGAAAATCTCACGAATCTCCTGGAGCTAATCGAAGTGGAAGTAAAAATGTCGAGATTGTCCGCGCGTTTACAGTTACGCGTAAAACGTCGTCGTGAAAAGGAGATATACGCGTTGCAAGAACGACTATCGCGCGAAATGCTCGATCCAACGACGAGAATGTTGTAAAAAAGGCTCTCGTTACCCAAGAGCTAGCTAGCATCGTCGCGACTTATCAGCTATCGAAATTTCTTTCTTTTTCTCACGCGACAGCACGGAACACCTCACCGCCTCTTATCCCGGATCGGCGAGGAACTCAGCCGCGGGATCGTTAGCCAGCTCACGGGAGAGCAGCGCGTCCCAGGGACCAGCGCCGTATCGCGTGCTGATGCTAGGAGCACCAGCCGTCGGGAAGAGTTCCCTCGTTTCGCAGTTTATGACGTCGGAGTATCTACACGCTTACGACACCTCGATCGGTGAGTGTTCCCCGAACAGGATCGCGGTCGAACAGCGCTCCTTTTGAAAGACGGAGCTATATCGAGACGTAGGGAACGATATTGTCTATTCTCACCCTAAAATTGTGCTATTCGAGAGAGATTTTGTTAAAACCAATAGACACCGTTAGGTTGGACGATCTTACCAGACCTCTTTTCTAGAATGGAGGAACTATGTCGCGTAGAGCGACAAAATGGCGCGCGTCTGTTTCGATAAAGTTCTCTTAAGACGTAGAAAAGAATCTTGTCTATTTTGACCCTAACTTTTTCGACTGGTCGATATAAATGAAAATTTTTTCTTTAAAATAGACACGTACGTCGAAACGTCGCGTTAAAATTCTGTCGCGATAAAATGGAAATCGTTGAGTTCATCGCGGGCAAAAAATTCTCTTCTTGTCCAAGCGCGTAACTCTGTTCACCACTTTTTCTCGACTAACCGATAAAAACGAGATATTTTTTCTTCGCGAAGTTGAAAAAGATAATTTTTGTTAGAACAAACACGCGATCGCTCGCAAGGATAACGACGCGAGTCGAAACATTTCGCTAAAATTCTGTCGCGATAAAATGGAGATCGTCGAGTTCATCGCGAGCAAAAAATTCTCTTCTTGTTCATTCGTCGTTCGACGAGATTTCTCGTTACGAATTAACGAAGATAGCATCGATGCTCGAGGAGCGACGAAAATTTTGTATCTTGTCGTTGGAATCGTAATGCGCTTAGAATCGGAGATTTAAACACGGAGCTTATGGAATTCCGTGGGACGTCGATCGTGAACGAGATGGAGCTTCGAACGTGCGAACGTTTCGTCGTTTCCTAGAGCATCCCTTTGACGTCAATGTCGAATACACGGCGTTAGAATCGTTTTACCATCTTCGATGATTCGCAATTTTCAATGGCTTACCGCGAAGTTACCGTCGGATACGCCGAGGTAAAAGTTTAAAAAAGGGATCAAGATCGAACGATTCGATCGCATCCTCCCTCCGATCCGTCTAAATCGATTCGTTCGATCGATCTTCTTTCGTAATATATTCCGAAATCGTCGTAATTCCGTACGCTCTCGAAACTTTTATCTCTTCGACGAGGAATTCAATGACAAATCTTTCGACGTCTGACCGGCGCTCGATCTTCTTCGACGATCTCCGTCTGCTCGAATCGAAAGTCGATCCTCGTTCGACTTTCTCGCAAAATTGCGCGTGAGAGAGAAAGAGAGAAAGGTGAGAATTTCCACGTAACCCAGAAAAAACACGCGAGGGAACAAAATTCTCCCGTTTACGTTACAGATGACGAATCCGGCGAGAAGACCGTGAGCGTGCTTCTAGCGGGCGAAGAATCGGAATTGACGTTTATCGACCACTCGTGCGCCGAAATGACGGTAAGTTCAAGACGCCTCGCCATCGATTCCAAGTATTTTTATCTTTTAATCCATTTTGGAGAGTCAACCTTAATCTTCGTTAGCGGGAATCCCTTTGTCTTCCTTCGTCGATGATGCCCCAAGAAATGGAAATCATTCTCGATACTCCCCGTTCAAAATGGAGGAACGATACGAACGTACGATTCGAATAAATGCCTACATTGTTTTTTGAGATTTCGTTAGGCCATTTCATAAACAACGAGGCTTTTATAATGACGAATTTCACAATTATTTCGCATAATAACTCTTGATTATTTGCGCTAAGAATAATATTGTTCTTATTTGCCTCGTGACACATTTAAAACTTGCTCGTTTCTTCGACTTTTAGTTCGTACGATTGAAAAATACGCGTTATTCATAGGTCGACCCAATATTAGCGTAACCTTGATAACTAGTTTTATAAAATTATTCGAAACTGTTCCATAGGAATTCGTACTTGAAAAAACACGTAATTGAAGTATCGCATTGGGTCATCCTATAAATAACTCCGTTTTCATAATAACGAATTTCACAATTATTTTCTATAATAATTTCTGATAACTTGCACCAAGAATAAGAAGAAGGCAAATTTATTAGGTTGCTCGGAAAGTAATTTCGTTTTTCCCAACAGTTTTTCATAAAAACAACCTGCTTGTTTGGCGAGTCGATGCATTTGAAAAAATCGCGTTATTCATGAGATGACCCAATAAACGCGGTTCGCGTTGTAAAGTGTAATTTGCTCTCTCCCTCTCGTCCTATTTATTCAGGATCGCGTTATCGCGAAAAACAATAACCGCTTTGGTAATAACATCGGCGAAATATCAAGTTAAAATTTATTCCTCGCGGTTTGACCCGGTAGACGAGGGCGTAAAAGCGTGAAAGGACCTTGATGAAACTAGAACTTTGTTCTCGAAAGCGGAAAGGAGGTAAAAGGACAGGCAGCCGCGTTACGCCTCGCTGGACAATTTCAATCGAATTTGCTCTTTAATTAAAGTGTCGAATACGGATGTTGTGCGATACAATAACGATACGCTCGTCCCGGACGCGTCGGTGCGTTTCTGCCGCATCGCGTTATACCTACGCATGCGCGCGCGTATATCCGTGTATACCTCCATTCCGCTTCGCGGCATGTCGAAAGCGACCGGTCCTTTTTTTCGTTTACTTAAAGTGGCTCCGATCGGCCCGTGCGATCGATTCGATCGAGAACGTCGGCAACGTCGACGACGACGATAAAACGAGGGCTTGAAAACCCCACGTTTCTTTAGAACCCCAAGAAAATTTAGCCATTCAACGACCCAGCCAATTCAGCACTTATACTTTTCAAGCGACGTTTTTCTCCTAACTTAATTTTTTTTGTTAGTCGTCTTGCCGAACGTATTAAGTCTATCGGAAAATTCAGTCAAATACGTCAAGTTTACGTCGAGTTTCAACGTCGACTCTTTTGACCATTGCATTTCTACGTACGCGCTCGATATGTACGCGGAGAGGTAATTGGTAACGATGTAAATTACATTGTTCGGTAAACTTTAATTAATCGATCGAAATGTACAGCGAAACAGAAAAATTATAAAGATATTCCAATGAAGACAACATTTAAGGCTAGATTAAGCTAGTGAAGAACCAGCTGATATTCCAGACGATGTCGTAAGACTGCCTATGATAGGACAAATTTTTCTACCAACATATCAACAATAAAGAACTTTTAGTAGAACCGAAGACCAATCGAGTTCGAATCTAGACTCAACCAGCGCTTGCTCTTTTCGTGGGCATGGTGTTAAAACGATTTCAACCCACGATATTTTCCAGTAACGGAAGATATCGAGAACTTACACCCAGAGTGAGCGCGCATTCGATACTTTGCGCCTTTGGGCTCGGTCAGGAGGCCGTCATGGCGATGCGTTCGTGCGTAACAATTTGGAAATACGTCAAAAGTGTCAGCGGCGTCGCTCCTGCGCCGAGAACTCGTCGTCGATTTATGACAGAGTCGGATGATGTTGTACATCGAGTTCACGATTACTCGTCATTTTCAACTCGGGCGAAAATCAGATTTAAATCACGCTCAACGCGTACTCGTGCTTCTTCTCCGTTTATGTACATATCTTCGTCCTCAACGACGCAACATTGTTCCTAGCGATCGATCGAATATCGACAGTTTTCGCCACCGCCGTGCGTTCCTCGCGTTCGACATCAACTGCAGCTGTGTGAATCGAGGAACTTCAATCTATCATCCTCGATAACTTTTCGGGGAATTAATTCGTTCCGTGGCTTTTCCCGGATTAAATTGAAATTTTTCCGTTGCGTATTTTCTTTTGTCTTGCGTACAATTCGATGCATCATGGATTTTTACCATTGTCAGAACCGAACGATCGTCGGATTCGATCGAGCGTGTAATTATATTTCGCTTTCACGAAGTTCGCGCTTACGCTTCAACATTTATCCTGAAAGAACGCGATAGCGAAGACCAGATAGTTAGAGACAGGCAACGATTCGTGCCCAAAAGTGCAATCGCACGTATTCGAGGAGCTTCTCGCGTCGAACTGTCCTAGGAAGCAGGTCGTAAGAGTTGTACGACGAAGAACTCGTCGAAGTTTGTCAACCGAGCTAGGAAACGAAAGAGAACAGTCCCTAGATCCTAACGATTTCAATCGATCAGCTAACGCTTCCAAACGCAAGGCCTGTTAGACGTTGGACAACTGCGACTACCGCACCAAGAGCGACTCAGCGGCAACAGCGCGAACGCACACACGTCAAAATGGTAGGGGTCGCGAGCAGGCACCGAGGAACCCCTTTCAATTGCATTTGACGTCTCCTTTGTTCGGTCGCCACTGTCTTCTTAGAGTCGACAGACTTCACCACGCCACGCTACTGCATTAGGAACACATATGGAATATGGCAGATTCCATTAAGCGAACTTTCCTCCGATCCATCCAGCTACGCATCACGAAACAACCGTCGGTTTGGCAACCTACGAAGAAACTTTCTCGCTGGTCGTGGAACGCCACGCTTCGCGTAGACGTTTCTCTCGAAACTCGTCGTAGTTCCTGAAATTTCCCTGAAATAACGCGAACATGTAGACCCGTTCAGCCCAGATTGATCTTTTGTCCAGCGTTTACCAGTTCGATCGGTCTTGAAGTGATTTCGACGAAGCAACGGGGATGATAATGCAGAGTTTTCTTGGACGTAACTGTAGAAAGGAAGGAACAACGTTCCGTCTAGGGTCAAATTTAATGCAACAATAAGCGACTCGCGTTACGTCAAGTCGTAAGAATGCCTAGGATATAACGTAGATGTCCTTGTTGCTTGGGTAGCTTAGCGAACTATAGCATCAAAATGCGAAGACCCTTCTTCGAATTTCAACTCGACCAACCCTCCATCTTTATCGTGGGTATTTCAAGTTTTAGAGAGAAGTTATAATTCTGCGTAAGTATTGGGCGAACTGACGTTGTCTCCAGGGTCCTGACTATCTTGTCCGCCATTACTTTGAGCCGTGAACGCGCGCTGTTAATCGCGCCGGGTAAGTCGTGTATGGATTATCGGCCGAACGAAATTGGCATCGAGGGTTTCGCTCCGTGCATGGCGATGTGCGTGCAACGACGCGTAAAATTAGGCGAGACCTTCGAAGACACTTCGCAGGAGAGTGGAACGATGAAACGAATAAATCAAAGTGCTCGTTTGAAACTCGACTTGTTAACAATGTTTGTCGGCAGATGTCAATTTTATACGCGAAGTTTAATAATTCATAAATACAAAATTCGTTCGCGATAGAACGAATATTTGATTTTTAGTTACTACCTTCATCGAATCAGATTTGTTAGCAGTGTTTGTCGATACACGTCAGCGAAGTAAAAACACCATGTTATCGCTCGTAATTATTACGCGACTCGAGTACCCATTCCAAACGAAATGGAATTGGATCGAATTGGTAATGCTTAACGAATTGGTACGAGTAATTTTAATGATTCATAAATACAAGCGAATATTGCATTTTTGTCGTATCAGATTTTTAGTTACCATCTTTATCGAACTCGATCGGTGCTTGATCAATGGTATCACGAGGTACAGGTAGAATTACTACGCGCGTATTCGTTGCGATGTAAAAAAATACAATCGGAACGCTGACATATGAATAAATTAACGTAACGATATACGTTCTTCCCCGACCAAAAAAAAAA
>JAITYT010000759.1:381049-404846 GCA_025433975.1 Liostenogaster flavolineata
AAGAGTGAGAGCGGAGATATTCCATTCGTACCATTCCGTGTACCTCGAGCGAAATCGTACAATTGTACGAATTTCGTTATCACAATTTGTCGTAAGAAGATGACGAAACGTTTTGGCACGTGAGTTCGTTTATCGTACGCGTGTCTTATTTAGAAGAAAAGAAAGAAGGAAAAAGAAAGAGAAAAAAAAATGTATATCCATCGAACGAGATAAATCGAATAACGATGCGATCGCCATCGTGTTAGTGCGATTTTTATTACCCGTTTCGAGATGTTGGTCTGTTCGGAAAATCTCCGTCGAGTTTAGGGTCGAATCGAGCAAAAGAGAAAAGAAGAGAAAAGAAATTTTGTCTTTCACCTACGATCAAGTTCACGCGATAACGTACGCGCCATTTTGTTTCGATATCGTACGCGCCATTTTGTTTCGATATCGTACGCGCCATTTTATTTCGACAACGACTCGCCCCGTCCTTTGGGAAGTCTTCGTCAGTCCACTCTCTCTAGAACGTTTTTCTCTCTCTGGATTATCGTTGGACGATCAAAGGACCGGCGGCGACTTTCCGAATGACCCAACGCGATTCGGTCGCATACCGAAAGGAAAAAGGGAAAAAAAGAAATGCGGAAAAAAGGGGAAAAAGGACGAAACTTAACATTCCGACGAAAAATAATAAATCGAAGTTTTCTCGATCATCGCGCACCGAAAGCAATGATCTTCTCATCGACCGATCGAACCGAAACGAACGATCGTGTAACATTGTCGGAACAATTTTGCTACAGTTGTGAAATCCAAAACACATCGCTCTTCGAAATATAATACCTTATACAACTTACAATGCAATATTTTTCGTTGCCATTGCGTAATAGGCTTCTTGCGAATATTGTCAATAGCGAATAAATATTTGAAAAAAAGAGTCGTGTAAAACAAGAGATAAAAATATGATGTATAAATAAGCGAAATAAAGAATCAATTAAATTTTACGATCGATCTTCCTTACGTCCCGTCAAAAACATTTATCGTTCTAAGATAAAGTTCGACGATTAAATTTTAAATCGAATATTTTCAAACTTCAAGATTTCAATTTTCGATTCTTCCTCCCTCTCCAATTTTTTTCGCGACGACTATCGATACGTATCAAATTCGCGACACATAATCGGGTCACGGCCGTGTCGCGTATGTAAAATCTATCTCGGGAACGTACCGAATGTCATCGTGGTAATTTTACGCGCAGACGAACGCACAAAATTGAGACAGCGATACTCGAGTATACGCGCGCGTCGAAAAATTCTCAAATAAAATCAAATTCTACGCGTAGAATTCCTCGTATTATATTCGTCATTATCACGTAAAGAAACGTCACTCAGACAATTTAACAGGAATAAATAGAAAATATCACCAGGAGATGCGATTGGTAGCACTGCGTTGTGGTTATTGACAGGCGGATTGTACGCGAAGGATAAAAATTGATTCGAGGTGGGAGAGAAAAAGAGAGAAAGAGATAAAAATATTTAACCACCGATCAGCGCTTTGTTTTTTACACAGCCATTGTCTTCAGTATGTAAACATCGATCCAATGGTGATGGAAATTTGACGATAACAACGTTGCACCTTTTTCCGTCTGGTTCTTCGTACCTAACCTATATCGTTTCGTCATTCGTTTCAGATGTTCGGCGTAAAATACGTGAAAAGATGCAACGGTCTGAGAACGATCGATGTTATCCGCAGGGTCGAGTATTCACGGCGCAGCGATAATAGCATGGACACCTACAAAGTCGTTAAGTCGAGCGGAGAATCGTTAGACGGTAATTAATAAGATTTAAGGAAAATAGCCTTGCCGAATTTTTCGATGGTACGGCCAACTTGTACTTTTCATGATCTTTCTACACCTCCGTAGATGTTGACAATAGCGAGCTAGGAATAAATTTAAACTGGGAATTGCTAACGCCCCAAGGTTTTCGATTTTATCTACCTGGAAGTATAGGTCCCGGTTGGTGGAACTCGTCCACGACCGCCCATGTCAAAACCCATTTTCTAACCATAGATAGCAACGGCATCACGTCGAGTCCTATCGGCAAGAAAACGAAATACAGATACAATAGCAACGTGGAACGCCCGATATTGCATTGTATCGTTCAGGAATGTCCCTTGTTACTTAGGAAGGGCATACAAGAGCTTTTCTCCGGGTGTTTGGACGTCAGCACGACCAACCTGACCGTAGTCACTATAACGCAAAAGTCGAACCTTAAAGTAATGAAATGGAGTAAAGAAGTCGAGACTGAGAAGCTTGCCAAATACGTAAGTATCTTATATACATTTATATATCGGTATATACGCGTATATGTAAACGTATACGTAAATACGTAGGGTATCCTAACGCTGTAAATGCAAAATGCAAAAAGAAAAATCTCGTTCGATTGTTTCGATAGTTCGTACTAGCTGCCTCGAACATCTGTGCGAAACTAAAGTTAGTCGGATACTGGGCGGATTTTATCAATCCGTTTAGCGGACAGCCGTACTTTAGTCCGCAGAAGAATAATACTTTGTACACGACTGACGAACGTTTCCGATGCGTTGGATTTAAGATAGAAGAAAAAAACAGGTGTAGAATTATTTCATGCGACAACAACGTAAAGAATTTCGTGGGTAAGAACGTTATTACGATTGTATATTATTTTACGTATCTCGAAACTATATTTTTCTTCGCGATATAAACCAAGTTATGGAGCACGAGGATTTTATTTCGTTGCAGGAAGCCTATATACTACAGCACCGTCGACTACAGAATTTCTAAAAGAATTTATAAACGACATTAATGAAGCCTAATAAACAATATGCGATTGAATATGATGCTTCTGTTTCTTAGTACTTGACTGGACAAAGTTTAAAGAAACGTCTTTCGAAGTTATAAATGATATAAGTATAAAATTTCTCTTCTCTTCTCTTATTATCAAATTATATCAAAAAACGATAAAATTAAGTTATTTGTCATGTAAAATTTAGATTCTTTATTTTTCCAGTAACTTCATCGATTTTAGTGAACAATAATATCATAAATTAAATTATTATTTTATTAATGAATATAGTCATTCAAAATTGTAAAATTTGTATAGCACTATATTTATTAAAATAACATTGGGAAAAAAAAGTTTTGTCACGTTGTAGCTTCCACTTGTAATATTTGTAATAATAAGGTGGAAGTGAAAGGAGTCTCAAAGAAACACTTTCACGATACAAGATATTCCTAATAAACAACATATATTCACCTATGTTGTTATACATATAATGGTTGATACATTGTTAAAAATTAGATATAAATGTCCAAAGAGAAAATATATTTTATAAACTACATCCTTTTGCAATTAAACCCTTGTATTTGTACATTGTTGTATAATGTGTTCATTCAGATTTATCTAGTACTACTGTTCGATACTCGCTCTTTCGATTCTCGAACATTCTATGCGAACTATAATGAAATTATAGGTAACTTATACCACCGGCAAAGAACGTGTTGCAAATAGTAAGTTAAAATAAAGTACATTTATAAATATTTGTTAATTATATGTCTTAAATAAAATTAATATCATTAAAAAGGGAATAGTAAAATATATGAGACAAATTGTTTTGGTGTTCCTGAGAGATGTCATTAAAGTAGACGAACTTAAGTGTAAACTGCGTTTCTCGCAAACATAACGATATTATATTAATTATTCTCTTAACGTTCTAGAAGTATTAGAAGTGGTATTTCGATTCGAAGCGATATCGTAGTTCAGTGTCGATGCAAAGAGGCACGTACACGCGAGGAAAGGTTAACTAAAAGTAACTAAACTAAAATCTTTTAACAATAACGAGTAACCTTACGATACACCACAATTTATAAGTCACGATAAAATTGATAAATACCTAATTACGAGCGAATAGAATGCGGAAAATAATAACAATCGAAGTGTCTAAATATATTGAAATTAACTCTTACGTGTTTCGACTTCGCATCTCTTCGAATCCACCGACGACGATCTAATCTGAATCGATACGAGTCCGCCCTGTACACGTGTATGTGTATGTATATATGTATGTAGACACAACGATATTTGTATTTATATATAAAACATATATTATATATATATTTATATATAATTAATTTATATATATATAATAATATTTATACATAAAAAATATTTAAATCAATCGACTTCCAACTTTCGGAACGAACCAGGTACACTCTCCAAGCTGTCGTTACACTTGGACTGTTGATACTCTTTCTGTGAAATTTCTATGTACATATCGTCCAATCCTTTTATTATGTCTCTCTTTTCTCTCAGTAATTGCTTCAGCGAGACTGAAATATAAATGCAAAGAACGCGTATAGTTTGACAATCAATCGAAAAGATTTCGCAAAATCCCACCGTCGGTCGTTCACTTACGAATCATATCCGAGAGTGGAATTTCCCCTCCGAATTCCTTCGGCAATGTTTTAATGTCGATCACGTCCTTCAGATCTTGCATTTCTTTGTGCACCTGGATCGTGGAAAATGTTTCGTCAAACTCGGATGTATCTTTCAAATTAATGACGCGTCGAACGGACGATACTTACGAATATGCGAGCTTTCAGTTTGTCGTTGAGAAGCGAGACGATAAACTCGATGAACTTCGAAGCGTACAACGGAAGACTAGTAATATGTGTCTCCTTGTGTCTCATCGGCGTGTTGTTTTGTATGCATCGTAGCAAGTTGCGAAGGTCAACCATGGACCAAATGCTGAGATGGCCCATAGTCAAGCCCGCTTCGTTGGCGATGTACGTGTATCCACGAACTTGACTTTCTTCGTCGTCCATCAATGCCTCGACCACGAGGCTATGAGTACGTACCATATGTTCCCTCGTGTACTTGTACGGATCGAAAAATCCTTGAAAAGAGCATTTATCAAAATCGACCTTCGACTAGTTTATTAATATTTATATTTCTTACGTCGTAGAAACGGAGTAAACACGTAAATTGGTAAAATGAGGTGTTGGATCGTTCGGGATCTTGAACGAATCAAGGATGAAGCTGAAGGAGGAATTAATGAGGGAAAATCGAAGGAAGGCATTGTACGACATGTAAAAAGTCTTAGTTTGGAACCAATGCGCGTCTTATGGAAATAAATAAAAAGGAAACCTGGTACGTGAGGAACGATGATATCGAGGGGACACTGGATACTCCAGCCATTGAGGAACCCACCCAAACTAGAGTCTAAAACTAGTCAAAGACTGTACTAAAGCAACATCGAGAAAGATTGCACAAGATCCTGCACCTGTCGGACAATCGTTCGATACCCTTGCCGAATTAAGGGTGAAGGTGAAGAGGGAACGAATGAGCGAACAATCGAAGTAAGACATGGTGCAACCAATGGTCATTGCGGACCAGTGTATGTCTAACGAAAGTAATAAAAAAAAGAAAACCTGGACAAAACTTTGAGAACATCTTTTTCGTAATATCCGATGTATATGCATCGATATTTCGTATCGTATCTCGATAGTGAAGAATAGCGCGCAATAACGATTAGCATCTTATTATCGATGCTACCATTAATCTTCTATTCGTGATAATTTCTAATTACCAGTGCAGATGAGCATAACTTTTCGACCGTGCAAATCTCGTTCCGGTAACACTACCACGTATCCGGAGTCTATGATAGCCTCGATATCTGGATCCTCGATGTCCAAATTGTGGAACCAGTACGGGTAGATCTGCCTGATGGTCAGATATCGCTCCAACATCTCTTGGGCCAGCGGCAAGCTGAACTTCTTCGTTCTTAGGAACCTCAAAAGGAAGGCCGCGTCCATCCTGCAGTGCTTGATCGTGGGATGCTTAAGGATCCATTGTCTCAGCTGCTCCAAGGCGTGCTGCCTGGTGGTCTCGTCCTCTCGAAGTTCCTCCTTTGCGATCGCCTGCGTCTCGGTGCTCAAATTGCATTTGTAGTCCGAATCTTCGTTTCCAGCCATTACCATCGTTCGCAATATCGTCCTAACTAACTGCAACAAATTGACTAGCCTTTTTACGCGTCCTCGTTGCAATCTACGGCGTTGCGTAAAGTCGCCATCGCGTCCGAACCGTGAATCATCGGATATCTTCGACGACGATTCGCGTATCTGTGTATTCGTAATTTTTATTCTCTAACGACTTTTGGAAGTACAACAGCTGATACAGTACAACATATTTTTATTTATTTGTTTAAACAACTTCTGTCAGTGACACGATTTACGAATCGTGAAATTGCGAGAAACGTGACGAGAGATCATCGAATAAAATGGAAAATGTTCCTTTCGTTAAAGAGTAGAGCTTCTATTGGCGCGTAAACAAAAAAGCCGAAAGTACTTTCTTGCCGCGCCATCTTCTTGCACGCATCTCGTCGCGAGCTTAACGCTTTTGTCGGCCGAACATTTATCGTCGTATCACGCAGACTCTACCAATTTTAGCAGAATTTTGGTAGCAACGTAAGATTTAAAAAAAAAAGAGGACCGGTCAATTGGGAAAGGAGAAAGCAATTATTTTCCTAAAATTAACATCGATGTGTATTCCTGTAAAAACTTCCTAACGATAAAACATCATCGCCGATGGCGAGGAGAAGTCACGCGTACGCGACAGCGGCCGACAAAGCGTAAAGTCGCGGATTACGGCGAAATTAGAAAATCGTCGTAAGATGGACGGCGATAAAATCCCAATTACGACGAAATATAAAGGAGACGACAGCGGGAAAAGAGAAAATCACGTCGGTCGCGTCGTTACGCGGAGGGAAGACGCAATGAGAGCGTGTCAAATGTTTTGTAAGGTGAAACTTCGCACGGGCGTCCGCGGCCTGAAATCGTATTTCTCGGCACGAGGCTCTCGCGCGTATTTCAAAACGACTTCGACGTCGTCCCGAAGCCACGGCAGAGGACGATGGTCGTCGTGTACGCGAGTTTACGAGGCTCGAAGTACGGAGGGCAGCGAGAGAACGATTTCCTTAACGGTGCGCTCGAGGAAAACGAAAGTGAGACGGCCGCAGGAAACACGAACGAGGATCCTGAGTGAGCGTACCACACGGTAGAGACGCATGACTCAGGTTCAGCTTTCTATTCGAACCTACCGCGTCCGAAAGATACGCTTGCGAGAGGACGATCTAGAATCTCTCGGAGATTCTACGACGTCTGAAACGATGCCACTCGTGACGATTTTAAACGTTCGAGAATCGAAATGTGAATGCTCAAAGAAATGCATCACAAATACATTTAAGGAGTTTGAAATTGGTAGATGCATATTTCTTTTACATTTAGACGCGACAATTTTTTCGAATCGAAGTGATTTTAAACGTCTTTAAAGCGAAATGTAAATGTCGTCCAAAGAAGTGCGTCATAGTTGCATGTAAGGAGTTTGAGATTCGTAGACGCATGTTTTTGTTCGTCTGGATACGATGATGTCTCAGTCATAACGATTTTAAACGTCTGGGAATCGAAGTATAAATGTTGTCCAAAAAACTGCATCGCAGTTGCATTTAAGGAGTTCGGAATTTGTGGATGCGTGTTTTTTTTGCATTTAAACGCGACGATTCACGAACCTAGGTGCATTCGAGGTCTCAAGATAAATGAGGGAGGAAGAGAGACGGACGAAAGGTGGAATCTTAATAAATGATCGCATAGTCGCTTCACGAGTCGCATCGTTGTTCTTATGACCTTAACACGTTGACGACGGCGCCGATATTCGGAGTTTTCTCTGTGAGGCGGCGCCCGAATTCACGGTCTGACCCACCGGTGATGCACGCCGTCGTCAACGTGTCGAAGTAGTAGGTAATCGTTATTCCTTGCTGTTTGCTGGAATCGCTTCTCGAATCGAGAAAACGATGAAGGAGAATAATACGATTAGAATTCCTGCAAGTAAAGGCGTCGTAAATGACACGATTTTTGTGAAGATCGAAAATTGAAATTTCAATAAGCTCTATTTAATCGATGTAGTCAATGTCGTCGATGGATGTTATTGTTCAAGTGTTGCGATCCGATAGTTGCAATTTAACAATAGAAAGGAGAAACGCGATTTATAGTCTTTGAATTATGTTAAATAGCGAAACGCTGAAAATGACAAGACAAAAAAGAAAAAGAGAAGAGCGATCTAAGATCACGAATATACGAAACAGAAATTTCTAGATATTTTTCAAAGTAAATAACAGAATTTTTATGAAGATCTAAAATTAAAATTCCAATAAGCCCTATTTAATGAATGTAGTCGTCGATGTCGTCGATGGGAGACATTGATCAAGTGTTACGATCCAGCACTGGAAAGGAGAACTGCGACTCAAAGTCTCTGATTCAAATAGCGAAACTCTGACAATGACGGAATAAAAAAAAAATAGAAAAAACCGATAGAACGTCACTAAACACTAAACACGCGACGCGGGAACTGAATATGTTTAAAGCATCGATAAATTATTCCGTACTTCTTTAAAAATCCAACATTTCGCGTGGCACGACCTAACAGTTCGCGACAAATAGGCAGACCAAGTCGTTGTTCTTGAATGGTCACTCGGTTACGATGAATTTCACGTAAATGACGCGACGCTTCCTCGATAGTGGCGCTCAAAATAAATCTCAAAGCGTTTATAAGGATAGATCTTACTTCCTTCTCGTCGAGAAGAATTCCGAGTCGAACGCCATGGCAAGATCTCGATACTCACGAGAGGATCGTCGCAGCTTCTTCCGGCTTCCTTCGCCGCCGAGAATTTGAAACCTTCTGCCCGCGTGTTCGAGCAAACACCTCGAAAAGGCGGACTCGTCTAGCGTGGTTCGATCCTACGTATCGATATCTTCGTTGTCCCCACCACGACGGAGCACTCGCGACCGTAACACACTTTTACTTTTAGCTCCCTTTAGAATAAAGCTCCGTTAATCGGTGCGTACGAGCATCGCGGCTCGCCACGCGAGACTCGGTCACTTTCTAATGCACTTCGGTCCTCTATTTGTATCGATATTGCTCGATATAGTTCGACGAATATATCGAAACGCATGACGAGTTAGCGACGAACCGACTGTGGAGATTCGCCTGGCTATCGACTTTAGATTTTTGCCTCCTGTCTCTGGCTGAAATAGCAATTTTGTTTCTTCTTTTCCCGTCCTTCTCTCGATGGAACTTCTACCACTTCTGAACGGTCGGTTTCCAATCGGTTGCTCCTCGATCTTGGAAAATCTTAGCAAATCTTGATAAACCTTGGCAAACTTGGCAAATTTTGGCGAATCTTGTCGAATTTAGCCGTTTATCGAAAACTGAAAATTGGAATTGGAAAGCTGGAAGATGGCCGCCTCGTGGCCGAGAAGAAACGTCGTTCGTCGCTGAGTTACTTAAACCGCAGTAACCGGCTTGCTTAGCCGGCAGTTCAATTTATGGATGGAATCGTCGAGTACGTCGGTAGACGCTCATTGCACCTCTGAGGACCTTCACCTACATATGCGCGTCTTACCAATTCGAACGTGAGATTTTCCGTGAAAGCATCCTCCTTCTCCTCCTCCTCCTCCGCTTCCTCGTCGTTTAACGTTAGTTTCCTCGATCCTCTTCTGGTTGCCATCGTATTTTTACAAAATTGCCTTGTAGGAACTCATAAGAAAATTGCTCAGTTTTGAAGCGAACCCGTTACTTAGACCATTGTTGTCTCTCTTTAAATTTTCTCCAGGAAAAGACGATGGAGTCTATGCGTAGGCGAGAGGCGATGCTGTGGTCGAGACTTGTGACAATCGCTTGTCACAACGGTACGAAGAAAATGGCTTCGTCTAGTGCTTCAATTATCCCAGGGAGAGAAAATTTATTATAATTTTTAGAATCGGCATCGCGAATCGGCCTGTTGAAGGAAACGTCTCCATTCGATCGACCTTTCATCGGTCGAATGGTTTCATTGTTACTCGGCCCACCAACTGTTCAAACTAACGAGTTGTTTGTTTTTGATATTAATTAAATTCGTAAATTAAATCGTTTGACATCAGAGACCGAAAAATGACGTCGTATTCGCTCATGTCAACGTTTCTTCGATACCAATCGATCGATTGCGTACATCGAAGTTGCGCAAGATATTTTAACAAGTGAGAGTGAAGATAATGTTGCTGATTACATCATCGACTCGAAATAAAAATATTTTCTAAAATTATTTCCTCTAATTCGGTAGAGAAACGCGACGTCACTTTCCGGTTTCTCCAATATTCGCATAAATTCGAAGTTAAGAACGTTGAAATTACTCGAAAGGAGAGAACAATTGATTCTAAATTTTTAAACTTTCAAACTTTTAAACGTACGTCTAACCACCTCCGCAATAAATTCGCGACTGATGAAAAGTCCGACGTTTTTTATTACACGACCCGATAACTAACTATCGATTATACGAACCGGTAAAGTTGTTTGGCCCGCAAAGATTCACTTTCTTCTCGCAATCTTCCGTTTCACTTTCTCCGCGAGTACGAAAGACCGTTCGACATCGAAGTCGTGTTTTTTTACATGCCCGGCTTATATTCGACTATGGGCCAAAGATCGAATCGATTTCGCGCCCGATAGAACGGTCATATTCCAAATTCGAACTTTCGTGGTCGCCTAATTGGAAAAAGGTCACCTTGATTCTTCGCCAAAATCCATTGGGATTTTTTCGGTCTACGATGATCAAAATGATCAAAATCCCGCGACGACCGGACTGGACGATCGATGATCTCACGAGCTTCAATATCGTAGTTGCGAAGACACGCCAATGTTCAAACAAATTGAGTTCAACGGACCCGCGTTCCTCGTTTCTTTGAAGGTTAGCAGCAGAACATTATTCTAGGGAGAATATCGAACTGGGAAGCGTCGCGAGAGGATTTTTCGTCCGTATTTTGCCCAGAGAATTCTCGTTATCATTATAAAGAAGCATTTCGACGCGATTCTCTATTATTGAAATCAGCTTTGCTTCGGCATATTCAACACTTGCTGTTACGTTTGGTTACGAGGTGGGTTGTTAAACGTCGTAAGTATTCAGACGTCGTCCACGGATGTGACGAACATACGAAATGGACGAAAAAGGAACTTTGTTAATTGGAATGTGGGAAGGAATCGAAATATTCTTATTTAACCCATTATCCGCCGATGTCCCGATTTTGGGACACGGAAAATACGAATATTTCGAGTATTTCTTTATAACAATTACAGTACATCCTGCCGGCGTTCAAGAAAGGTAAGGTCATATTTTTTAAATCTACATTCCAAATTTATAATTAAAAATCCGACATTTCATACGCGCCAACACGTGTACATATTCTCTCATTTTCTTGATTTTATTATATCGTGACGACCAATAGGTTAAAACGAAGACCGCGTTGTTTTTTTTCTTTTTAATGATCCACCGTTGCTACGCGTATGGATCACAAATTTGTCGGAAAGATGGCGGCCGAAAGAAAAACAAAATGGACGATGTACAAACGATCGAAATTCCTTCTTCGTCCGATGGATCGAACCGATTGGATTGCATTTTAAAAAAGTAGTTATTACTTTTTTTTGCCAGGCCGACAGACGCAACGAGAAAATACAGAATCGTTACTTTATGTTCCGACGAATGAATTTCCCTTTACGGTTTCTTGCAAAGCTATAAAGGAGATCTTTCTCGGCGAACAGTGAAAGGCACCTCGCGTTACTGGGGGCGTGGAGGGGGGAGGGGGCGAACTAGATTTCCTTCGCTAAACATTATTTCGCTGGTTATACCAAGCGAAGTAATATTTTTCAAAATTTGGCAGGCTTGCAGCGAGACTCGAATTCAAGATTAAACGCTATCTTTTTTGCAGCGCCGCATCCTTCTGATAACGTTAACGACGCAAGTAACGCGATAAGCGCACTCAACGCGTCAATGGAAAAGCAATCACCTTTCTCGCATTATTTACCGTGGCTCTGACACAATTTATTACGCAATAAATTGACTAGTAAATCGTTTTTCGAGAGAGTGAAAGTCGCGCAGGAATATTCGAATCGCTGACTTTCTAATCTTTCCTAAAGCTGTTTTTTTTGTTCTCCAAGGTTTTTCCAGCAAAATTTATACCGACGAGCATCAATATCGGTTTTAATAATTCGAATGTCGAAATTTATTAACTGGCGCGATTCGATTAACTTCGAATCAAATAATGTAATACAATGTATGAATTCCTTTCGACGTGAAATCGTGGTACAAATCACGGTGCGTGCCTGCAATGAATTCGTATAATCCAATTAATATTTTCAGTTTAATTGTATCAAAGCGATGAAATACGTTCAAATGTATTTATACGTCGTGGCTTCGCTTTCTTCCTTCATAAGTAACGAAAGCAGAAATTCTATTCGATCGTTTGATATCGTCTAATTCCTACGAAGAACATTTTCAACGATAAAACTCATAAGCGTTGATGTACTATATTTCCTTTTAAACAGACTTTAAAACACACGTACGTTAGTGTTGATCGAATTAAAATATTTGTTATTCGATCATTGGATATCGTCTAATTCCTACGTAGACCATTTTTTACGTTAACTTGTATTACACGGTAATTAATTGCGTAGATATTGATCAGCTTGTAAGAAATACCTTAAACTGTGCGATCCATAAGCGTTGACGTATTTTCTTGATGTTTTGAAGCATGACAGAGCTAAAATGTCCTACCTAGAAATGCATGATGGGATGTTTGTGATACCATCTGGAAAAATTGAAATCATTCGAAGCACAAAGGTTTATATCGAGATCCATCCACTTCACCGAATTAACCGATAGCTTCCGCATTTAATTAAATGCTTTTAAACAATCTTTTTATCGATCTTGCGCAATTTTATCCCTTTATTAATTAAGCTAAGCCTAACTTGTTAAATTTTATAAGAACAAGAGTTTAGCGCAACGTGTGTAAAACTGACCCTATAACGCACGTACATCAATATATTGATCGAATTGCAATATTTTTTAAATGTTTAATGCCACCATGCGTACACATGCGTCATTACGTTTAAGCAAATTGAATATCCCGATGCCCGAGACAAGTTGATACGTAGCAACAGCAGCTGTAGTACTTTCTCCAATGACCCTAAAAATCTACCTGACGCGTGATGAAACAAAAGTTCATTGACTTTTATCCGCTCGACAAAATATCAAATTAATTCGTCAGCAGCTAAGTTACGCGATACATTTCTTTGCGTTTCTCCTGTTGGAGATTCGTCTCAATGGCAGTATTAACTTTTAAACTATTTCTAGACGAATGAGTTCTTGCCTAAGATTGCCTATATTTTGGATCTTCGTTCGGCAGGAGTCTTTTAAATATTTTTGTTTTACTGTTTCCAGCTCGATTAAGAGGACATTTATAGAATCAGAGAATGTCCACTTCTTGGTGGTTTACAGCAGTACGTGTAAAATGCAATCGAGTGGTTTACAATAATATCGCGATTTATGCGTAACGTAATTACAGACGGATGGTCCGACCGGTGGCGACACTTTGCGGAAAAGTCGCTGACTAGAGTTCATTCGGGAGGAAATTTTGTTGACACTAGCGACCTCTTTAGATGCAATACGATAACAGTGGGACGGCTGGAAGATGGCGACACCTTGCGGAAGAATCGTTGACTGGAGCTCGTTCGACGGGAAAATACTATTTACACCAGCGACCTCTTTAGGTGCAATACGATAATAGTGGGACGGCTGGAAGGTGGCGACACCTTATGGCGAAAAATTTCTATTTTTCGCTAAACAGCGACTTTTTTTAGGTCGGTCCCGTACAAGAACTATTAATTATTTTTACCTAAAAGACAGAGTCTATAAAAAACAAGTTACGGAAAATATATGGAAATAATTGCTCGATAAAAACTCGATCTGTGAATTTAAAAAACAAGAGATATCTCGACATCTGTACGCACGTGATGAACCTGGAGGTCGATGAGGTTGTTGAAAAGTTTATATTAATACAAAACAATATACACAAACGCACGAACGGTGACTTAGAAACTAAACGTAATTATGATACATTTGTATGGAGCAGTAGTCTCCATTAGTTGCTTAGAAAACAGCTCCAAAGTACAATAACATATACACTTACGCAAAATATAAAATTGTGTACATGCCTACGCGTATAAATAAATTTCGCATGCGTAAAAAGTAGAATCGATCTACACTAGAAATTTGGCAAAGGGCAACGAATGAGGCCTGAGAGAACTTCGTATCTCCTACGTGTCTACCGATTAAATCGTTTGGATATTTTCTTAATTTCTTAAGATACAAATGTTAAGTATTATTGTCGATCGTTACGTAACCATAACTGTACATTATAAACTAGAATGGTATGCCGTTAATATGATTAGAATTAACACGAAATACTTTGTACAAAGATCGGACCGCATTGGGTAAATTAAGACGAACGACGACAGTGAATTTTCGCGATCGTGCGAAATTATATCTCGAATCCCATTTTGGAATCGAATTAGAATCCAATAACAAAACGCGCCGTTGAATTATGTACAATCGTAAGTAGACGTTTAGATTCGCTTATACGCGTAATTTTTCCACGTAAGAATAAATTGTTGAGCATACGCGCGCCATGTATTCGTATGGATCAGACCTGGTCAACACGCGGCTCGACGTGTTAAATTATGGCGATTTTTTTATTTTTATCGAGGCTTGTTTCTCGTACGTATAGAAAAAATATGAAAGAAATTAAAATTTACACGTGTCGCGGTTATAACGCGCAAGTTCGCGCTCGTATTATTCGTTTTGAACTTGTATTACATTTTTGACGACCCGTGAAACGATTTTGATTGGTCAGACCCGGGACAGATCGCATATGGAGGCGAATTATAAAATTAGATTTTTAAATACAGGCCGATCGAAATATTTGTCGTCTTATTCGATACGTGGAAAATTTGCGTTTGTTCGAAGATCATCTCAGAATGACGTTGTCGAAAGTTAGATCCCTGCTGTCGCGCTGAGTAGCGGATTTCTTAAACGGATTCCAGGGAAGTCTTCGAGCGACGTGCGCCGTGGTAACCGATCCAGCTGGACTCGGTTGTCCAGACGACACTCCGGATGAGCTGCTCGCCGAAACGCTACCTTTGTCATGCTGATTTGGCTTAACAGGCTTCTGAAAAAAACCAGTTTAAATCGCGAATACGCCCAATACTTAGTCGATATTCGCTGATCGTCCGAAGAACGTTTGCTGCTAGTTTGTACATGGAACGATTGCGAAAGTTCGTGTCTGATGTTTACAGTCGTCGGGAAGCTCAAGACCTTCTTTGCAAAAATCACGCGCTTTCAGCGAGCACGGAATCCACCATCTTGTAAAACGTCGGAGAACGATCGTAGAAAATGGCGGTGACCACATAACTGACTGATAGAACATTTCGTTTAACCTTGTAGGTAACATTTGTATGAGAAGGTGTTACAGTTTAACTTGCCGGTATGGTAGAAAAAATATATATAGAAAGTATAATTATAAAATGTAAGATGGCGACTATATGGCGACATTCGAGTGGAAAGGGTTAAGCTGTGACTGCCTGTGTTTTATTTTCAAATTGGGCGCGAACTTTCGCAGTCGTCCAATAAATAGCGATATTGCGATAATTAACTCACTTTTAGGTAATTTCTATCCATCGGTGTTACCAGTTTCAAATTTATGTAATCCCCGCATTGCTTTATCATCCGAACAACTTGTTCGTGAGAAGACCATTTAACATCCTTGTCGCCGATACCAACAATAAAGTCACCCTCCTTCATTCCAGCCAGCTAATGTAATCAGAATAACGAACGATCGGGATTATTGAAGACTCAAAAGCCACCAAGGGCACGTATGCCAACTTCTAACGAAATAAGATTGCTAGTTTCGTTCCCCAACCATTTTTTAACGATATCTTATTCGTAGGATTACCTCCGCTAAAGAGTTGTGATCGACCGCGGCTATTATTACAGGGGCATCTCCGCGAACGCTGAATCCAAAACCCTCGCCATCGGGGCCCCTTTCCAGTTGTACGTTTCTCGGAGCGGTCCAATGTCTTTTGGCTGAAAATATGGCTACGGGGCCCAAGGATTTGAACAAATCGTCTACCCCATGTTGGCCAAAGTCCGGATGCGTGATGCTAAGTTGAAACTTAGTGGAAGCTGCGATTGAAAACGCCGAATGACTTTTTTATCGATAGAACGGTAAGGGTGGATAATAGTCGATCAGAAAAGAAGACAGATTTACTGGCATATCATCGCTGAATCTACCAATGACCTATGAAAAGACAATTTTTAAACCTGCTTTGGAGTTCCCTAGACGGGACAATTTCTTCTCTTCATGTTTAATTCGTTTTTAATTATTTAATCAGATACCAAATTGACTCCTAACCGCGTCCAATTGCAAAGAAATAGACGCTTTTAGGACCAGATCATTGAACCGATCACGTCGGTAGGTTAAGCGTTGATCCAAAAGTGATTAAAGTCTGCCACGTATCTGCGTACCGATGATGTCTGGAGGATCCAGTAGTTCTCGAAAATCGTCCTCGTCGCTAATGAGATTGTAAGCGTCGAGCGTGGACTCCTGCGCCCTTTTCAAAACTTTCGCCAAAGCCTGTTTACCTTTCAAATCTCTACACATTCTCTGCAAGCGCTGGCTCTCTTCGTGTAAAACCAGAGCCTCTCGTAGATGTGCTTTTCCTAGTCGCAACGAAGAAAGAACTCATATACACAGACGTTTCGCACGATAACGGCACGCACGACGTTATTGTAGAACGCGAATACCTAACAGTTTCCTTTCGTTATCGTCCCTGGGAACGACGACGTCCAATTGTGTCTTTCCGTCGCTCTTTTGGATATGTTCCAGGGTGAGTTTCGTTTCCACTCGAAACTCTACGATCGATCTATCCAGCAAACCGATCGCGAGATGCTTGTGGGCGAGCGCCAAGTGATGCTCGCGCTTTACCAATATCAGTGAAATCCAAGTCTCCGGGACGTAATCTCGGACTGGTTCACGCGATATCAGTCCATGCACGTCGTTGTAAACGGCCGCGACCTGCCGGATGTAAAAGAAACGAAAAAAACCTTGGTAAAATCGAATGTTATTCATAAAATTGGAAGAACAATAAGAGAGACGCTTCACCTGTGCGGCTTCTTGCGCGAGATCCAACGAAACATCGGTATTGCGTCCTTCTCGCGATTGAAGCTCCAATTTCTCGAATAAGCATTCCCTGGCTTGAGCCTAGAAAAAAATTGAAATGGTGAGTTTATCGAACGCGAGGAACCTACGAAGGATCCTATTTTCACGCGCTGGCTTGGGATCTTACCAACATCAATTGGACCAGCATTTCCAGCATATCCGGGCCCAGATCCATGCTCGGCGCGTTGGTAAAGTTCTCGTGAATGTATCGGAATGTACCGGCGGCTCTCAGAAACGCGTCCACCGCTTGATCCAATCCGCGCGCTGACAGACGGTCCTGTTTAGCAGCCAACTGCGTGTAAAGAGCTCCCGCGTTGAATAGGATGGAGGCTTTCTCGAACGCCACTGTTCGTTGACAACTGGGTACGCCCGTTAACGAGTCGAACCACTCGAAATAAATGCCGAGACTTCTGTCGGGCGGAAAGAAACGTCTTTCTATGAAATACAACTGGTTGTAATAACGTAGAAGCAGCGCTATGCCGGCGGAATCTCTCGTTGGTGTTCTGGTCGCCTGAAATCGACATCAATTTTGCGAGTTACGCGCTATAGTCTGTTTGGCATTCTCGAACAGGTGCTTGAAAACATTAAAAAAAAGAAACCCGTAGCGCGAAAACGAATCGTTTCCATACCTGTCTGGTCTCCATAAGATCAGCGATGGCTTCTTCGTAATTTTCTCCATCTTCGCTGTAATGTTCCAGAATGAAATCCTGCGAAAGGTATGAAAGATCGAAACTAATTAATGTAACACAATGAGGTGTCGGTGAATTTCTCGTATTCGGTTATTCCAATATGTTAAATTAGGGAGGAGTAACAAGAAACGTTGGCTTTTTCTTCTTGCTATAAGACATCGATCCATTCCGATTTGCATAGATTTCGAATTTAGAAAAAAGTAACGTCAACAAGCCGGTATAGTGGTATACTATTAAATCGATATCTACCTAGTAACAGGAGTGCGGTCTAACTGTATCTTCGGCTTTGACAGAAACGCGTGAAACAGTAAAAATACCTGAATCGAACTGGAGGACGTGATATACCGTTAAAACGGATTTATGGAAACCTAAATACGTTAATGCATCTGTAAATTCTACAAGCGCGAATTCCGAGGCAGTGTACAGTTTTACGAGGTTGACAGCTGCGAATACCTGTTGATATATCGTACGAAAGAGGTTAGGGTTGATCGTAGGTCGAAGATGGTCGGAATTACGATCGAATTAATACGAAAACGTTCCGAGCACAACGAAGGTGAGATATCGACGTTGGAAGAGATATCCTTGCATCAGGAGAATATCGACAAGATCGAGCTATTGGACAAGGCCTGCAGGAACTTGAAGATTCTCCTGTTGCAATATAATCTCATATCGAAGATCGAAAATCTCCAGATGTTGAAGAAGTTGGAGTATTTGAATCTGGCGTTGAACAACATAGAAGCGATCGAGAATCTGGAAGGTCTCGAGAGTCTGAAGAAGCTGGATCTCACGGTCAACTTTATTGGCGATTTAAGAGGAATTAAATCGTTAAGGTTCTTTCATTGTTGTTTCGGTTTAAACGATGCGTCGAACCGATAGGAATTCGATCTTACTAAAGAATATTACAATCTTGTTTCCTTTCTAATCGATGAATAGATAAATATTCGTTGTTGTTTCTAGCTAACTATACTCGACGTAAGTCTTTTTAAGGGTGATTAAGACATGCGATATCTTTCACGTATCAGACGCAACGAAAACTTGGAGCAACTGTTCCTAACGGGGAATCCGTGCACGGATTACGAAGGATACCGGGAGTACGTGGTAGCAACGCTTCCACAACTGAAGGAACTCGACATGGTTGAAATCCTAAGGTCGGAACGGATAAAGGCATTGCAAGTGTGCGCGCGGGCCGAAGGAGACGTTATCAGAGGCTATGAAAATTATAAAAGGAGAAGGGAAGAACAGAAAGCACGAAACTGCGAAAGACTTAGGATATCGAAAGAAACGCGAATGGATGAAGTTACCGACGACGTAAGTTAATCTTTGACTCGTTCCAATCGGAATTTTGACGTATTCAACGCGTTGATCGCCATGCCAAATACGCGTGTTTTTCCCAGGGCGGCAAGAAATAATAATAATAATAGTAATAAATATGCTTTTGCAAGATCGCACGCTTATCCATGTAGAGTTTATCGCGATGCTGGTCGTTTTCTAATTAGCCGCGATATTCAAAATTCGTTGGGTGACGATTTTCGAGTTTCGACTTTGACGATTGTAAACATTCAAAGGCTCGCGTGGCGGTCATCGGCGCGTCAACGACTGGCTAATGGGCTAAAAAATAAAACGCGTTGTCTGGATTAACCAGGAGACGGAGAACGAAAAGTTTTGGAAACAGAAGAGTTATCACACGCCCGAGGATCGAGTCGCCATTGCCGATCGAGTTTTAGAAAGGGAAGAAAAACGAAACGAATCTTCCGTAGAGAGCAACAAGCTACCGAAGTTCGTACCGAAGCTATTCAACGCTGACGGCAAACCTTACAACATGAATCAAGCGAAAGTACCGTTTAAATTGAACGACGAGGATGATCCTAATAACATCGTCTTGGATATCGAAGTTTATAGGTTAGGATTTAAATTATTTCCCCATTCGAATGCGAACTCGACTCCGTTCGTACTTCATTCATAGTCTAGTTTGAAATTTTCAGGTACTTGGATACTTCCTACATTAACGTCGACGTGCAGCCATCTTACGCGCGCGTCACCATTAAGGGAAAGATCTTACAATTGACTCTGCCGTGCGAAGTATCGATGGACAAAAGTATCGCGAAACGAAACGTGACCACTGGCAATTTGCTCGTAATCATGCCCCGTTTAACTCCGTTAACGATCATCGGTAAGAAGGAAGGCGCAACGACGAATAACAGCCGTGCGAAGAGGAATTCGCAGACCGTCGTGGTTAAGCGACCGGAATTGTCGAGACGGCAGTATCTTGAAATTGGTCCTGCCATCGACGACCTCGATTTTTCCAAAATCATTGAAAATTCAAGGAAGGGAGCCAACGCAAAGCAATCCGGACCTTACGTCGACAACGAGAAGCCAGTATCGACGGATTTTATCGACGATCCCGATGTACCACCTCTCGAATAATAAATCAATCGTTATGCTATTATAACTACGTAAAAAATTGACTTAGCGCGTTCGTGGACGGCTACCGCATATGCAGTATTTTCGCTTTGTTCTGGTTATAAATTATTATAACTTATTAGTGACTTTAACTTATTTTTAACTTAGCAATTTTCTACTTTCGATTTTTACTTGTAAGACGTATCGAAAACCTCTCGTTCGATTTCATCTATCAAACATTGAAATTGCATCGATGGAAGGTGCTCATACGCGAACTTAGTCCGTCCGGGAACGTGTCAACGCGTTAGAGAGAGAGTCGCAATATAGTAAGATGCGCGTACATAAATGAAATTTAATCTTCTACTCGATCGTTATTTTATTCTTCCGACAAAGGTACTTACCTTAAATGGATCTCGAAAGTCTATGTCCTTAGTTTCCTTCAGACCCAAGGGTATCATTGGCATTACAGGTTCCTCCCTACGAACGAATCTACCTTTTATACCATGACTGAAACTTTTTTCTTTCCTTTTTTATAATTTTATCGTTTAAAATATTCGATCGAAAAAGAGGAAGATTTTCATAAATAAAGAGAATCGAACTAGTTGCGCGTATCTAAAATATGTGTATAGGTTTTTTAAATATCGTACTAGTGACATACCCATCGACGTTCTGATACAGTTCCACAGAACTATTCAGTTCAGCTAGCTGTTCCTTCAGTAACTGTAGATTGGAGTTGACAAAACTTAGCTCCAGCGCGACAGTTTCCTTCAGCTTTCTATTGGTGGTTGCTCTGGAACGTAAGCAACGTTAAAATGCAGTTCGAATTAACCCATTATCCGTCAATGTCCCATTTTTTGCGAGACATTTTTATATCTCAAATCCAAAGTTGGCTGGTATGAATATCATTATACAGTTAATTGAATTTCTTTTTTTTTTGTATTTTTTAATTGCGACGGGTAATGGATCAAAGAATCGATTCTTTTCGTAGAAACACCTACTTGAACAGATTTTCCGCACCGGCTCGCAATCGAAGTTCCTTATTGATTTCTTGATTGAGTTTACTTCGTTTGTTTTGTAGCTTGCCCCTGCAAGTTGCAATTCGTGGGTCCGAGCCCTGTAAAACACATCAAAAAAGGCGAATGAAATACGTGCAATGTTGCCCGTGTAACGTGCTTATGTGTCACCTCGGCTTATTACGCCTCGGTGACACCTATGACGCTTATTTTCTCGATCTGAGGAGTCCGTATGATGACTCAGGATGATAAAACAAGATATTTGAATTCGTACGGGTATATTATTTAATATATTTAAATTTTATCACAAATTAAAAATTTAAATAAAAAATATCTATTATATAATAAATTACATCAAAAATAATCGAAGGTTTTTGACGCGTTAAAAACGAATCCGAAGTCAGAAATTCGATACGAGCATCCGTTTTGGAGTAATACGCAATTTAATTCAACATTTGCGTTTCACGAGTATTGAACTCTTTCCGCCATACCGTTTCTGCTAAACCAGCTGCTATACAAGAACCGTACAAAGTCACACGTAAGCAAGTTTCTGGCGTTTCGAATTTGTTATCGTCTCGGATGTGCCGTGGTATAAGAAAACCGATTCGCGTTGAATGACTTTAATCGTGCGCGGTAGCGAAAAGATCAAAAACATTTAATAAATTCTCTTGAATTCTTTTGAATTCTTGTTACAAATGGAATTTTGTTATTCCAATGGCATCGGTCCAAAGCACGATGTGTCCTTCATTGCGGTAAATATTCAACATGTAAATGGTCAACGTGTAAACGATCAACACAGATCAAATAAGGTTTATATTGCTTAACAAATGTAATTAATTGTATCGTTTAATGTATTCGTAATTTATGATTAATAAGGCAAAGTCAATTCGACGCTCAAAAATCCGCGAATGATAAGAGAACGAGCAACGAACTAATTAGAATTGAATTTCAATGCGCAAGAGGAGATTACGCAACGTCGAATTCCTTAGCCCGTGTTTATCGTCTTGCTCGAGCTGCCGCAACGTGTCACGATGATTGGCAAAACGAAGTAGACTGTTATTAAACGATTGTTTTACTTTTATTCACGACGACAGTCCCGTATACGAGGAGACACCGTTACGTTACGTTAAATCGTTCGGTAAGATCGGTAAATTTGATCTTCTAAATAAGACGTCGCTTTATCTTCCGCATCGATTCTTTCGGCTTTCACCGATGACGCTTTTACCAACGGGATAAATGCGTATAGTCACGATCGAAAAAGAGTTATAGGAGTCTTACTATGCGCTAAGACCCCGCTTAGCGCTGCCCCGCTTGACGCTGTTTCAGTATTGCGTGGTACTGAGATTCCCAGAAGTCGCGCAAGATTTGCTTTGATAGTCGCAAGCAGTCTCACGGCGCGTATCATAGCAGTGCGAACGTATGCTCGCTGCGTTACAGTTGATTTGTTATAAACCATTAATGACCCCGTTTAACACTGTTTCGTTTAGCGCTGGAATTTATCGAAACGTATCTCCCGGGTTAAGCGAGGTCTTACTGTACACTAAAACCCCGCTTAGCCTGCCCCGCTTAATGCTGTTTCAGTATTGCTCGGTAATATTGGGATTCCAATAATTTATCGGAAGGTATCTCCCGTCTTAAGCGGGGTCTTATTGTACACTAAAACTCCGCTTTGCACTGTTCCGTTTAACGATGCCCCGCTTAACTTTGTTTCAGCATTACGCGGTAGTATTGGGATTCCCCGAAATTGAACGTGGTACTGGGATTCCCAGAAATTTATTGGAACGTACACTACTGTACTATTGGGTCTTACTGTGCGCTAAAATCCTGTTTAATGCTGCCCCGCTTACCGCTGTTTCAATGTCACGAAGTGTAGCATCGGGATTCCCCAAAATTGAAAGCGGTACTAGAATTCTCAGAATTTGCGCACGATTTTCTTTGATAGTCTCAAGCAGTCTCACGGCGCGTATCATAGCGACGAAAACGCATGTTCGCTGCGTCACAGTTGATACATCATAAATCATCGACTACCTATTTATACTACTACATATTTATCGAAAAGTATCTCCTTACTGCATTTGCTCAACAGACAAACCCAAGATTCAGAATCCCTTCGCGATCTTGTCGAAACGAAGATAACTGAGTTCGATTGCGAGATCATATGAAAAAAAGATTTAAAAAAAAACGAAAACGTAAACGACATCACCGAAGAAAGATATCCTGAACTTCTTACCCCCAGGTATCTCATCGCAGCGTCCAATTTCTCCGGGTCTTCCAACGTTTGCGGCGTTTTCATGTTACGCGTGCGTCGAATAATCGATTTAGCAACGACATTCTCGCTTCCACTTTCGTTCTCGTTATCTTCGATGTCTTTGCTATCATTCTCGCATTTGCTTTCTCTCCCTTTGCGCTCCGCTTTCAAGGTACTCGCCACGGTCACGTGACTTTTCGGCAGCGGCGAATAATGCACCCACTTCAGCATGTTAAAAGCGCGACTACATCATTCGTCCTCGTAAATCTGCGAATACGAAGAGAGAGAGAGAGAGAGAGAGAGAGAGAGA
>JAITYT010000759.1:412496-447041 GCA_025433975.1 Liostenogaster flavolineata
CACGCTCGATGAAAAACTTTAGAAACGATTCTACCGTATCTACGAGCCACGTTCCTTCATCCACCAGCGACGTGCTCGATCTCGGACGAAAGAGAGACCGCATAGCCCCGAGCACGAAACGCAAATTAGCTGTGCGCGCAAAGAAGAAGAAGAAGATGAAGAAGCCGAGAGAAAGAGAGACGGAGAAACGATGGCGTCAGGCTGTCAAGGTGTTGGTGAATCGAGGCTCGGTGAGCCGAGGAACCAGTCACCTGTTCTAACCGCGCGTCCAGCGTCTCGACACATCGACACACGTACAAGGTCGAAGGAGGAGACGAAGAGGTCGTAAAACGCGCCGGTAGAAACGTAAAATTGGCCTTGCGGTCCAGAAGGAGCCGGGAGCCAGCCGGTGCTGAAGGAGGGGGAGGAGGGGGAGGCCGAAGGAAGGACATCTTTAGCGGGACACGGAGAAGGGGGCCAGTAACGGTATATCCGCTCTCGATCCCCACCCCTTCGGATGCCACCGATAGTCCGGCAGACGAACAACACCGTCGAACAGGAAATAGGGTGCGTCCACGTTTCTCTCGCGCCTGTGTGCGTTCGCGTACTCGCGTAAGTGTGCTCGAATAAGAGGATACCTACGAACGGCCGCGTAAACGAGACCGCGTCGTTCGTTAATTACGATGTCGCCGGTATTTTTGTTATTTCTCTCGTTACGTAACGCGTCTCGTTCGTTGGTGCGCGCGTAGGTACCCCTCGAGTAACTTCCAGCCGAATTTTTAGACAATTTTGCATCGATTTTGAATGAAGTCTTGCTGAATTTTCAACCTTGGCGACTCTTTGCTCCATTTTGGATGAATTTTCACTCAGTTCTTGATGGATTTTTAATCAACCTTTGGCTCAATTTTGGATCGAATTTCGATGAACTGGGGATTTTGGGAAAGTGTAACGTAACTTCTTCGACCTCCTCGAAGTTATGCCCCAATTTGTACGAGAGAAAATTAATCGTTCGTAGCATCGTGGGAAGACGTTCGTCTCTCGAGTCTTTTAAAAATGCGGAGGACGCGCAGCGTAAAGGTTATTTCGAGAGAAATCGCATTATCTTTCCGAGAATAACGACGTTATGCGAAACGGCGCGTCGGAATTCCTGGATTTCTTTCATTGCACCGGCTACCACCGTCGCATTACAAACGAGCGCTGCAGGTACAATAGGCGCTCGTATTTAATAGCTTCTAATTGTATTTCCATGGAGACACCACGCCCCTTTTTTCCTTTCTTCCATCGCGCCGTAAATTACGCGTCCGCGTCATCGTCAACCATTTTCTAGACCCGTCGTTTTACCCACAGAAAATGTCGCCTGTCCGCTCGACGGCGCCGCGTTCAAATAGAAATTCACGAATAAATGTCTGGAACGAATATCGAACGAGATAAAAGGAGTAATCGAAAAAGAAGAAAGAAAAGGAAAGAAAAGAAAAGAAAAGGAAGCGTCGATCTTACGAGCGATTTCGAAGGCTATTAAGAAAATTGCTACTTTTCCAGGAATTTTCTCGTTAAAACCTCGGTCGACTCCGACCACCGTAATAACGTAATAGCTACGTGGACAATTTTCTGGACGTTCGATGAGCTTCCTGGCGCCGCTAGCACGGTGCATCTCGCGGATGAAACGAACGTCTCGCAGCTGTCTCGATCGCACGGCCCGTGGAGAGAAAGAAGGATCGCGCCGAAAGACCTTCCTGTTTGGAGAAAAGGAGAAAGTTCGTCGAATCTGGCATGCAAACGGAACGACGACGAGGAGCCAGCGAAACCGACTCGCCGAAATCGGCCACTTATCTCTCGTTATCGACGTGAAAAGTCGAATCTGTCCAGACGAGTGCCCGAAGATTCGTCAATGAGCTCCTTTTTTGTCGAGAAAAGGCAAATGTTGTCCAAAAAAGTCAACTGATGTGAAAAAAAGGCGACCGTTGCCAAGAAAGGGCAATCTTTGCGAACGAATCCTCGTTGTATAACCAATAAACGAAGGACAATGCGTCACGAATCGTAAATCGCAAACATAAACACGTAAATCGTTAAACGTTGAATATCATCGCGTCGAAGAGATGAAACACGTATCCTTCGTTCGAATAATCGAAGGCGGCGACCTCGATCTTTCGCGTAGGCGTGCATGCTCGATGAACCGTCGAGAGCGTCGGCAGAGTTTCATGGGAACGTCCCTGTGTCGTAGATCCTTCGCGATACGCGCGTTGGACACGCTTTAACTCGTTTCGTCTTCCCCGGGAAGCAAGGAAAAATTGGAAAATCGTCGAGCAACTACAAAGTTTCACGAGAACGTCCTTGCGTTGTGGATTATCCGTCGTACGCGCGTGACCATCTAAACGCGCGTTCAGTAATTTTGACCGACTGGACGAGTTTTGCGCAAGGACTTACGAGAATGTCCTTGCGACTAGATTCCTCGCGACACGCTCGTTAGGCGCGATTTAATTCGTTCGGTCTCCTCCACGGTCCAAGCAGAATTCGGAAAATGGTCGAGCGACGTTAGATTTGTCCACTATTCCGATGATGTTCACGCGTAGCCATCTAAAAATGCTTTTGGTGCCTTTAAAAGATTGAATAATTTTGCCCAAGGACTCTAGAGAACGTCTTTGTGTCACGGATCCTCCACCACACACGCGCGGGTATCCGAATGTGTGTTCCAACACTTTTGAGACTGGACGATTCTGCACACGATCTTACGAGGACGTCCTTGCGTCGTAGATTCCTTACCACACGCGCACGAGCATCTGAATGGGCGTCTAGTAATTTTGACCGACTGAACGATTTTGCACAAGGACTCTAGAGAACGTCCTTGCGTCATAGATTGCCCACAATACGCGCTTGGGCATCCAACTGCGCGTCCTAGTAATTTTGACCGACCGGACGATTCTGCACGCAGACTCGCATTTGTGCGACATCGACGAGCTGCGGATACGCCGTGTTACGAAATTTCGTATGCGTTCGCGAACAACGATCATCCGGTTCTCCATGGAGCGCATGGACGTCTGCTTGGACTCCTGCATCGATTCGAACGAATTCAATCGTTCACCGCATTCCTACGATCGCCCATATAACGTCGATAGAGTCGTTAATTATATAAATTAATTATAAATAACAACAAATTAGTCGTAAATAATTAGGGGTCTTCTGATACCTATGGAAGGTGCGAACTTTCTCCTACAGTTTTTTCCAAACGAATTTTACAAGCGCGGCTTAGTTTGTTTAACACATTTTGAATATCATAAAAAACACATCATAAAAAAATAAATAAAAAAGAAAAATGGTGGAAGCAGCTGCGACTCGATCGCGCGTCGTCGACTTCGACTCGCAATTTCTACGCTCCATCGCATCGAACCTGCGCTTGATACAGGAAACGCGACGTGCGTGCGCGTACAAAGTGCTATTATGTGCGAACAATGTATGGCGCAACGCTGTAGACCGATAGAAAAATAATGCGCCGCATCGAGTCGTCGCCGTTGTCGTCGACTCGCTTCTTGTCACCGAACGAACAACAAAATCCACGCGTTTCCTAAATTATTGTTATATCGTAATAATCCATATATCATTGCGATGTTTAAGATAAAATTAAACGGTAAAAAATAATTCTTGAGAGGTCAATGACTCTAGACTCGCTTATTGCCACAGGGTGAACAATTTACGCGCATCCTAAATTATTATTATTATCTCGTAATAATTCATACATATATCATTACAATGCTAAAAGTTTAACGAGATAGATTATTAGAAATCTTATTATGCTTAAAAGAAAATAATTCTAGAGACGTCGATGACCTTACGTTCACTCGTCGCTGTTAAGAAACGAAGTCGATGTGTTGCACGCTCGTTCGAACGTACCTGCGACTGCGTTTACGCGCATCTATGTAGGTTTATCGATTGAGAATAAAATTGCATTTGCACTCGAGCGTCTACGAGCTACGGACTGACTCGTCCGACTCGATGAACACGCTCGAAAATATGAAAAATGAATGAAAAGAGAGAGAGAGAGAGAAAGAAAGAAACAACGACGCATCGTAAAGTAAGAAGAATTAGTCTTCGAGGAAATACGTTCGTTCTAGCCGATCGCTAATTATATTAAATGTAACGGTTCGATGCTCAACGCGCGCTCCGTACGACGTAACTGTACGATGCGATCGTCGAAGAAATACAACAGTAAAACCGACGATTCGAGTAGATACGCTGATTTTCGATTCTTGTGTTTTGTATCGAAAAGAGGCTTTCGTTCTTAAAAAATCGGTTCGTCAAGACGCGCGTTTTGAACGACGTAATTGTACAATGCGATAGTCGAAGAAATAGAACGAAAAAATCGACGATTAGAGTGGATACGCGTATTTTTGATTTTTGTGTGTGTGTTTTTTTTTATTGAAAAAGGTCTCCAGTTTTAAAAAATCGGTTTGTCAAGACGCGCTTTTCGAACGACGTAATCGTACGATGTTATCGAATTTTAAAGAATCTCAGAATTTCTTCTTCCTCGATGCGTGATTCACGACTCGCACGCAAAGTTCTAATTTCTAAATGTTATGTATTAGAAAAATTTCGCGTTCGACGAGTCGTAAGAAAACGCAGCCGTGAAGGCGCGCTTTTCCTCGCTAATAACGCGCGGTGCTCTCGAAATTGCTTCTTTCTCGATACGCGATCTACGATTCGCACGCAGTGTCCTAATTTCTGTGTTATATACTAGAAAAATATTGCGCTCGATGAATAATAAGAAAATGCGTTCGCGAAGACGCGCCTTTTCTCGCTAATAACGCGCAACGATCTCGAAATTCGTTCTTCCTCGATGCGTGGCCCGAAGATTCGCACGATTCCGAGTCGCGATTTTCGAAACGTACTAAAAAAAATCGCGTTCGAAGAATCGTTGGAAAATTCAATCGTCTTACGTTTAACAAAACTCTCAAAAAGAAAATGGAGAAGTCGAGACGCGAACCTTCTCGAAATTTCTTCCGCGCTGCGCGATGGACGACTCGCGCGTAAAATCGCTATTCCTACAAAGTTCAATTTTCTATATCGAACAAATAATGAAAATCAATCATCGAGAAGTTCAACGATCTCGAAATTTCTTCTGCTGTATAAATCTTCTTCTTCAAAAAAATTCTTGAAAAATCTCAAGAAAAATCCGATAGTCGAGACGCGAACCGTCTCGAAATTTCTTCTTCTTCGCTGCGCCATCGACGACTCTCGCGCAAAGTCGCAAACCCAACGTTTCTTACGTCAAACAGTAACGAAAATTTAATCGTCACGATACGCGCACCATAGCGAATTTCCTTGCGTTTTATAACCGCATCAGCATTCAGTAACCACTTTACCTGCAACTTTATGTCCGGAAGTATCAGCATGGCTCCTCGTCGTCCTATTGGTAATCTCGATATTGGAGCAGGCTCTTTGGCGAGTGACTAGCGCGTCTGGGACACAAAAGCGCACGACGATCGTCCACGGACACTAGGAGAGCACGATCGAGACTCCTCTGGCGTCTGGAGACTCGGTGCGCGATTTACGCGAGCTTCTGTAAAACCGGAAGCGGCTAGAGGACGATGGTGTGCGCTCCGACCTACGTACGAACGATGCCAGCACCGATATCGCCTTCGACTCCTTCCCTCGTGGACAGGAAGAGGCGAAAGAAAGAAAGAAAAAAAAGGAGCGTGCGACGCGCGTCCTGACGTTCCCTCGATCCCACGATATTACCGGATTTGCTTTGTTCGCCTTCCCCTCTTTCTCCACGTTCTCGAAAAGTTCACCTACCGGTGGAGCTCGAGCCACGAAAGACGCTCGGCGCATTAACGCGAAAAAGAATTTATAATTTAGAGCTCAGAGTTTTGAATTTAGAGTTTGGAGCTCAGAGTTTAGAGCTTGGATTTAAGAAACAAGAGTTTGGAGCTTGGAATTAAGAAATGAGAGTTTAGAGCTCAGAGTTGAGAATTGAGAGTTCAGAGCTTGGATTTAAGAATTGGGAGTTTAGAGATTCGAGTTTAGAACTGAGAGTTAGAGTTCGGAGTTTAGAATTTTTCCAAGTCCGCCGTAAGGTTATTCGCTCGTCAGTTGTCAAAGTTCAAGAAGGAAGATAGAACTAGGAATAAAGAGAGAAAGACTACGGTGAGAGGAAGACGACTGGTCGATAGAAAGTCCTCGTGAAATGAAAATCTTGAGAATATCGCGAGGAAGCGCCGACTGCTGCCACGTAGTTACGCGTAGACGAGTGAACGCACTCGCTGCTGTTTACGTCCTCTTCGTCCTCCTCCTCGTCGTCCTTGTCTATCCAACGGCTGGAACGCGGTCGATCTTCAACCGTAAAGAAGCAAGAAAATGTTCGATCACGATCAAGAAGAAGAAGAATCAAGAAAATTCTCCATCGCTATCAAAGTCGAAATGACATCGTGTCCTTGGTCACTATGAAGAAAGTAAGAAGAATAGAAGAAAAGAGAAAAAATGGAGCAAATCGACGATCTCTGTCCACGTTCGTCCACGAGTAAAGGAGAAGATTCGATGGATGAATTCCAGGTGCGTACGTACGTAGGTACGCAGGTAGGCAAGTAGGTAGGTAGAGGCAGGCAGAAACTCGTCGAGTTCGTTTTCAACTCCGATAGAAGCCGGAGGAATGCACTGGCGCGCACTTTGACGTCGTCGCGTAGGCTCGGAGTCGAAAACCGAGTCGAAAACCGAGAAGCACCGTTCCACGAGCCAGGAAGGATCGAGCTGGCCGCTACTCCTAGCAGAAATTCCACGAATAGACAGGTGGAGAGATCGCCGTGGACGATTTCACGGTTTACTGCTGACTTCCGAGCCGAGGAGAGACTCGGTGGTACCCGACGCGATGGCGCGCACCGTCGTTTTCCCAGTCGGTTCTCCGTACCTTAGGTCCGGGAGAAAGAGGAAGAAAGACTCGGATAGCCTGGCGAGAGTGGGGGAGATGGGCCTCACCCGTGACGACGCGCTCTGGAGGGGCGCTACTCGACGCTCCTTCTAATAATGAGAGCCGAGAATACCTTGAAAACCAACGAACTCGATGATGATATCTTCTGCTTTTGATCAGCCTCTTTCGACGTTGTTTGTTTTTTGATCCTGTTTAAAATGGTATGACAATGGTGGGGGAGAGAAAGGGGAAAAAAGAAAGAGAGATAGAGACAAAGATCGAATGTCTTTCGATGATTTAAAGTTGAAGCAATCGAGATTGTAAAGAAAGATGTTTAAAAGGCCCCAAATTTGTGCACCTTTAGACATCTAAAACGTTAGAGAATTAAAAGAAATAACAATACGTACAATAATATATAAATGCATAAATAAAAATATAGTGCGATATATTTTTACTTTTAGTCAATGATGCAATCATCCCTATTATCGATTATCTTTCGCCACGTAGTCGATTCTAGCAGATTTAATATAAATTAGTGTTAAACAAATGTCGAAGTGTCAAATGTTACTTTCGGGTCCCCCTTTGATATTGTAATACGTTAATATGGGGTTATTTTGTAGACGTTAAGTCTCATAAACGCACATTCTCGTAGCAAACACTGGGGGAAAGTCATAAAAGACTTACATGAACTTGACGACGTTTCAAAGACGTATCGCTGAAATTGTTAATCAATAACGATAAAGCGCGGAGCGTTAATAGGACACGGTAGGAGTCACGAAAGGTTTATGCATTACCCTTTGTTTCAGAGCTTATCGTACAAAATTAGATTATCACTGGGTTTGCGTGTTACCGCTAGGTGTCTGGAGGAGTCCAGCGAGGCAACGAGCGGTCAGCAGGTTTCCAGATTGCGGCCCAAGCGTATCGCAGCTCGAAACTGCGTCGATGATTGGTTTTCTCGGCCAGACGATGCTTCCTCACAGTTTGTTCGCGATCTCTAGCACGATATCACTTTAATTCGCAAACCATTATATCATAACCATTATACCAAGCAAAGATCATGAGGAATTTCACGCGGACTAGGTCCCACGATCGATGATAAACTGACGCGTTGACACCTTTCCGAAAGTCATCCAAGCCAATCACTCGTCGGATTTAGACGAGTATCACTCACACATTAAATCATGATCTACCAAAATCGCTCTTTGTTGTTTAAATTGTTTGAATCATCAACGACGGTTCGATAATCGACCTCAAGAGAGAGAACATACACGCATGCGAAGCCAATCGTGGTTTTCCCTTATTCGATTATCAGCTAATCACATTTTTGTGGTTTTAAATATCACTATGCACTAAAAATTCTGTACACGTACGGTCTTTGTAATATTTCTATTAGATTCGTTATAAAAATTGAGCGTTCTTCAGTGAAATTAACTGGAAGGGCTAAAAAAGGAAAATGCCCAAGTTCGAAGGCAATGTACGACGAAGCGCTGTTACGTCTCTCTCGTCGAGAGTATTTCTGCCTCGAAGGAAAGCGAAATTCGGCGAGGCGGATGGTTTTACACGGTTGGTTGGACGCTTCGATCGTAAACCCGGAAGAAGAGGGAACGAATTTTAAAGATCGGAAGAAAGTTCGACCGGCGATGACAAAACTGACGAATGTCGCGCTAGTTTTGAGATTTCGGGATTCTCGTTGAAGCTTTCGACGAGATCGTTGAAAGTCTAGAGATCGTCGTTCCTAATTACGCGAAATGTTTTACTTTAGGCTCGATTTTCATGGAGATTATATCGATAATCGCGAGGAATACGACTCAGTTACGAATCGTACTTCGCGAGCAATTTATTCGTCGTAACCTATTACCAGTGAGATTCGATGTAACCGCAGTATCAAGTGCCCTACTTTCTACGTTATAACTCTGGCAAATGAAGCGCGTACCGTCGCTGTTGCTTGCCACTACCTTCGAATAACGACACCGATCAAACTTTCGTATCTTGGATTTCTCGCATGAACGTTAACCCTTTTAGTGCCAGTCGACGCAGTGAAAAAATCGCGTCATTTGTGGAACGACTTGGGATACGTTTGTTCGATATATATTCGCGGAACACGTCTGTAAACGCGCTTTGTGGGAAGTTTTAGGCTCCTTGGGCTATTCGAATGCAAGAAAAGATCGCATCATTTATGGAACGACTTGGGATAAGTTTATTCGATATATATTCGCGGGATGCACCTGGAAACGCGTTTTGTGGGAAGTTTTAGGCTCCTTGGGCTATTCGAATGCAAGAAAAGATCGCATCATTTACGGAACGACTTGGGATACGTTCATTCGATATATATTCGCGGAACACGTCTGTAAACGCGTTTTCTGGGAAGTTTTAGGCTGTTCGAGCAATTCGATCGCAAGAAGTCGCGCGAATTTCAAAGTTCGTTCGCTCAGTTCGCGGAATCGTCTCGCTGTTCTTCGAGAATCCGAATCTGGTTACGTTACGCTTCGTGTAACGCGCGTGATAAATGCACGAGGCCAGTGTATCTCCGAACATGGTCACGTATGCATTAGCACGACTTTCTTTTCCTCGGTTCTATCGAGTTTCGCGAATTTTCTACGCTAGAACCAGTACCGGTGCGAGTCGAAAAAAGTCGATCGATCCGCGCGAAAGAGTAGAACCGCTTCGCTCGAAAGTAAGAGAATCGATCGCCGACAGGGACAGCGCGCCGTTAAAAAGACAGGACGCTTTTACAGCGGCTGGATTCGCTTACGTATGCGGTTTTACGACGCGATGGATTGCCACAGACTGACGTTCGAAGGATCGCGAGATAAATGTTAAAGACACGCGTCTTTTCGCGGAGATAAAAAGCAAATAGAGCCACGTAAATTCGAAGGAACGCGCGTGAAAGGGAAAAGGCGTAAAATCGTTGACTGCTTATTCGAAATAATCGTAAAAGTCAAGATTGAGTCTAGCAGCAAATTGACGTCGCTGACGACGATTATAATAATAAAATTTCGTCGTGCTCGACGAATATCGCTAATGGTCCGACTTTATGACACGATTTAGGAAGACTGCTTTAAGTATGTTTTTATAACAATTATTGCGCGTTCTGCCAATGCCCAAAAAAGGGAGAAACCTGTTTTTTAAACGTACGTGTATAAATTACGATGTCATCGGAACAATCAGCTTAGGTTGGCGCAGAATAAAATTCGATCGTGCTCGACTATTAATCGCCAATGTTCCGACTTTATGACACGATTTAGGAAGACTTTGTTTTAACTATCTTTTCATAATAATTATAGCGCATTGTTGCTAATAATACAGCACGATAATAATAGCAGGGATCAGCTTCGGTTGGAGGAAAACAAAAGCCTCGTCTAATTGTTGTCTTCGCTTCCTTGATCTCTAAATTACGACAAACTAATCGGTTAAACGGAGGAACAAGAAGACGACGATCGCTCTTTTTGTCTCGTTCTCTTTGTCGGTTTCCTAGGAGAAGTCTCTCGATTTTCTCTCGGACACGGGGCAAGCAACCGGGCTGTCATCGAATAAGATCGAGCATCGAACGCAGCCGCGTCTCGGCGCAACGGAAGCGGAAAGAATTCTTACGAAGGCTGAGCATCGATACGCTTTTCCGTGTGTCGAACAGGGCGCGCGAGTTATGCGCACGCGTCGGTACATGGATATTGCTCTGCATGCCAAGCACGGAGACTGGTTTGAAATGTTTGCCGTTAGAAAGCTAGGCCACGAGATCGATCCCAGCTTCGTTGAAATGAAACGTTTTAATCTCTCCTCTTGATTACGTTCCCAACGACTTGGACGACGTCCGATTCCTGCTTTGAACGACGCGTGGACTACGCGCTTGGCTTTCTTCTTTTATTTTTCTTTTTTATTTCTTTTTAAAATCGCGCATTTCGATCGAAATTCACACGCTCGTTTCCACAGATTTCCGACAAACGTCGGATTTTTTAACGACGAGGCAAACAAAATTTAAGAAAAATAAAACACGCTGGGCGTGTGACTTTCTTTTTAAGCTTATCTTTGCATTCGCGCGTTTCGATCGAAGTTCCACAAATTTTTGACAAACGTCGATAAACGAATGTTTTTAATTTTGAAGTCGAGACATTGTCTCTTCACCGACGGTTTCAGTGGCAGCGTGGTTTGACACGAACAAGGTTATCTTACTTTTAGCTCTTTTACCACTCTATCCTTTTTTTGGATCTTTAAAAATAACATTTTTTAACAACGAGACAAAAATTAAGAAATAAACAAAACAGCCAAGTTTGAGACGTGAGACGTAAAACATAAACTACGAGCGCGTATGACTTTCTTTTTAGACATATCTTTGGATTCCCGTATTTCGATCGAAGTCCAAGCGCTGGAACCTACGGAATTCCTGATAAACGTCGATCAACGAATGGTTTTAACATCGAGGTCGCGTCTTTATCCCTGCGTCGACCGTCTGACTGGCAGCGTGCCTTGGCACAAACAAGGTTACCTTGCCTCCAGCTCTTTTACCTCTCGAATCTTTGAAGCTTTCAACCTCTTCTTTCTCTCCTTGGATTCACGATTATTTAAAGAAGTCATTTTAAAGAAGTCATTTCTCAACGAGACGGAACAATTTAAGAAAGAGATATACAAGTAAAACGAACTAGTTTGAGACGCAGAACGCGCCTGCATCGATCGCGTTCCTATCTGCAATAAATTCGTTATCGTTTACGACGCACCTGTCACGACTTTCAATCACATTTTCGAGCGACGTTTTATCAGCTCTAACACGGACAGTCGCTATCTGAAATCGATCGTCGGGAATTTAACTGCTGGCTAATCGAAAGGAATTTGTGAGAATTCTATTCTCGAAGTATTTAAGTCGAATCCGTCTCTGGAATAGGAGAAAATCCTCGGACTAACGACGAAAAAAAAAGAAAAAAATAATCAAAACAAATCGATCGCCGGGAGATCAATGGAGTGATCGAAAGAACATCGATTGAAATAATCCCAAGCGCGTTCGGGCGAAAGGCTAATTTATAAATTAGGTCGAAGCAATGTCGGATTTTTATATATTTTTTAATTATTTGTTAAGATCGTTCGGAAAGTAATTTCGTTTTCTCCCAACAGTTTTTCATAAAAAAAAACTTAATAGCTTCGATCACTTAAATACTTAAATCACCTAAAAATCCGACATTTCATGCGCATTAATCTAACAGAAGGGAATAACATAGAAGAGAAACGGTATGCGTTGGACGTAGAGTTATGCGGTGCGTAAAAGTTTCTCCTTGTTAAGTTTTACGTTAACGTCACTTTAAGCGAGCGTAATTTTTTTTATTTTAAACGACGCTCTTGCAATTTCTATCGTTTCTTCCACGGCTGTTTCGTTTTTCCACGAATTAAACTAACGGAGGAATTAAATTATATCGAGACCACGTGGCTCGGAGTGGCGCGATTAGCGAGTTAATAAACGTAATCCGGTACCGTAGGCTCGTTTTATTTATTCGCGAGAAAAGAGCGCGTTGTACGAGAGTTCGGAATATCGTCGTGGATCATCGACCGATTCGAAGAGAAAGGTGCAACGAATAACCGTGCACGCGGTGACGGTACTCGCACGAGTGACGGATGAGAAAAAAGAGAGACTTGAAGGAATTTTCTTCTCGATTCTTTTTTTGTGTCGTTAAAACCTATCGATTTTTATGCCCACTTTCCTTCGAAGTCGAGCTGAAGATTATGGAACGTGTATTTGATCTACAAGATCTACACCATTTAAACTTGCCAACACCAATAGCGGTCTTCCATTCGTTACGTTTCTTCGAAGTGGAGCTAAAGATTTTGAAACGTTCTACGAAAGATCAATTTGGCAAAAGAACGCACATTTAATCTAACAGACGAAATTTACACAGTAAATCGGTACCTGAACGAAATATTACCCGCTACATTTTCCTGCGTCTTTCGAATTCCTTTCGGACCCTAAAGATGTCTCAATTTCCACGAAAGGTCGACTGAATTTTCCAAGAAGCACGCAAACATCGTTGGACCCTTCGTCGTGCATGATTCGCGAGTTTACCGTCGCTACGGTCACAGCGAACGATTGACGTTTACGTAATCGATGGCGCAATCGATTTCTATGTCCCGTTCAGCGTGGCACGCAGGATCGCGTACTTCGATTACGAATTAAACTTGCGTTTTATGCCTCGTCGATGATCGCAGATACAAAACTAGCCTCCCGAGTGGGACAGGATGCATTACAATAACCGCTTTCTACGTCTAGATTTTACGAGGGAGACAAAACAGCCAGGAGCTAGCTCATGGTTCCTTACGTCAAATCTTTTTACGAGGCGTTGCGCAAGGCGACGATCGATTCGTCCGACTTTAACGAGGATAATCGCGAGATGCGCGAGCGTGTTTCGTAACTCATGAATCAAAACGAATCGACTAGAAGTCGCGGAGTCACGATGGAAAGAAAAATGTGTTTGTTTTTCGAAAAAAGATGAAAGACAAGAGGTCGGTTTTGTAACTCCTGGACCAAAACAATCCAATTAGAAATTCTAAAGTCAACATCAATGGAACAAATTATTCGCTTTTCGGAAAGAGACAAAAGAACGGTTTCGTAATTCCCGAACCAAAACAATCCATTTAGAAATTCCAAAGTCAACATCAATGGAACGAATTATTCGCTTTTCGGAAAAAGACAAAAGAATGGTTTCGTAACTCCTGAACCGAAACAAGCCAGTTAGAAATCCCAAAGTCAACGTGAATGGAAATAATTGTTCGCTTTTCAGAAAAAGACGAAAGCTCGGTTTCGTAATTCCTGAATCAAAACAATCCAATTAGAAATCCCAAAGTCAAAGTGAATGGAAATAATTGTTCGCTTTTCAGAAAAAGACAAGAATTCGCTTTCCCAATTCCTCGATCAAAACGGCGTGACTAGAAATCCTGGAGTCAAAATCAGAGGAAAATGTTGATCAATCCTGGAAAAAGATAAGAGGTCGTAGTAGAGGGTTGATTCGTCGATCCAAGTACACAATGACCCGACAATGAATCACCGTGTCCCGGCCTCGGTGCAAAAGCGGGCAGAACACGTTGGGCACGTGCGGCCCCGTCCCTCACCCCTTCCTGGGCGCATTAACCAAGCAGTACCGTCTCGTCCCTCCCATCGGCCACGTGACTCATGGCCGGATCGTCGTCCGCATACGTTATTAGCTACCGTTCGAAGCGTTTCGATTTCTGTAGACTTTCCTCGCGACTCGAACTCTTCCAAAGCAGGTGCTAAAGACAAAAAGAGTGCTCGGATCGATAAAGTCGCTCTGACACGACTGGCCGGCCCACGAACTCGATTCCTCATCCCAAGCTGATCGTTCGTCCCTCGTCGTCATTGGTAATTCATTCGTTCTGACTCCACTTCAAAACTTGATACCCAAATTGTCCTTCTTTGAACAAAAGTTGTCTCCAAATCGATCGTTCATCCTAAGTCACAGGTTCTAACTCTACTTCAAAATTTGACACCTAAATTGTCCATGGAACACATATCGTCCCTAAGCTGATCGCTCATCCAAATTCACACGTTCTAATTTCACTGCAAAACTTGACACCTAAATTATCCTTTTTCGAAGAATAATAGTTCCCAAACCGATCGTTCATTCTTCCTAGTTCCTAACTCATACGGGTGTACGATATTATTATTTTTCCCTGAAAACTATCAATCGACCCAGTGCTACAGCGCAAACCGTGACATATCCCAGAGTCGTAGATTGAAACGAAACAAGATGGCTTTCGTTTTGGCGGTAGGCCCGACAGAACGTCGCTCCGTTCGTGCGACCGTGAGTAATTACCATCGGAAAGCGTATTGCTTCCCCGGCTGACGTTCATGCTCCGAGTTGGCTTCGCGGCCGCTCGTACGGACTCTTACCAAAGCGCCTACGATGCCGGAGAGGCTCCGGGCGCTAGTCGCGCCGTTACATGAGAAACATTATGAATATTCGAGCGTACGCGTCGAGGCAAGCGCATACACACGGGGAAACCAGTTCCGAGTGAAAATGTCCAACTCGATTATTCCATGGAAGGACGTAATCAAACGAGATCGATGAGCCGATGGATCACTCTGGGGAATTAAGGACGTCTCTCGCGTCCAAGCGTCTTTCCTCTCGATCGTCGATGCAATATTTCGAGTTTAACTTTTCCTAGTTGTCGCGGCAGGCCGTTGGACTCGATAAATTCTCGTCGTTCCCCGCGTAGGATCGACTCGACTCTCGTTTCTTGCCAATGCTGCGCAGTACTTCGATCATCGCATCTAGAGGCTATCTCTATCTATCATTAGCTCTGTAGATACAGGCCAATTGGTTAGTCGAAAAAGTCTTCCCCGATTTTGGTCTTGAATTTAGCTCAAAAGTTGATGGAACTTCTTTGTTACTTTTTTGCGTTTTGAATTCGTTCGAATTGATTTCATTGTTTCCGTTCGCGATCGTCGATCAGTTAGGAAATTTCTAGATTAATCCTTTGCACTCGAATTTGTTCAGCTTCGATCCTAGCGGCCCAAGTGGAATTTAATCTCTAAATCCACCTGGATTTTTAGAACGAGAACCGTTAGGCGGAATAAAATTCAACATCTTTCGGAAAAGCGTTCGATTGCTTCGATTCGCACTTTCGGATCGAGTATCGAGCTAGAGATACACGTTGAGCTCTAAATTCGAGCTAGGCGGTGTCGAGTGACACTCGACACCCGAGTGGAAGGGTTAACCAAGTGTCGATCGATCGACCGATCCTACGAAGGAGATCTTTTTGCGACACTGTAGGAACACTGAAATTGAAATCTCTAGGGAAGTGGTCGTGATATCGATCGACTGGAAGACATCTTAGAAGTGCAACGCGCCCATCAATGCGATAGATGTATGTCTGGGGAAAGGGAGCGTTAGGAAACAACCGTGAACATTTTTATTCCGGTGTTTTTTACGCGTTATGCGATCGATTCACGATTTTAAATCGGGTTACTCTCAAAGAAATAGTTTTGGCGATCGAATCACAGTCGAGGGAACGGGAAAGTCGATAAAACTGAAGACCGCGTTAAAAGATGCGTTTTTAAGAGTTTCTCGTACGTAATTTCAAGCTAAATCGAAACTGCGACGCGAGTTTGCACGTACGCGTTGCGTTCTTTCATCCAGCCGCAAGAACGGCGTTGCAAATACCACAGGTTGGTGTTACCTAACGACCTCGCGGTACATCGGCTCCGAACGGTCCAGAAAAGTGGATAGATACTTTTCTGATGGTTCAATGTAAGAATCGAACCGAAACCTTCGTGTTTTTCCGACACCTGACAGTCTTTGTTAGGTCCTTCGTTTAACGTCTGATAATCTTCGTTCGTGTCCTTCGTCCAATTTCTAAGAGTTTTTGTTCGTGTCTTTTGTCCAATATTTGATCATTTTTGTTCGTGTCCTTCGCCTAACGTCTGGCAGACCTCGTTGCTCTTAGAACGCTTTAATTAAAACGGAAATACCCTAAAAACGAAATTCTTCTTTTATTTACGCAGGACGATTCCAATGGATCGCTGGTCAGTTTGGAATTCGCTTTTCGAAACCGTTGGCGTCGATTCGTACTGGAAAGGAAATTGAACGCTGAAGTTTCTAAGGCACGACGACGAGGTTTTCTTGGAATGCGGTTTTCAGATACGTGGCCTTTTCCGTGCGCACGCTTCTATGCAGAACGTGACATATTCGACGATAAACGAACGCGAAACTAACAGCGCTGTAGGATCGTCCGTGTTTCTCGCGAAAGTTACGCGTGCCTCTGAATGCCGCCGGTTGTTGACGCGTTCGCATTCTATTGTGATCGTTACGAGGTTGAAACGTGCTATCGCTTCTTTTAGGCCAAACGTGTACGTGCGTTTTCCAAGAGAATTTTCAAATAATTGTGATTTTTCGAGATGCAGAGGCGACAGATTCAAAGTCTCCTTATTTATTCGAGGTCGTTTTCGAGCTATGGAATGAAAATGGAAATTCTATCGATGAGTTTAAATCACTGCGTCGCATTAACGTCGTCACGATACGACAATATCGCTTCAAAATGGGTCGAAATGTGTCGTAATACTTTCTACGTCACCGTTTCTCGCTCCTGGCTAGTTAACAGACGAGAGAATGTGCGCTTATCGATACATTTTTCCTCCCGTCGTTACGTCCACCATTCCAAATTCCGACGTCGGTATGCGCGTAACATCAGGGTTCGGCCTGGTCGTTAAAGCGTTCCATGCCAGTTTGAATTCTGATGACGTCGATAGTTTCACGACACGGCAAGAGAAAGGTAAAGGTGAAATTCCATTTTAATGCATTAATTTAAGAAAAGAGACGCTGAACAATCTCAAACTCTCGATGGTAAAAACGCGATAAACTCGTCAAGAATAAAAAGCAGAGTGACCTGGTGAAGACAAATGCAAAACCGACCTAACCTATTTCCCAAATTGTCGACGATATAAACGCGGCAAACTCGTCGAAAATGAAGAGCAAAGGATCTGGTGACGAGTAAAGGTGGCCAGCTGTCGTGGCCAGAACCAGCGACTTCAACGTGAGCTGCATGAGTCGAACTGGACTACATCGAACTACCATAAAATTAGTTAGACAATAATGATCTTAGGGTTTTCCCAAAGCAGCTGCTACATTTTCGATATCTTCTGGTTGAAGATGTAAAGCTGACAAATCCAAACCGACAGTCCAACCGGTCGGGTATAGCCTATTTCCCGATTTCTCCATGATAAAAACGAAGCAAACTCATCGAAAATGAAAATCAAAGAACCCGGTGAATGACAAAGGTAAATTTTCCCAAGCGACTGACGTGGCCTGAACCAACGACTTCAACATGAGCTGTCTACGACCTACGTGCTATGCACTTGTTGAACCGGACTACATCGAACTATCGTAAAATCAATTAAACAACAACGATCATCGACTTCATCGATCGTTTCTGTTATCTTCTGGCCAAAACACTAAAGCTGACAGATGCAAAAACCACCTACCCTATTTCCCAAACTCTCTATGATAAAAACGCGGCAAACTCATCGAAATTGAAAAGCAGAGTGACCTGGTGAATGGACGAAGGCAAACTTTTCCTAGCACGCACGGCGATTCGAAAAGCGAACCGGATCCTACCTCGTGCTCGTTATCGCAAAAAGTCGACGCACCATCGGTACCGATTTAAAGAGCGCACATAGTGTTTCGAACGATACTTACGCAAGTACGATCGTGCGACCGGGGAAAGCTCAACGTTGGTTTCCTATTCCGCGTGCGTGGAGGTATCTCTGCCTTCCGTAGAAAGGATTATTTTCATCGAAGGAAAGAAATGCGGTTCTCCAAGCCCCTCGCCCACCCGGTGATCACGATAGTCGTTTCAAGGAAAGAAAATTCGACGAACCAAAGGAAAAGGCCGTTTGGATACCCTTTGGATTCGTCATGGAGTGAATTTACCTGGCCTTCGACCCAGTCGCAACACCGAATCTTTCAAGTAGACCCTAGAAAGTTCTACCCAATATCTTAAGATCGTTCGGACGGGATTTAGAAGCAAGTAAAAGACATCGGCCGCGTGTCGTTGCATTACCACATCCGTGAAGTTGTTTGCTTTTCTATTCGCGTGAACGTGTTGTTCCGGCTTTTACAACTTTTTCTCTCCATCCACGGTAAAACTTATTTTTGGCCTTTTCGTCGATAAACAGAGCAAAAGTGAACAATCAAATATTCGACGATCAGAGATCAACTTCGACTCTTCGGAGAGCAATTTTTGGTAGGTTTGGTTCTACTGGCTGGTCCAAGTTGACTTTGTCGGCTGCTAGTTTCCTTAGTGTCATTCATTTTGCGGAATACTTTGTCCTAATTGGTTGCAATCCAATAAGGCCAATATACTTATCTAAACGATTACTGGCAATATCGACAGCTCATTAACTAGGAAATAAGAGTCCCTGTGAGACAAATACATCGATGATCGAAGCTTCAATTTTGAAAGAAGTACCAAATTCTTCATATTTTTGAAATGTCGGCACTGCATTGGAAATTACAACGTCGAGTTCCAATGGGCTAACGATAACTCATTAACTAGGGCACAAGAATTCCTATAAAACAAGTAGATCGATGATCGATAGACGTAAGGTCGCAAATGAGTTAACGATAACTCATTAGCTTTGTCAATCGTCATTAGCGATGATAATCTTGTGTCTCCTGACGTTTTGGCCTCCTGACGATTTTGGTAGGCGTCGTAATCGAGGCATCGAACGTAAGCGGAAACCCAAAGAAGCATATCGGCCGTAGAAAACATCTCCACGGCAGAGTAGGCATGGACAGCACGTGAAGCGAACCAAGTAGCAGGCGACCTTGCGCACGTAATCTACTTTCAAATGAGGCTAACCTGCATGAACATCGCGGATCACCGCGCCTACACGTTGAAACGCGGCCCCCGGACAGTCACTCGAAAGACGAAACGTTTGTCGCAAAGTCGAGGGTAGGAAGAAGCAAGACGAACAAACTAACGAAGCATTTTTTTCTTTACCTTCGTTCTTCGAGGACACAAGAGAAAAAATAAGTCGATCGGATCGTCGGAATCGTATCGTGACCCGATGTGCCGTACGAGTGTCGTAATTAACAAAATGGCGGCACCTGGACAATCGCACGGAATTCGTCGAGTCCTTATCTTTCGACTCCGTTCTAATTCGACGCCAATGCCACTGAAAATGTAGAATAAGAGAGACAACAATGTCAAAGAGACGCATCGATCAAAATATCGAGTAGATTTTAAACAGCGTGAGTAAACTGCATCGCGATCAGACGCGTCGAATAAATGGCGTAATTAAGCAAATGGCGGCAGCTGTTTCGACAATGAACCGACGCGTAACCAAATCAAATATATAGAGAGAACAAACGTTCTTCGTCATTCTTTCGATTTCAATCGTATTTACAGAAGCGCGATCGATCCGACTGATGTTTTTTAAACGATTCCAGAGTCGTGCGTATTCGTTTTTACGCCGTAACTCGTCATCGTTACATCCAACGAAACGGATATTCCGTTCTGTTGCTTTCGTTCAGCTAAGTCTGATTTATTCAAAAGAGCTGGACTTGTTCAAATACCAGTTCAGGCGTATCTCGACTCCCCACAAAATGAACCAAACGTCGTTGTATTACTTTCGTTCGATTATGTTCGATCAGCACCAAATGAAACGATTCGATTACGTCCGATGTACTCAAAAGGACTCGACTTGCTCAAACTCCAATTCAGGCGTATCGCTCTCGATACCGGACGATCGTTCGAACCGTTTCGATCGGCCTTTGTCGTCGATCGAGGAATTCCTCTCGGTTACGACACACCGATGATCTCGTTTCTTAATTATCGCGTTACGATATCGCGCTTAAAGCATTAGAAAACGTTCGAGTAGAAAGTACGAATCGGAACGAGGCGGAGCTCGATACCAGCTCGAAGTCCACGTGGAAGCGACTGCTCTGGAAGAAGTGTCGGACACTTATTTTCGTGACGCGCGTGAAACACGATGGGAGGAAGAACGGATTCTGAATTTCCCTGGGTCTCGTCAAAATAACAGGCTAGACGACTGTAATTTTGTCGCGTACGCACGCGACATCTTCCGCGACCTGCGTGTCGTGAGACTGTTACGTAAAGAGACCAAACTCAGACTTCGAGGAAAGACCACAATTTTTTTCCGTGCTAGCCGCGATCGATCCAAAAGGAAGAATCCTCCACCGATAAGATCGAAGGAAAGTTAGACGTTTCGAGCACGCCATCGATAGTCCAAGTGAAAGGAAATGCTCCCCTTGGCGCGATTCCTTCCTCGCGGCCGGCATTCACCCTAAACCAATCTGACTGCATCAGCCACGATCGGTTCGATCGACCATTGGTCCGCTATGAACGACACCAGCCTAGAGTTCTTCCAGCAATCACGATTCCCATTACCAAGAGAAAGATAGCACGTGCTGAACAATGGTCGACCACATTGGCCAAATTCGAATTTAAGTACGGTTGGCGATCGCTCGAACGAACCCGCGTCTATCCGCCGATTTACCTCGACTTTGTCCTGCCCAAACGCGTTACGATGCAAAATTGACTCATTCGACATCGACATCAACATCGAACTTCGAACTTGGTCTTGACAAATTCGCGCGTGGTTCGAGTCAAGGTCGACAAAAAGATCGAAAGAAGAGGCGAGCGGTGTTACTTACCCTGACGAATCTTGGCTTGAAACCGTCATCCTCGTCGATATCTCCTGACACGATCGGGACGTTCATTGTATCCTTGGCATTATCTCGGCTTGACGCAGGAACCGCGTGCTGGAAGTCGTCGCACCTTCGAGAAACGACGGAATTGGCGCGAACCGGGGCAAACAGGACTTCTTTCTTTTCGGTTGCCTAAACTCGCGAGGAATCACTGATACTTCCTTCGACCCCCGCGAAGGCAGCGTGGACTATGATGCGGGATTCGAACCAGCGCCGAAGGAGGTTCACGGACGACGACGACGACGCGCACGAGGACAACGAGGAGCGACACTGGCGCGGCATAGGCGCGACATGCCTACGTGCGAAGTTTAAATCGACGGTGGTGCGGCAACGGCCTTTTCGAACCGAACTAAATCGAGGCCTTTTTGGAGCACCTGCCGGAAGGCGGCGCTTCCACCACCACCGCCGAAAGGTCGGGGTCGTGCGCTCGCGCGCGCTATGAATCGAAGTAGGAAAAGGAAGGAAGAAAAAAATAAAGAAAAAGAAGATACGGAAAGAAAAGGAAGAAGAGTGTGGTAGAAAAGGGATCGAAGTAGGAAGAAGAAAAAAAGGAAAGAAAGAAAAATAAAAGGAAAATGAAAGGACAATAAAAGGAAGAAAATTGGAGGAAAGTTCGTCGTGAAAGATCGAAGCACCGGTTCCGCTCGTGAGAGCCGATCAACGCTGATTCTCGGCTTGGAATCCGTCGAGGTGTGTTCGTGAGCGCGCGCTCGAAAGGCCGCGGGGAGGGGGAAGCGCCTGGTCGAGGAGGAGGAGGAGGAGGAGGAGAGGAGAAGGAATAGGGCTGCCGCTCGTTCAGAGTCGACCTTCCAACCGATCTTGTCGTATACCGTCTAAACAATAATTTCTTTTCTCTCTACAATTTTCCTTTTTCCGATCGATCGAGGACGAAGCGACGAAGACAGAGCGACCGAATCGAATGAACGACGATCGAGGGATGGCGATCGGACGATCGAGGGATGACGACGCGACGCCGATCGCGAACCACCGCGACTAAACTCCTGTTGAAGCGTAAAGGTCGAACGAGAGGAGCGATCGACGACGCGCGTATTTCGAATGGAGGGAGAGCATGGATGCGCGCGCTTGCTGCGTTCAGAGGAAGATAGGAGGAAGGAGAATCGAGGAAGGTTCGTTGTAACGTGAAGATCGAAGGTAAGGAGAGAGAGAGAGAGTCGAGAAATTGCGACGCCAAATCGAAAAGCATCGTTTCTAAACTCCCATCGGAGTTTAACCCTTTGCACTTCGATGTCGAGTGTCACTCGACATTCGTTCGATACGCGACGGCTCCTAGTTGTTGTTGGGAAAGTAATTTCGTTTTTTTTTAATGAAAAAACGTTGTTTTTTATGTTGTGTTTATGAGTAACTATTACGAAAAAACAAAACTGCTTTCCGAACAACCCGTTTGTTTCAAATGTTGTCTAAAATGTTTCGAGGTTTCGAGAGCTACGTTAGGGATCGTCGGAGAACAATTAGACGTTATTCGAAAGAAGAATGGACAAGAATTCGGAGTGCAAGGGTGTTAAAGGTCGAACACAAAGAGCGACCGAGAGAAGACGATTGAAATACGACGATACGACGATGAATCGCGAACAAAAGCTTTCAAGCTCCTAGTGGGGCCTGAAGGTCTAACGCGGGCAGAGATCGACGACGGGCGCATTTAGAAAGGGAAGACGATCGAGAATCACTGCTCCTAAGCTTCTATTGGAGCTTAAAGGCCGACCGTAGAGGGCGATTTCAAAAGGAGAGGGAGAGAGAGAGAGAGAGAGAGAGAGAGAAAGTTTGGGTCACGTCAGTCACCGACGGCCGACAATATAGCAAAAAATATAGCGTCAGTCATCGACAACTGACGCTGTCATGACGGAAAGTATAGCGTCAGTCACCTACGACCGACAACATAGCAAAGAATATAGCGTCGATCATCGATGGCTGACGCTGTCAAGACGGAAACTATAGCGTCGGTCACTGTGGGCTGACGCCGTCAACGAGCGTCGGCTGGTCCGTTCGTCTCGAGATAAATTCATCGATAGGCTACGCCATTGAGAGGAGCACCGTCGCCTACGCCTACGACGATGCGCACTCAACGAAGCCTAGGCGGACGGTGTTACCTGGATGACGTCACACCACAGTGACGACAAACGTCGCACTTTCCGTCGCGTTCATGCGTAGGGACCCTAAAGTGGAAAAGGTCGAACACGACCGAATTCCGACGATTTTAATTAGATTTTTTTCTTAAGAAAAAAGAAAGGAAATAAAATGCCTCGTTAAAGTATCGAATCAAGTGGTTCAATGGTAGAGACGCATCATTAAATTCGGTGTTCTTAATTTATTATCGAATGTCAATTGTCGGAGAGCCTACACGACTCGAAATATATTTGCATTGAACGTTCCATTTTATTCGTCGAGCATCTTAAATAAATATAACAAATTATTTATCAATATAATAATAATAATAATAATACATTTATATTATTCAAATTCACATATTCACAATGTAGGTACAATTATTTTTAAACTTTCATACGTAACTAGGATATAAACGACTACTGGTCTTGAGATTCGAAGAAGATTAGATAGGCACAAGATAAATTTACACCGCCGTGCGAGATAATAGTCTATCAAGAGAGGTCGTTCCCGTGGGAATGCCAAATCCAAAATTGAATTACATTAAATTATCCGTGGGATAGGTCGTAATTACAATCGAAAGGGACAATTTACACGGGTTATTACACCGTTATTTGGCACGTGATCGCAGAGGATTATGTATTTTCTCGATATGCTAAGTAGTAGATACGGAGAACCGTTGTTTTCTCCTTATTTTACTCGATCGCGTATTAAGTCTTTTTTCCTCGTTACGTTACTTATTATATCGGTACGTATAACTCCGATAAGTTTTGATGTACCATCGATACATTTATATACGACTTTGCCAATGCAAAGTTGAGTCTGTGCCTTTAACAAAAAGGAAAAGAAAAGAAAAAGAAAGAAACCTAGAAAATATTATACATATCTTCACTATGAGATAAAACAAAATAGCAACTATGTACAAATATCTCGCTTTATTAAAATTCGCACCACTTATAATCGTTCAAGATCAACTTGAACCTTCCTTTGTAAAATTATTGTCGTGATGCTTCTTGTAAATGCAACTGTTTTGATCCATTTGTCGCGTTTCCCTACGTAATAATATATTACAAAATCGCCTTAGAATTTGATAAAAGTAGAAAAGCTGTTGTTTATCACAAAATATATGCGATGCTTTGCGCACGTCCATCTTTCCTAAACGTAGCATCGGTCCTTATTTACAAAACGATAAGAACGCGTGCTTTCCTTTCGATATCGTTGACGCAAAAGTACGAACAAAATAGGAACGCGTTCGTTCGCTTCCCAAAAAGGGTATATGCATCGGTATAGCGCGCCTAAAGCTAAAAAAAAGATTTACATCATGATCGAAGTTATTGGCGCTCGCCAATAAATAATCGCTCGAACGTGCGCTTTCTCGGAAATTTTCGATCAGTTTTTTATCCGTTTACATGCTTTCCGGGACAAGAACATTACGAATCGTACACGACGAGTACGGTCAAAAGGTTCGTAGTCTTTTGCAAAGCAATCGGTAGTCAAATCGAGAACTTTGGTAAGAAAAGAATGCATCTGATCGTTAATTCCTACTTTAACCCATTATCCGCCAATGTCCCATTTTTTGGACACATATTCAAATTTTGGTCAAAAAGTTGGTTAGTATGAATATCATTGTACGGTTAATTTTGATTCTTTTTCTTTTCTGTATCTTTGAATCGCGGCGGGCAATGGATTAAGAAAATATATTCATAGATTTTCAAATTGCTCTCTTCTTGTTCGCAAATTTGACGATGGTAAGTAGCATATTTGTACCATATCTTGGACAAACGATAAAATTCCTTGGCAGTGCGGACTTTCTAAATATACTCTCATAACTAAATCTTTCTGTGTGCTTTCATATGAAACATCAGTGTAAAAACCTGTTCGATGTAAAATTATGTTATTCACAATGAAATATAAAATTTATATCTGGATAATATTCAAATGTATAAGGAAGACCGTAGAATGTGATCGAATCTAAGATTGAATTGCAAATACCAACATTCTCTCTACAATAAGGAATGATTAACATGGTATCTTACATCATTTTGCATCAAATACCATATTTGATTACTGGCTACATTCAATCTTTATCACTGTTTCTTAGCATTTGTGCCATTTCAATGATATTAGAAGTGTAAAACCATCACAGCATCAAGTTTAGGACGGAAACCTGATATTCTGGCAGATCTGATATACCGCTGATCTTTATATCTGTCTGTAAAAATGACGTAGGAAGTTGTAGTGACAAGAAGGACAGCTGAAGATTTTCTAAAGAATTCGATTAGACAAGTTTCTAAGAAAAGAAACGGGAAGAGAAGAAAATCACTATAAATAAAATCACGCTAGTTCGATAAATATTAGCTCAATCGATGCCAAAACTATTTCGTGGGATTTTAGCGATCGCGTCTCGATTTTCTATTGGTGGATTAAAATTAACCAAGAGTCTTGGAAAAATGATAGAAGAGGACTTACGTTCATGGCTCTCTACCATGCAAACCAGACCCAACCAGTCCTGTGCGCGATCGACTTCTGTTAAGTTGTGCTCTTCTTTCTGCTGTAAAACGAAAGAAAAGCTATTTATTTACGGTTTACCTCGGTAGCGTCGTAGTTCGCGTCTATTTACGCGTCTCTCGAAGAAAATCGAAACAAGGCGATACCAAGGAGCAACGCGAGCACGGCAAGGCTATTTACGCGCGACTGCGTTGCGTCGATTGGACAAGAGACGTCTTAGCGATTTCAATTGGGTCTTGCCTAATTTAAAGACGCGGGTACGACAAGCGTTCCAAGATGGCGCGTGCAATTAATAAGATCGTTTTGCGCTCCTCCGATTGGAAGATCTTCCAACCATCGTACGGCAATAATAACGTACAAATTTGCAGCTAGCAATAAATTATATCCGTATACATCACACGAATAAAAACTTTATTTGATATAACTTCATCATATAAAAAAATAGCTGCGTTTTTGAATAATACGCGCCTAAGATAAATTTTATGTACAAATTAAAATATTACAACTTGTAGATGATGCGAGCGAATTGCCTGTCATTGTTTGCTTCATTGTAAACGCAAATAGTCACGGCGCGTCATTTAATATTTCTTCCAGAATTTCAAATGAATGGCAGGCTTTGATTTGAGCTCCTTGAACTTTTTAACAATTTTCTTGTCGAATATACGACGATTGAAATTTTCAGCTTTCAGAGAGACGGATTCGCGATCCACATCCTCGGTAGAAATGGTTAAAATCTCGTCGTCCTTGATGACCAATCCGAAAGGACTGTTCGGCGGCAATGATTCGATACCACTGATTTCACCGTGCCGTGTAAAACGGCTCGCGTTACAGTTGTCGACCGTACGAAAAGGCGACGAATTTGCATTTAGACTTACGATCTTTGGGTATCGCATCGACGGGATAAGTCGATCCTCGTCGTCGCCTTTGCAGACCGCGATATTTTCATAATTAATCGAGCGTATTAGTCTGACCGACGTGGGAATGTCATTGCGAACGTTCAAAACATTATCGACGGACACGGAGAACTTCCCTTCGATGGATTCCGAACGCGTAGGAACAGCGTCGCCCAACAATGGCAACGAAACGTTTCGATTGCGCCTATCGCTCATAAATTTGTAACGTCTGCCGCGTTTAAAATTGTTGCGCGCGATGCGACGCATTAGATCGTTTCTTTTACGCTTCATACCGATTATAACGCGTCTCCGTTTAACAGGTGTAATTCTGCGTGCTTTGCCCAGAGATATATTCTCGCACAAATACGATGCCACGTTAGCTCGAGGCGTGCATAGCACCATGCGATGCGCGGCGCCAATTTGCAAAAAGTCCGCCATCTTGGATCGCTTAACTTCGCTCGAAGGGAATTCGATCGATGTATTTAGTTTGTCGTTGTTGGCGCGGAGATGCCGAAAGGACCTGGGCGGACATTTTAGAGACTCGTACGCCTTGTCGATATTCCAATCCGTTATGGAAGCAGATTTTGTCGCCTCTACAACATGTACATAGGTAATCGAATGATATCTCGAAGCGCTGGTATCGGTAAGTTCCATATTGCTCGGATCCGCGGTATAATAAAAAGCCGAATCGTTTATCGTTCTTGTAATTAAAGACTCCCTTGACACACTTGAAAATCGTACGTTCGAAGCACCGTCCCTCTCCTTCTAGACATTCAAAGGACTCTGATGCTACGCGGGCTACACCGAAGAGGTATCGTCAAAATTCGGGAGACCCCTGAGATACGAGCTGTACAAATTAGACGCGTATCGACAAATTGATGAAAGAAATAATTTCGTCATCTATATGTCATCTTATTCGTTAGCCATACCTTCGGTCAAAATTTCGATGATATTTTATACCGGACAAAGAAGTTACAGAAATATATTCGACTCAGCGAGAAGTTCGCACTTGGAAAAGTCTCGACCGCAAAGGTTGACATTGAGGTAAAAAAATCACGGATGACTCCATCGACTTGTACAAACTCATGTTTCGCATTTACGTAGAATCTCTCGATCCGTATGATAAATTTTAAACGGTAAAAGCAATTTCTAATAATGCCGCCTCGATAAACACGCAACAAACAAAAACCGTGACTTCACCATCGTTTATAATCTTTGCGAATTGCATTTATGGACTCGGCTTTTCTGCAGCTAGACAACATCGGTTGCCAGGAAGAGTCTCTTTTCGCCGACGTCACCCTGATATACGTATTCCTAGAAAGCTTACCACCGGCAACGCGAGTTTGTCTCTTGCGCCGTTGATCTGGCCGGCTAAACGCAGAACCAGTTCTCAACGCCTCCATTAAGCTATCCATAACCCCTTCCTGAGTCTCGTGCGCGTTCATGTCAACCAGCGCCTTTTTACGCGCTGCGCGCGCCGCTTTTTCCGCTTCCGCCTTTTCGCGCGCCTCCCTAGCTCTCCTTTGCTTCTCCTCGCCCTCTCGCAACTTCTGAATCTCCTTTTGAGCTTGCTACAAAAACACCGATAAGACCGTTCATTCCAGAAAGACATTCCGGAGAAATTTGCCAACAACGTAGAAATACCGTATTACCAAGAAGTTATCCTTGAAAGTTTTGATGTCACCGAACAGTTCCTCGATGGTGTACTTTTGCTTATCGAAGCAGAAGAACACGGAAATTTCCGTGTACAGACTGTCCATATTGTTAAACATGTTTCGCAAGACCTCGTAAGATTCTCTGGCTTTCTTGGCAAACGGCTGTATATCATCGTCGCTAAGGAAGGTAACAGAGTGAAACGAATTTTTAATGGTTTTAACCATTTTGGTGGAATGTAGCGGGTTTCAGCGACATCGCACGCGTAAACGAAAACATGGAATGTAAACAAAGTCATACTTTTCGAACGAAGTAAGACCGAAATTGCAAGTCCAGTTTAAATCAAAACTTTGTGACTGGTGACTATAGTCTAGACTATAGCCACCCGTCGTGTGCAGCTGGCGTCTTGTGGCGACTAGCGACTACAAGTCACCCATAGGAGGGAAAACGTTAAGTTCTCATCGATATTGGTAAAGGATACGGTCATAACGTCCGAGAACAAGTCTTCGTCGCACTGCGGTATTCTTGCGATCGAAAGATCCTGCTCGAGATTGCGTATGTTCGTATCCATTTGACGAAGCGTCCTCTGTACGTTCTCCAACGAGACGCGACTCGCTCTGTCCACGTGCGCCAATTCTTCCGCGAAGTTCAAGCACTCCGGGAATTTCTTCTCTATCGTGGACACCAGGTAATGCATCAGCGTCTCTTTATTGTCCGCCGCTTTTATACTGGTTAACTAGAATACGAAATACTGTGAAAAATATGCAAATGCATTCTATCGGGATCGTAGGATCATCGAGCGCCGCCGTAAGAGAGCAAACCTTTGTGAGAAAACTGAGTTGAAAACCAAAATCTTGGCCAGAAGATCCAGCTCCGGAGTTCATATAATTCCCAAATAATAAGATGAGCTCGAGTATCTTCGCGAACTTTTTACTTCCCCTAACTTCCTCGCAAGCTGCTGTACCTGCCACGATGTCCGGCTTCACGTCTTGCAATAATTCTTCGTACTTCAGCATAAAACTTAACGACCTTAATCTCGGCAGTAATCTCTTGATGGTAGATATCTAAAAAAAGAAAATATTATTCGTATTACTTTGACATTAACGTCGCGAGACGTTTTACGATCTCGAACGATCGCGATTACCGTAACACAGAACTGCTCGGCTTCCGTCAAATCTTCGTAATGATCTTTGTATAATTGTAACTTCGCTAACTGATCCGACGGCGGTAAATACTGAATCAGACCTTGTAAAACATTGTCACAAATAACAGGACCCTCGCATCTGAACAAACAAGTCCTAACGTCTTCGAACGATCTGTGCTTTAGCGTTCCACCAAGAAGTATCAATATATTTTGAGCAGCTTTGCTATCTAGAACCTTGAGATCTTTCACTTTCTTTATCGTTGCCGATCTGAAAGTCAAAAATAACGTCGCGTTGCATTATCTCCGATACAAGACAACTAGCGATCGTCATTGCGACGTGATATTGTCTTTACTTGTCAACCACATCGTCGATCTTCTTGCCACTTGGTTTCGAAGCGAACTTCACCGCCAAACCATCCAGTATTTCCGGGCCGGCTAGACGATCTTCCTGCACCTTCGTCCAGAACACGTCTTCCGTCAGCTTGTACGGCGAGATCTACATCGAACGACAAAGAAAGATCGAACGTGACGAACTGGCCAAACTCGACGGCGAACTACGAAGGAAAAGACAATTCACCGCTTTCCAATTCGGCCTCTTCAATCGACCCTCCACCTCCCATTTCTTTTTGGGCTTCAATCCGTTCGGTAGTGCTGGCATCGCCGGTGCCGCCATGGGCATGCCACCCATCATAGGCGGTGGTGGTGGGCCCATTCCTGGCATCGGTGGAGGCGCGGGTCCCCCCATTCCAGGCATGGGAGGGGGTGGTGGTCCCCCCATGCCAGGCATCGGGGGCGGAGGTGGACATCCCGCTCCAGGTGGCATCGGGGGTGGCGGGGGTCCACCGGTCATTGGCAGTGGCGGCGGAGGCGGCGGACCACCCATTATGGGCATGGGTGGCGGTGGTGGTGGACCCACCTTCTGCATCAAAGCACAAAATATCGTGAATCGTTCCGGTACGTCGTGGCCAACCGGATAAAACGATTTAGTTAGAGTAGACACGTACGGAGCCACTCCCGACTTTGCCCGTTCCCGACTCCAATTCCCTGATCTTGTTCTCCGCGTGCTGGAGTTTGGCTTCGGCCTCTTGCTTACTCGCGATCGCCTCTTCCAACTTTTGCGATACCTCCACGAGTCGCCGCTCCTCCTCGGCTCGCGACTTCTCGACCAGCGTGTCGATCAAGGGTTGCACGTCTATTTGAAATCGTTTGGTCGCACTGAAGTCTGGATCACAGCCTGAACGATGTAGGACAATTTGAGACACGCACTCCTCTATTAATTTATAATAAGCCGGCCTGGAAACGTCACAGAGATGTCACGTAAATACGATATCGTTTAAGCGAGCGTGGCTTTTCTTTTTTTAAAGAAAAACTGTCGGACTCACCTAACCAAGGCATCGTCTCTGATGAACAACAGATGCTGGAGTATCGATAAAAAATAAGGTTCGGCGGAAGTGTCCATCACCATATTCTTTACCACTTCGAAACAATCATTTACATCATCCAATTCTAATCTAACATGGTCGAATCTTTGTACAAATAGCTCGTAATCATCCTCCTTGTGGTCGTTAAAAATTTTTAAGTGAGCCGCTAAATCTTCCGACTCGTTTTTCTCTAAACTTTCTAAGATATCCGCTAGACCAACCCTCATTATTTCGTTCCTTAGATGTAATCGAAAGTCTAAATCTTCGGCGGAGGAAATTATCGAATTTATAAGTTGAAGGCACACTACCTAAAAGAAGGCGTTACGTAAGTTTAACGATCGAAGTCTATGTCGAACTAATTTCAAGATCGTTCGATGATTCCGGGGACAGAAGGGCGATAGATATCGAAACGACTTACTCTTAGATTTTCATTTTTCTTATTCATTAATCCCTGCACGATCGGTAAGAATCTTTCTCTTCCTTTGAACTCGCCGTTCATGGTAATCGCGTCTAAAACCATTTTATGACTATCGCTAGAGATGAGGCAGACCGCACCAAGTAATTTCACAGCTTCGGACATTACGGATGGTTTAGTGGGTTCCAACGATCTAGCTACGATCGTCAGCGCTTCGTGATGGGATAGCATCTCCTTTATTCCAACGGTATTGTTCATAATAGCTTTTAAGCATCGAATGCACTCGTACTGTATTCGCTCGTATCGATTGTCGCTGCAAAGGCATAACACGAATCAATATAGGAATACCGTCGCTTCAGAGACTCGTTCTAATTTTGCAAGCAGTGCATAATCCACTTGTCATGCAAAACTGAATTAACACATAAGTGAAAATAAAATAATTTCGCTATTCGTCATAATAAAGCCTTTGTACGCGAATAACGTCACTGCCGTTTCGTCGTCGATAATCAACGAAGTGGAATTTACTTCATCATTCGAACGAGTGAACGCCACATTCGGACATTAGTTTTTATCTCGTCTAAAAATGACACGGTCATGGATATTTCGCAATCTTCCGATCAACGATCGATTACGATAGTCTCGGTGCTAACGTGCGAAAAGGTGAAATTAAATGCAAGACAGCCGAGTTCGAGTACGACGTTGGACGTTGGAATTAATATTTGAAAAAAAAGAGGAGGAAGTGTCCGGTGTCCGGTGTTATCAAGACCGATGAAAATCGAGTGCAAAGGGTCAAGGTTTAATAACAAGGGTTCCATACTAAAATGCTCTACGCTAAGTGAGATGGCAGTTGAAACGTACAGTCGAATGGTACAAGCTGGATATAACGTGAAACATATCAAATGCTAGGGCTAAAAGAGGGTAAAAGCGGTTACGTAATTTACGTAAATTACCTATCATAATATATGAAGGCACTGGAATAGAACAATATCAACATTAGAATCACATGTAATCGAGTAAGTCGAAGTCTGATATAGTAGCGAGATGGTAGAAAACGTGTAGGTTGTTCACTTACTTTCTATAACATTCGTTCAGCGTGGCTAACACTTGCTTCAATCCCTTCGTTCCGAATTCTTGTACCCAACTCAACGGATTATTCGTTAATGCGATTCTAAGCGACTCTATGCAGCTGTAGATTTTATTGACGCTTAAATCTGGTTGAGCTAAGTACTGTATGTAGTCCGCCGGTTTATCGAATTTTGATCTATTCTCTTGTATACTACCTTTGTAGTGCAACACCAACATCTCTCTCTTTTTCGATTCCGACTGTTGACGTAACGGCTCCTTCTTCTCCTCCGTTAAGTTCATGTTGGCCTGAACAGATGCATAGTCACGCATTACGTCGCCCGATTAGCTACACCAGACGCCAAGGAATATCGAGAAGCGTCCGAGGACAGGTCGGATATCAAACGGAGACCAACGTCGATACTTACTAACATTTCCTCGAATCTGTCGTTCACAGTCTCTTCGTCCATTCTCTCGATAATGCATCGCTGCTGTTCGATCTCGTTGAAGTCGTCGCCAGAGTGGGGGCGGGGCATTGTGTGGTGGTCCGTATTGCTTCTGACCCCACCCCCGCGACCCGATTTTTTCGATCGCCCGAACCATGTATCCAGCTGCAACAAATCGACAAGTTAGCCGTAAATCGATCCATGCGTGGGTGTCTTACGCTGGGAAACAATTCGAGATCGATTAAAGTTTTGCTAAGAAAAATTAGGGTATACTGTACTGTAGTTGTACATTATTGTATTATTGTAACTAAGAAGGTTTAAGGGAGCCTAATGAATGTCTAATGGTGTGTAATGAATGAGAAACAAGTTCATATTTTCTGGAAGACGTTATAGATCGGCCTCTCCAGTTTCTTCTCCAGTTTCGTTTGGGAGTTTCAAACCTAACGAGGCTAACGAGGACTGGGGATTTCTTCTTCACCTACCTCCAGTAAATCCCAAACAGTTCTGCTCGATATGCAAAGCATTTAATCACTTTTATATCAGAGTTACGAGCGAAAAAGTAGCCGAAAGTTAGCACGCACCGTTACGTCGGCTAAACGATTCGTTACTAAGCCTAAAACGAAACCTTCGAAACGTACCTCGCTCGTGATTCGCTATATCGCAGGGAAGAGAAGGCGACGCGCGAACGAAATTAATCGTTATTAATTCTTCGAACGTTTGACAGCCTCGACGTAATAGGAAAACAATGCTGTCCGATCCGAGTCTCGTAACACGACTACGAAAAACGGGTCAACAATTGAACTCAAACGAAATGCCGACGCGTTTCTTTATACCCGACTTCGGATTTGATCAGTTTATGTTTTTAAATTATTTGTACAATTTAACACGACGCCATTTATTCCATCGGAAAGTGCTTTGACATTAATAGACGATAGGTAAACCTAAAATTATCGTTATTCGTTGATGAACATCGTTTAGAACCAACGAGGATGAAGAAGAAAAACTTGGCGAACAAATGCGCTTTTACATTGCGGTAGATCAGATAAAAAAAAATAATTTCTCTCTAGGTCACGCCCATTATGCGTCTCCATGTTATTTCATAGAGGCATACATACGCGGTATCCCAATTGCGAACTATGTATTTGCAAAGAGCAAAATTCACACGCGTTTGACATTGCAAGTCGTGAGTCATCAAATTGCAGCTATATCGAAGTCGTTTAGCTCTGGTAGAAAGAAATAGACACGCTCGCGAAAGAATTAACATTGCTGGCTGATATTGCAAATGATGTTTGTTGCGATACGATTTGTCGATAGCTCGTTTCACATGCGCGTGTTAAAAATGATATCTTTCTAACATATTTGGGAGGATTCCCGTTACCCAATCGCACCTGTGGAAAAAATGAAACGGTCCAATAGCTGGAGAATTTGTTAATAGAGTCTCAACGTATGCCATTCCCCACTGCCTCTTCCCATCGGCTTTGGTAATAGATAATGCAAAACTACGAGTGGTTGGAGACAGAAAGGACGATCTACGCAAGGCAACGCGAGACGGGGATAAGAATAACATTTTTTATCCAATCCGTCATCGTAGCTGCGTCTGTTATGCGCTCACAGTTATTTCTCGAGCATCGATTCATTCCGTCCGCTCTTTAGGAGTTCATTCGAAGTTAGTCGACTCTCGTACCTCTAGCTTCTTGGATTTGAATCACCATGCGAAACGTCGTCATAGGTATTGCAAAAGTACAATATAGACGTATAGAAAAATCTACGCAAGACAAAGCGTGAC
>JAITYT010000759.1:487029-500265 GCA_025433975.1 Liostenogaster flavolineata
ATTCGTGAAATCGCTAACAGATTAAATTTATCGAATTCAATAAAATATCTATTCGCTATAAGAAAATCGTCCTTTATTTTCATAAAAAAAAAACGAAATTTCTTTCCGAACAACCTAATATTATATAATTTATTAATATATTAATATTCTGATAGATTCCACTGATTAAAATAAGGAACATAAGGTTGTCAATCTTTATATTTTATCGGCGAAGACTTTCCGAACAACCCAATCGAAACATTTGAATATATCTATTCCTATAAATGCAAGAAAATTCTATCGCTCTTGTCAACCTTTGTCATCAATTAATAAAAAGAAAAAAAGAACCGGCAAGGACTTTACGTACGGGTCAACAATATTATACAACAGTATCGTACAAGATGCCGTTGGATCGTCGGAGGGAAGGAAACGATCGAAACTAATTACCATACATCCACAGCACCATGGCGGAATAAACGCTCGATCTCTCGAGCGTATTCTCGAGCGTAAAGACTCACATGTTATGTCCAGGGTTTCGGTCTCCTCGCTCTTGCCAACGTCGTTATGAACTTCGCACTTTACAATGGCGTCATGGAGATCCCTCGTCGCGTTGTGAATGATCATTTCCGTGGTATAATCCCCGATGACCTTCTTGTCGTTGATGAACCACCTGGCAACACGAAAATATCCTGTTAAAATGGATAACGAACGGCTAACGAACGACGAGCATCCCGATACGGATTATAAGCCAGTCTTTCCTACCTTCTTGGTTTCAACCTCGCTCCTATTACCTCTCGCACCCTCTCTGTCTCTCTCTACCATTTCCTATAGCACTTTTAGCCCCTTTTCAACGTTTCTAGATCGATATTAGTTTTTCGGTTAGCTCGCCAAGTCCGGAAACCCGCGTATTCGTCGAAATCCTTCATTGGATCCGCTCGTTTTCACGATTCTTTCTTTTTGTCTCTCTCGCTGGATCGTAGTTCGATTGGTCTCGTTCTCGGTATTCTTTCGAGAGCAAACGCGGCCAGCGCTGATCGAAGGACTACGATTTTTCCATCAGCTCTCGCGTGCCAGCGGACGACCGTTTGCGATTCCAGTTTCGCAGGGATTCGTCACGGTGGTTCGCACGAATCCCTTGTAAAATCTAGCGGACCCTATAGCGAGAACGAACCCGTCTCGGCACGTTTTTCTCCTAGCTACGGCTGGCCCCATTATTCTTCTCGATATTACGTGTGTACACGTAGGTGCGTACGAGTGGCAGGCACGGTATGTAATATCAGTCTGTTCGTGTCACGTCGCGTCACGTTCGCCTCCCTTTCCCTCGAGCCACTTTCTCCGGTCACTCGAGTCACGTTCGTGCCTCCCTCGTGTTTTATGTATCGCGCGAGTAACGAGAAAACGATAACGTGAAATTAACAGCGGCCGTCTATCCTGGCAGCTTGGTCAGTCGTCGAATATCGCGTTTGGAGTCTAGCGAAATTCAACGTCCTTGCGAGCGCGACGATATAGCAGGATATCCGGGTGAATAGAGGCGGGATAATAAGGATTGGAATGTTTTTCCCCTTCGTTGTCCGGATCATGGATATTTTTCGACTTCCTGGCTATCCTGGGTATTTAGACGGACGTTGAATATCGCGTTTGGAGTCTAGCGAAATTCAATGTAATTTCAAGCGTGCCGATATAGCAGGATATCCGGGTGAACAGAGGCAGAATGATAAGGACTAGGATGTTGATTCCGTTCGCTGTTAGATCATGGATGTTTTTGGACTTCTTGTCTATCTTGGGTACTTGGACAGTCATCCGATATTGCGTTTGGCGTCTCTCGAAATCTAACATGCTTGCAAGCGTGTCGATAAATATCGATGAAACACGATATCGTTGCGAACACACGACAAATACGGAAAGCTAATGAGTAGGATGTTTTTTCTGTTTGTTGTACGCTGTTCAAATCATGAATACATCTCGACTCCGTTTCGTGTCATGTTTCTGTATCGTTCTGTGTTTTACCTATCGCGCGAGTAACAAAGAAAAAAGTGCCAACGAGAAATTAGCAGCCGTCGTCGATCCCAGCTACTCGGATAATCGTCGAATATCGTGTTTGAAAGCGTTTCGATGAAGCAGGATATCGTTGCGAAAACACGAGAAATTCAGAAAAGATAACGAAACTGTGATGTTTTCTCGGGCTTGCCAACTCGTACTGCTTATCACGGATGTTTTTGGGTCGCTGATAAGAACCGCGGGCGATAATGCAATAGCGCGGAAACGAAACGCGAAGGAAGAAGACACGACCCCTCCAAAAAAGGTAGCCTAGGAGTATTGTTTGCCTCGTTTCGAATATCCGCCGCTCGGTTCACGTTCTATCGTTTTACCGCGGAATAGGCGACACGCAAACACGCACGCGCGTGCACTCCGGGCCATACACGGAGTTACGTAACATACGAATGCGGAAGATAGAGGAGAGTCCCGCCGGATCCAACGTAATCCTTTCGTCATTTTTAAGGATCGCGTTTCTACCTTTCTTAAGGTTCTCGCGCCATTAATCTTGACTCGTCCTTTCTTTTTCGGTCGAGTTACCCTGACCGAAAAATTTGCAATGTCCTGCGACTTTCCCAGATTGGGAAGATTCAAGGACAGTCGTCGGAATCGAACCACCTTTTTCATTAACTAGTATTGTTACGTTTAATTTTATAATCATCCAAGGACCGAAAGAAAGGCGTAATAATATGACATTTCTTTAACCTATTTCCTGAAAAGATTCCGTCAAGGAAGAGGTTAATCGCTTATGCCAAAGTTTTGCCCACTGGATAGAAAAATATCATTGATAACCAAGATGATAGCATCTTTGCTGCGAAACAGAAATAAATGTAAGAATTCTTTTGGATACCGAAGGATTATTGATGAGAGGATTGAATCCAGTACGCCGTTCGGATCAAGGATTTAAACGATAAAATAAGATTTAATAATAGTCAACCAAGGGAGAGAATACAAAGTGAACCGATCGGTTCGACGCGCTTTCCACGACTGTCCCTTTTGTGTCGCCCTCGACGCCACTTCGAAAGATTCTGGCGTCTGCCTTCGACGTGACAGTCGACACTACTCGTTATGTCGCGCCTTGCACTTAAATCTAACGCGATACATCGAACGTCTCGGCACCAAGCACTTCGGTTTTCCCACATGTATATATACATGCAAGTGTACGTCTATGGTTGAGATGTATGTATTGCAATTGAGGGTATGTATTACGGTTGAGGTGTATAGGTATGGTTGAGACGTATGTATTAAGATTAAGGTGTATGTGTATGGCTGAGACGTAAGGATATGGTCGAGATGTGTGTATTGCGGTTGAGGTATATTTATGAAAGTATTCTTCCGAACACCGAAGGATTATTGGCGAGGGGAGTGAATCCATTACACCATTTAGATCGAAACAGACAAAGATCAGACAAAATAAGGTTTAACAATAGTTAACCAAAAGAGAGAATACAAAGCGAACCAATCGGTTCGATGGGCTTTCCTCGACTGTCCCTTTTGTCTGGTCCTACATATATGTATCTAAAATTCTAAAATCCTTTGCTTTAATTCGACGAAAATAATTTGCCGAAAGCTCAGATAATTGAAAAAAAAAACGCGATCGGCCCTTTCGTTCTTCTCGATAAGGCGAAAAGCTAGCGGTTCTCGATTAATTCGACTGCGAGAAGCCATTTCGTATTTTCGCGGGACCTTTAATTTGCACGAACGTCGTCGTCGTTTTTATTATTCGTTGGCATCGCGTCGGTGACTCGTGTTCTCGTTTCCTACGAAGGCGAGACCTGATTTCCATTCGCGTTTCCTCTCTCTTTTTAAATTCGCCTCGTCAAACGTGTTTCGTATGCTCAATTTCATCATTCGCCTTCTCCGCGATCGGATTTTCCAAACTACCACGCGCAACGATCGCGCACGCTCGCCCGCCCGCCTACCGATGGGTCGAAACGAGTTTTCTCGTGCGAGCTTACCTCGAGTCAGCCTCGTAAAAGCATTCCCGGTTAACGACGTTAAGATTACGGCGTCGACAAAGTCGTAATTCCGCTCCATACGGAAATTCGAAGGGTCGAACGAAGACCGCCTTACGAAATGAAAATGGGGCTAAATCGATCGGACGATGAATCGACGAAGTCGTAATTCCGCTTCGTACGAAATTCGAAGGATCGAACGAGGGCCGTCTTACGAAATAGAAAAAAAATGGCTAAATCGAACGACGCGAGAATTTCTTCGATGGAACGAAAATAATCTCGACGAACGTTTCTACGTTCGATCGACAATTTGACGTACAACAATAAGACCGAAACAAAGAACAAAACAAGAACAAAGATAAAAATTATTCTTGTTCTTTCTCTCGAGAGTGAAATCGATCTAACGATAAATCGACGAATCTAACAAGAGCCGTCTTACGAAATAAAAAAAAGGTTAGATCGATCAATGCGAAGTTTCTCCAATAGAAGGAAAAAATATCGACGAACGTTTGTACGTTCGATCGACAATCGACGTACAGACATAAACGAAACAAAAATAAAACTTATTCTTGTTTTATCTCGAGAGAGGTGGAAAACGATCGAACGATGAATCGACGAAACCAACGACGCGATTTCATCGAGTTTCGAAAGTTCCTCGTTGTACGAGTATCGATGTTGCGAAGAATGCCGCCATTCGTTGCGAAATGGTCGAAGCCAAAATGTTTTCATCGTCGCGAATTCGCTTTGACGATTCGAATGTTTCGCTGGATGCCGAGCAGTACGTCGATGTTATATCATCGTTCCCTTCTCGCAGTCGCGATCGAAACCAGCAAGAAGGACAAAAAAGGGATGCAATAACGGTCACTTCGTCGTTCGAATACTCGTTTTACCGCGACTCGATTCGTGCCTCGAAACAATTTCGAGATTTCAATTAGCATCGTCCGAGCAGCGGCTATCGTCCGCACGACGGAACGACGCTGCCTCTAGCTCCGCCGCGTCCTAACCTCTACCGTAGGGATTTCGACTCGTACTTAACGATTCTATTCGGAAACTCGCCTTTTTCCAATTGCCTCTTCCTTCGGTCTATCCAGAGAAGGCTGCAACGAAGACGAGCAAAGTTTGCTCGAATCGTATCAAGAATTCGACTGATTTCTCCACCAAGACCAAACATAGATCCCATCTAAGCCAAACCAAAATAAAAAATCTAGCGATCATTCGTGCGTCGAAAATGTTCGATCTACGAAGAAAATCGTCGATTTTGATAGACTGCTAGGGAGTCCTATTGATCTCTAGTGAAGCATAAAACGATCGAAGTAAGTTTCGTGGCGTATTTGATATCTCTTTTTCCTCTTCGATCCATCGAGAGGAGGCTGCAACGAGGATGAGCAAAGTTTGCTCAAATTGCATCGAGAATTCGACTAACTTCCCCACCAGAAACCAATCTTAGACCATACTTAGGCCAACCCCAACAGGACCGAATCGATAAAAGTCGAGCAATAGTCCATGAGTCGAGAATCTTCGATCGACGGGGAATCGTCGATTTCGGCAGTCTGCTAGGAAGGACAGTCGAGTCGACTCCGCTCGGCCGAACTTCAGCGAACCACCGAACGATCGAAGTAAGTAGGAGCGTGTCGTTCGTAGAGCGTTACGTTGGCGCGACTCAGGTAGGCGTCTGCGCGCCTAAGCGACGTCCTGAATTTGACATTGTCCTCTTTGCAGCCGGATATCGATCATCCTATCCCTCCTACTTTTGTGCCGCTATTCCTATTGCAACTGCGCTGGCCCACCGTCGCTCCCCACCTTTCACTCGTCCACCTCCATCAACCTCGACACCCTCCTCCCCCTCCACCAGCGGCTATCTCTCCCACGCTTACACCATCCAACCATCCCCCCTCCCCCCTCCTTGTCGTTTCTGGTCCTTGTTACCGCGACCCGGCGTAAGAGCAACGCGTGTAGTCGCCCTCGTTCACCTCTCGACGTTGGAGCTAATCACTCTTTGCCTTCGTCCTCTTCTCCCCACCCCTCCGTTTCCCCCTTATCACTTTAAGACGAGTCCGTAACTCGCGCACGCACCCGCGGAGCCTAGAAGCACCTTCCGCGTGGCCCTTTTCTTTCTTAGGACAGTTTCGAGTCCTGATCAATGTCGGAGTCTTGACCAATCTCGGGGTTTCGACCAATCTCGGGACCCTCACCAATCTCAGAGTCTCGACCGATCTTAGGGCCCCGACCGGTACTAGGTAGGCTCACCTGTACTCTATGTTGGCTGGATTGGCCTCGGCGCGACATTTGAACCTGACCTCCGTTCCCTCCACGATGAGCTTCTTCTCGGACACCCCGGAGCCTCGAATCTTCAAGGAGACCTTTGGCGCGTATCGGACCTGCAACATTGCACAAAAAAAGAAAAAAGATTGGTAACCTTTAGCCTCTAGCGGTGGAAATACGTGTCCAGGACGAAGTCGATGGATGTTTAGGGGCCGCGGCATCGCTCGAAGGAGACGGTGAAGGAATCCTCGATGAAACGATAACATCCCTCGGCTAATCAATCTCGATTTGCCGTCTATTTGGGCCAACCTTTTACTCGCTTCGGGACTTTCTTCCTAGTTCGAAGTTGGAACGTCGTTAACCCTATCGATTCGTCTCGATCGGACGACTCCCTGGCGGATTATCGCCAGGGTGAACGATAACTTTTGTCCTGGGGTACGACGATCTTTCCGTCTTGCTTTCTCTCTTTCTCCGCGCGCGCGCGCGCGTGCGCGCGTGTGTGTGAGTGTGGGTGTTTGTCTTTGTCGCGCCGGGATCTCGCGTCTTGGATGAAGGAGCACCGCCACGCGAAGCCGTAAGACTGGTTTTCCCGTGGGAGACGATAGACGCGGGAAGATTGGAAGCCTTTGCTCCTACTTTTGACGTAGGTACGCGGGAGAGTCACGAGAGATAAACGTTCTCGCTGCAACGTTGAACCATCGATTTCTGAGGTTCGCGCGAATATCAGAGTGAGAATGAGTGAGTGAGAGAGAGAGAGAGAGAGAGAGAGAGGGCCGGGAGGGAGGGAGAGAGACGATCGATCAACCGGCACCCTCATCCTGCGTTGGTTCATCGTTGGCGCGATTCTGCGCATCCGCTCTGCCCGAATCTTCGAAGCGGTTCGACTATCTGCCAAAAAATACGTCTAGTCGATTTTGACGAGAGGGTTAAGAGTTTCTCTTCGATGACAAACTCTGTATTTTTTAGCCCGTCTTGCCCTTTTTTTTATCTTCGATTCTACGATTTTTTAAAGATCTTTTAATTTCAGATTAGAAATTATTTAAAGATCGCGAACGATTTCGGTTTTAACGAGAGGATCAGGAGTCTTGCTTCGATGCTGGAAGTTTTTTGGACTGCGTCAGTTTTGACTCTATTTAATTAGAATTCTGAGGTTTTCCAGGATTTTCTGAAATTTTCCAAGATCTTCCGAGATCTTCTTAAATTACTAGTTGAAAGTACCAGTCCGAAAGTACAGTTTACGAGCGATCTACACCTCGAAGATAAAAAAAAGATGGAAGACGTCGTCCAGCAGATTCGATTCGTATTCGAGAAGGGCAAACGTTCGTTGGAGGGGTGGACTGTTTCTCGAGGACTCGAAGCGCTGTTGGTCCTTCGGTTTACCTGCCTTGATTTTCCACGGATTCGAGTAAACGTTGCAATACCTTCGTTAACCGAAATTCCCTATTAATCTCGATGGAGTCCTTTGCGTAATTTCTAAACGAGATGGCGAAACAATCGCGCAGGTCGCGTCTCTTCCAAAGGAATTTTGGCGCGCGTTCCTCGGACGCAGCTTGATCGTCTCGACGTAACGAGACCTTCGGAGATAGTTTTCGGTTGTAACTCGCTTTGATACCACGGAGGTACCGTGGCTCCAACTACGTCGTCGTTTCGAAAGTTTAAAGGACTCGCTTTTCTCAAGATCGACTTACCTCTCGGGAAAGTGGAAACCTTTTGGAAACGCTTTTTAGCGCCTTGCTATTCTTAGCGGCTTTCGACGATGTCAAAGCGAGAGGAATTTTGTCTCTTCGACGACGATTTTTCAAACTATCTCCAATACGCGGATTTTACGCTTTTATTTCTTTCTTCGATCCGAGGACTAAGAAAAAAAAAGAAAAATTCTTGCTACTCCATTTTCATCTCTTACAGGCTGACCAATGGAAACGTGTTAAAAGCAAATAGTTATTACTTCGTAACAAATAGACTGAATAAAATGAATTGAACGCAATTTTGTAGAAAAAAATTGTCAATTTTATTATCATATGTATAAAGGAGAAATATAATAATTTAACGATCGAAATAGACGATATAAAAAAAAAGAAAATTTTTGCTCAAGCATATGAATTAATGGTATGTGTTTTCAAAGTGTCGTCCATTGGAATCGACAGAGAATACCGCGACTGCATTTTTGTAACTTTCAACACATTCCCATTGGTCACCCTGTATTATAAGATTGTTCGTTAAAGCGAATTCGATGGATTTTCCACTCGTCTTCTCGCCACGTAATAAATTACGCAAAATTTAATACGATCACGATGGCGAGACTAATCGGGGACGAATATTCGACGAAGGATCGATCTTCGCTCTCGATCTCGTTCTTAGAGTTTCGATCTTTCGTGCACGAAACTCCGGAGCATCGAATGGTTAATATCCTGTGAATCTTCCCCCCGACGTTAAACGGCCATCGAAAGTTTACTTTGCTCCGTAATTATACGCTGGCATTCGCGTCGTCATTCAAACGTAACGGCAGGATCGGTCGATATTTCTCCATAAATTCGTCAAACTCTCGAATTCCCTTTCGAAGGCGCGTCACGAAGCGCGATTCGACGCGATACTCTCGCGTTCGCGCTTAGAACTTTGCGAAATTTCGTACCAACTATTCTCGAGGGGGTGGCTTTCTTCGAAGCAACAAAGTATCGAGAAATAAGAAGGCTAAAGAAATATAGAAAAAAAAATATAGAATAAGGCAATTTCGTCGTTCGAACGAGTTAAGAATAAACTTGGCAAGGATCTACGCGATTTAACGTAGAACGAGGGACAATTTGTCGGTAAAATTATCTTTAATGCGAGATCGTATCGACGGACACTCGAGTTTCGAAAAGGCGCGTCGCGAAGCGCGATTTCGTACCAACTATTCTCGAAGGGGGGTGGGTTTCGTCGGGGCAACAAATTTTCGAGAAATAAGAAGGTTAAAAGATGTAGAAAAAGGCAATTTCGTCGTTCGAACGAGTTAAGAGTAATAAGCTGGACAAAAATCTACACGATTTAGCGCGATTCAAAGCGATACTCTCGCGTTCGCGCTCAGAACTTTGCGAAATTTCGTAGTAACTATTTTCGAGGGGTGGATTTTATCGAGGCATTAAAGTATCGAGAAATAAGAAGATTTTAAAAACGTAGAAAAAGTGTAGGAAAAAATGGCAATTTCGTCGTTCGAACGAGTTAAGAATAAACTTGGCAAGGATCTACGCGATTTAACGTAAAACGAGGGAGAATTTCTCGGTAAAATTATCTTTAATGCGGAATCGTATCGACGAATAATCGAATCTCGAAGGCGCGCGTCTCGAGGGACATCGAATGATAAAGTCTGCGAGCGGAGAACGATACGAAATTGTTATCGTCTCGATCGGAAATTCGCGCGTACCGTTGCAAATGCACCGACCACGGTTAACTTCCCATAAGTTTATTCGTTCCGTCCTCCGATTTTGCTACGCTTGCGTATGATCGTTCGCCACTCTGTACGAGTTAATTTATCGCGGTCAAAGTTTCCTCGCGTGGCACGGACAGCGCACGCGAACCTCCTCTCAAGAATATCGCACTTTAAAAAGCGCACGAAATTCGATCGGACGTCGCTTAGGACAGTCCGGGTCAAGGCGCGTCGACTGGACACCAAAAGCGTGGAAAACTTCGATTACGAGCACGAATTATACTTTATCTCTTTTCTCGTTGACTTCGTTCGTCTCTTTCAACGTATAGTTGCGTCGTTCGTATTTAATTACAATTAAAAAAAAAGAGAGAGAATAGAACAGAAGAAAGGGAAAAAAAAGAAGATGACGCGCACGCGAACCTGCTTTAAAAATATTACAAAATTCGATGGAACGTCGTTTAGGACTATGTTGCATCGATTGGACACTACAAGCGTGGAAAACTTTGATTACGAGCATAAATTCTACTTTATCTCTTTTCTCGTTGACTTTATTTGTCTCTGAACGTATATTTGCATTGTTCTTATTTCGATTACAATCAAAAAGAAAGAAAGAAACAGAACAGAAGAAAAAGAAAAATAAGAAGAAGAAGATGATGAAAATGACGATTAATGAAGCGCACGCAAACCTCCTTCAGAAAATATTACAAAATTAAATCGAACGTTGTTTAGAACTGTCCGGGCGAAGGTGCGTCGACTGAACACTAAACACGCGGAAAATTTCGATTCTATTTTAATTTTAATTCTATTTTATCTCTTTTCTTATGCACTTCATTAGGCTCTTCGAACGTACATTTACGTCGTTCGTAGAAAGGAAGGACAAAACGGAAGAAGAAGAAGAAGAAGAAGAAGAAGATCGAAAAATCAGTAGCCCAGACACCTGGAAGGTCTTACTATATCGGGCAACCCCTCGATCTTGCACAGAAAATATTAATACGCGGTGGCGGAACCTTTGTAAACTTCGCCGCGGTGTAAACTTTGAGTGGAAATGGTTAAACTGTAAAGTCGATACGGGGCAAATATTTAGATTCGCAATCATGCTCTACGAAGAGACGACGACGCCGCACCGTCAACCGGCAAAAAGGGATCGAGCTCCCGCGATCACGCGAGCGCACCTTTAAAACTCGATCCTGCCGCACGACACGTCGACTGTCACGATCGACTAACGTACGATGTTTTCGAGATATCTGCTTGTCAACGAAGTCGTTTCGATCTTGATGAAGAAACGACGTCATATTAGGAGGACCGAAGAGTAATCGAAATGGCGAAAAACATGTATTTATTAAAAAAATCTTAAATACTAACGAACAAAATAATTTCCATTATTTTCTAACACTTTTTGCCAGCGTAAAAGCAGTTGTTGGACTTTCTTTTTAAAAATTCTTTAAAATAAAATAAAATAAAATAAAATTTTTAAAATCTAAGAAATTTTGATTACTTTCCGGTAGACCTAATATTTTTTTCTTGTCGCTTCTGTAGGATAGGAAAAAGAAGATAGCTGTAGAAAGTTGGCGAACGATCGTGCAACGAAATGGAAAATATAATACTAGGTTGATGCATATGAAATGTCGGATTTTCTTTATACGCGAACGTTCGTTTCCCTGTTTTCGTTAGGTTTTTGATTTTGGCATAACCTCCTTTATAATCTCGTACTGTCCATTGTCAGAGTCACGTTTCAACAAAGATTTCTACAAAAGTGTTCCATTTTGTAATTTGTTTTGAATTTCGCAAGGATGTGAATTCAACCAATATTCGTGTAATTTTTATATATGAAAAATATCTGATCGATCGAAGTTCGTTCTCGAATTAAATTCGAAGTAAATACGAGCGCTTTCTCGACGGGAATATCGTGAAGTATTTCTGAAAATACCGATATAAAGATTAACGCTTTAGTCGCGCGTGAATTTCTTTTGCCTATTTTGATCGTCGGTGACCGAAGTTGCCTGAAAAATACGAAATACGTAAAAATTCAACGAGTTTTGAATGTCGTAATTAATTAGAAAATGGCCGCCAGCAGGATAAACGCTCTACGAATAAGCGTGCGTCATTATAAAACCGTATTTGTTATTATTATTTTGTCGTCGAGCGCTTGAAATAACGAATATAAGTGTTTTATCGTGTACGTAATAAATATATTGTCCCGAGAAAAACGAGTGAATTTTGCGTGGCGGTGGACGCGTTAGAAAATAGCGTTACCTCCAATCGGAGCGATCGGATGGAAAGAAAGAGAAAAAGAAAGAGAAAACGAGAGAAGGTGAAATAACGCGTGTACTCGCGGAACGTACGAATCGATGACTCGGCGATATTCGTTTTTTTTTTCACGAGGGGAAAAGAGGGAGAAAGGAAAGACAAGGAAGAGTCGCGTCTCCTCGAAGAGAAAATCCTGGAGAGATCTCGACGTGTTTTCCCCCTTTACCAACGTTTTATTCCGTGGAAATTTGGTGATGCGCGAAAGAGGAAATGGTTTCGCCGTTTCAACGCGAACGTCGGTTAGGCGGTGTGCTTGTATCGTCCTCCTGTCACTTTGAAAACAAGAAGCGTTCTCGAGCGTACGTTCCTCGTCGGAAGCACGGAGTCACGTTCTCGATAATCTTGCAAAATGTCGTTTCGTTATTCGTAGCTTCCGTGAAAAACTTCCTCGTCGCGATCGTCGTCCCATTGAAACGCAATGAACGGGTTAGTCGAAAGGAACTGCGCTCGAGGAGCTTTCGCATCACGAAGTGACAGGGGATGTGTTGGTAAGATCTTGCACGGAGCGTCGATGACATCGGACCGTTCCATAAACGTTTCTTTCCATGACAATGCGCTTCACGAATATTTTTTCCATAATAATGCACTTATTAAAATTTGCTCTAACGGTGAGAACGAGGTAAATTCACTGCGTGATTTTAGAGCAAACTGACGCAGGTGGGGGAGGGGATGATAAACTATGAAGTAGTAACGCGTGAAATGTCCGATTTTTCCGTTTCGTTCCGTACAAAAATAAAAGTTTACGATAGTCTTTTAACGATAGTTTAAAAATTACGTTATTTCTGGGATGACCTAATACAATGGATTTCCGCCATTAATTCGAGTTCGATTTGATTTTTTGTCAAAATAATATTTTGTGATTGAGTGGTTATTTTCTTTTTTTTAAAATAAACTTGAATCATACATCGAAGAACGTTCTTTTTTCCCCCCCGGAGAACGGGAAAACTCGCACGTAACGAAGGGCATGAAAATGAAAAGACTTGGAGATCCGAAGGGATGCGATTAAATCCCGCGTTATTGTCGGCAAACGGAAAGCGACGATTATAACACGATGCGTTCATCAAGAAACGACGTTAATTATTCTTAACCGCGTTAATGCTTACTGCCAGCCCTCCGCGGCTAAGGTCGAGTTAACTTTGCCCTCCAGTTAGCAGCGAACGAAAAGCCGTGCGTCGAGAAAGTCCGGCGCGAAACATCGCTCTGAAATTCCTCTCGTCTCTCGCTCTTGAATATTTCGTTATAACCTCTCTCTCTCTCTCTCTCTCTCTCTCTCTCTCTCTCTCTCTCTCTCTCTCTCTC
>JAITYT010000759.1:514181-525794 GCA_025433975.1 Liostenogaster flavolineata
TGACTTTCCGAACAACCTAATGTACAACAAAAATCACCGATATATTGAGTTGTCCGGAAAGTTTGTGCCGATTTTGAAGAAAAATTTGTTCTTTTTTTTGAAGAAAAAAAATGAATTATTTAATATATATAATTATTTACTATATATAATAAAAAATATTTTATTGTATATGACAACCCAATAATACGTTCGCTGGGAGACGATCGTTTATGAACAGTGAATCTCCCATGCGTGCTTATGAATCAGGGTTAAAGTAGGATCAGACATTCGTGGAGAACGCGTCTCCGAAGGCAAGACAATTCGTGGAGAAGGGTTCGTGCTTCTCCCACGGCTCTCTCAACGATATCAAAGAGAGATAAAGAGAGAGAGAGAAAAAAAGGACATTATCTCCAGTCACACCGGCGTGTTCCACGAAAGGTCTTCCTTACGTACGACGATAAAAATCGTATATTATGCGTCTCGATGATATACTCGGGATATTCTCGCATATCGCTGACGCGTTAAATAGGATTCAATTTCTCTCTGACGCGCGAATTCGAGAGAATATCTCGTTGCGGAGCGACACGAGGCCAAGGGGACGAGGAAGAACAAGACGAAAGAAGGAAAGAAAAGAAAATAAAAGGAAAGAGATAGAGGAAGGTGAGTCGAAGAAGGCTGATTTAAATCCCGACAAAGTGCGCCTCGCGTTGGAAGCGCTTTCTTCCAACGGTTGGCGAAGCTGGGGCTGGAGAGGGGCGAGGGGAGGGAAGAGAGGCTCCAGGAGAGCCACCAAATCCATTCGAGACGATCCAACGCGTCCGTGGTTGTGCACGCACCCTCTTCGACACCTCCAAGGAAATATGTTTGCGTTCCGCGACGTGACAGCGCGTTCGTCGGATTTTCAAGGCGACGAAGGAATTTTTTCTCCTTTTTCTTCCGTGTCGCTCGTGTCCTTTCTCGCTCCTCTTCCATCGAGTTGTCGTGTTTCGCTTCTCCAAGCGCGTCGATCGTTTTTAGCGAAATAACGAAGGGAAAAATTAACTTCGAGCGCGGATGCCCTCGAAAACGCGAGTTGGCACGCGTTTAAGAAGCGTTCGTCGTTCTCCATTTTCTCCGATTCGATAAACAACATGGCGGATTCTTAACAAAGAATAATCCAGGTATTTGCGGCTACTTCTATATCGCAGCTGCGGCCCCAATTTGCAGGGTTTCCTTGTATTTTATCCTCGTGGAAGAATAATAAAGGCTTCATCGCGCGGAATGGTCGATGCTAGGAGAGCGTCCGATCGATAGCTGGATTTTCTACTTTTTCCCTCGAGTGATCTTGCGCCGTGAACGGGCGACTCCTCGAAAACTGAAAATTGGCCGAGACAATGGATTTTCTTTATCCCTTTTTTTTTCTCCGCGAGCATCGTGTATTCGATAGAGTTCCCGTTCGATGGACACAAAAGGATCTGCTTGCGTATTACCAATCATTTTTTTTTCATAAATGAAAGGACGGCTTCTCGACGAGGAATGTGCAATTAAAAATAAAGGTTTCAGGTTTTATCGAGCGAAGTGGTCGATGCTAGAAAACGCCGGATCGATCGTTGGTTTTTCTACTTTTTTCCCAAGCGATCTTGCGCCATCAACAGATTCCTCGAAAACTGAAAGTTAACCTAGACGGTAGATTTTCTTTATTTTTTTTCTCGATCATTGTGAATTCGAAAGAGTTTCTGTCAAACGATACAACATTTTCTCCGTATTGCGTTTCATTTTCTTCGTCAATGGAAAAACGGTCTCGACGCAATGGTCGATGCTAAAAAGCGTCGGATCGATCGCTGGTTTTTCTACTTTTTCCCCGAGTGATCTTGCGCTATGAACCGAAGATTCCTCAAGGACTGAACATTAACCTAAACGATAGATTTTCTTTGTTTTCTTTGAAATTTTTCTTCGATCATTGAACATTGAAAATTCTTCCTGCCGAAAAAATGTCTGTCATTTGGACGGATTCGTTTCCTCCTTACAGAAGGAAATTTGACGTTATCCTCTTGGAAAATTTCTAGCCGAGGACACGACTCACGTAAAAGCTGAAAAATGACGCATTCGCTCTCCGTCGTCGAAGCAAGACGAGCCCGGAAAGTTCGTCACGTTCGTCGAAGTGGAACTCCTCCTCTCTATCCGACGGACACGAAAACATCAACGTATTACGATTCATTCTCTTGGCGGATGGAAGGACAGTTTCTCGACGAGGAATGCGCAATTTTGCCCCCGTACGAACGAAACGATCTTCCCCTCTCTTCCCCTCTTCGTTGCGTGGCTCGTCGAGGAAGCGATGACGCGTGAGTTTTGCCACGGTCTTTCGAGAGACGAGCGCAAAAATCGCCGAACGTCGATACGTTCGTCTTCCTCGTGGTATCGCGTATATTTTTCATATTTCGTTATCGCTGCAACGTTGAAAGAAAATTTATTTCCACGCTGCTACGAATATTCGGGAAAAAATACAATTTTCGTGCGATAAAATGCTCGGGAAACGCCGAACGGGAAAAACATCTCCGTGGGGAGCGAAATAAATTACCGGTATAAACGAAATACGTACGATTACAAAAACGTGATAAATTTGGCAAACGAACGGCGCGAATTTTGCGGTTAAACTATGCGACAACGGCGATCCCGTACCGCGCCTTTCCGTATCCAGGCAATGAGCAAATTAACGCGATAAGCCGAGCTTCGAAGCAGCGCGGAATCGAACAATTTTAGACGCTCCGATATCTCGAAGCATCGCCGGAACGAACAAGAGGACAAAAATATTTGCTTAATATTTAATCTTACAAATATAAAAATATAAGTGAAGTGATTTTTTTTTCTGTACGATTAAATAAAATATCGTATAACAATAAAAAGATACGTAATAAAATTGCTCGATTTTTAATTCGAAAATACGACTACTTTTCGATGCTTTAATAAATTGTTTGATATTAAGAGGATCGGAAATTAACCCAGTGTTCGCGAATATCGACGTTTGCTTAATATTACTCGGTCGATTTCGTAAGTCGAAGTTGTTCAAGATATCGATTAAAGTTCGTTTTAATTCGATGGAAAAATACGAGGCTATTTTTTCGATCCTCTGATAAATTGTTTAATATTAAGCAGACCGGAAAGTAACGTCGTGTTCGCGCATATAAATATTTGTTTAATATTAACCAGTCAATTCCATACGGCGAAAATAAATTTTTGCGAGCAACGGTGACTTATTTCTCGATTACATTATTGACTCTTAACGGAAACGTATTGGAAAATAATTTGTTTAATTTAACGATTCGTTTGACTCGATGAAATTATACCGGCAGTGAAGTCAGTAACGCAACGAAATATTATATAATATTTCCCCGATGTCGGTGTGAGCCGAGCCAAGCCTCGAAAGCGAACACTTCGACAAGGATTCGACAAGTATCGACTGCCAATGATTTTCTGCTAGATTTTTTCGCGTATTACGACGAGCGATTCGAGAAACGAGCGGAAATTCTACGATTTTAGCTATCGCGCGCGAGAAAAAAGCTATTAAAAAAAGAAAAAAAAAAGAAGGAAGAAATCGTAACCCGCTCGCATTGTCGTCGATCCGATTCTAAACGGTTTTGCGATACGATGGAGCTTCGCGATGGAGGGAACAATGGTCGGTACTTCTCTCGAAAATCTCGCAATTATTTCTCCGTCGAATGCTTGGAAAAGCTATAAGCGATCGACGAATATCTAAAGGACAGAAACGTACGATTGGATTTCCTACGCAGGTTTTTTCTTTTTCCTTTTCTTTTCTCCTACTCTTCGTCCTTACGAACGTTCCGAGGGAAAATACGTCGCGTTTTCGACGAAGAGAAAAGAAAAGGAGAGGAGAAGAAAGGAAAATAAAAAGAAAGAGACGTTGACCTTGACATCGATCGAACTATTAAATATTCTACGTTCGTTTCTCGAATCGAGAGACCGCGACGCGTTATTAATCGTTCGATTTGCATAATTTTAATTAAAAAGCGGGCATCTCCGAATGACCGAGAAGCAAATTTCATTAATTCTTCAACGGTTGTTCCGTTCGGTTTGATTTGCATTAACGACATCGACGGTGTGCTTCTCGGTAGTGGAGCTTCGCTTATCTGGAGACGGAAAATGGGTCGGCCCATCCACGGAGGATTAAAGGAGAGTCCCTTGTACGATGAATTTGCATTTTTAAGCGGGACCAACGCGTCCGCGTAACTTCCAGGTTACGCGTCGGAAACGCAGTCGGAATCGCGTCTCCCTCGTCGGATTGAAAGCGAGTCGTTCGCACTTTGAAAGTCTCTCCAGTGACGTTTCGAATCGACCTTGCGAATTTCTTCGCCGCGTTTTCCACCTCTCGGTGGAAACGAGATTCACCGAGGAGCGCATGAAATTTAAATTCGCCCGAAACCGCGTGTAATAACGATTTTCCAACGTAAAATGATAATTTTCAATGTATGGCAGGAGTAAACACGGGAATTGTTTGAGGAACGGCGATGCAATGAAGATAGAGATAGAAACCAGGGAAGAGAGAAAGAGGAAAGGAGAGAGAGAGAGAGAGAGAGAGAGAAAGTAAAAAAAATTGTAAGGGAGTAAAAGCACGAATTAACGTCGAACGGAAACATTCGACGTTCTTTTGAGCTTCCGAAAGCTCCTTTGCGGAAGGAGCTTGCGGAGAGTATAGACAACGGCATCGAGAAGTCCACGATAGGTGTGGCCATTTTGAATGAAACGTTTGCTTCGTTGAATTCCGGAGAAGATTCGAAGCGCGTCTCCCAACGGAGGGTCGACCATACTAACAGGGTTTTCCTTAGGTCGCGCGTTGATTATTTTTTTTCAGGAACCATTTGGCTCTTCAACAGCTGGAAGGAAAATTCGTCGAGGGAAGTAGACGAGTTGTAGAAAGAAAGAGAAGTAGTCTGGATAGAAGTGACCGTCTCGGACGGAACTTCCGGTTTACTGAATTCCGCAAAAGATCGGAAGAGTCGTTCCGTCGAAGGGTCGAATTTTCTTTAGGTCGTCCGATGATTATTTTTTCAGAAACGATTTAACGGAGAGCTACTTTAGGTCTCTTTAACAGTTGGAAGAAATTTTTTTCAGAGAAATCAGACGAGTCGTAGAAGGTAGGAGGAGTCTGGACGGAAGTGGCCATCTTGGATGGAACTTCCGGTTTACTGAATTCCTTAAAAGATCGGAAGAGCGATTCTTTCGAAGGATCGACAATACCAACTGAGAGTTTCCTTTAGATCGCCTAAGATCCTCTCGTCTTATGATTATTTTATTCGGTAATGACTCGACCGAGAGCTACTTTAGCTCTTTAACAGCTGGAAGGAAAATTCGTTAGGGGAAGAAAACAAATCGTAGAAAAAAGAAGACGAAAAGAAGAAGAAGAAGAAGAAGAAGAAGAAGAAGAAAAAAGCAAAGAAAGTGGAGAGCATCAGCGTATGGGCCGGAGGGCGAGAGGCGCTCAAAGCGGCTCAAAGCGGCTCAAAACAGCCAGCGACCTGTTTTCCTCCTTTCCCTCTTTACTCCTCCCCCTCTCCCGATTTTCTGCGCCTCGAAAGACAGAAAAATTTGTCAGCCTCCCCCTTGCCTTCCTTCTTTGCGAGCGTTCCCCGGATCATCGCGGCTTCGTTCAGAGCTCAAAGAGGAAACGAACTCGGCCAAGCTGCCATTTCGCCGAGTCAGTCGCAGTCCATCGAGTTAAAAGTATTCTGGACCTCGAGAGTCGGAACTACAGACGAACGACGACGACGAGTCGTCTCATTCCAAAGGTCCATTACGTTCGTCCATCGCTCTTTGCTCGGAGAGATCGTTACGGTAGAGATCCTTTCCTCTTTGCCATTCTCGCTTTAAATTTATCTCCCTCCTTTCCTCGCCTTCTTCGCGTTAACCCTTTGCCTTCGTCGTTTCCAGGCCTCTTCGCTTAAAATTCACCCCTCGCCCTCCCCCACTACCGATCACGGAGGAGCAGTCGAATTTCATTGGACGAGGGAGAATAGTAATGCGCGGACAGTGTCTAAAAAAAACAAAACGAAACAGCAGCGATCTACCGAAGTTCTCTCGTCAAGGGGGAAAAAAGAAGGTGGCTGGTTGGTCGTCGAAGAAGTTGGCTATATTCTTTCTACGAATATAAAGTCGACGTTTCTTCGTAATCTTCGGGAACGAAGAACGTCGGAAAGCACTACGCGAGGGTTGGCGTGCGGTCGCGCGCGCGAGCAAAAGGAGGGACTACAACGGGATGAAAAAGGTGTATAGGAACGAAACGTTTGAAAAGCGGCACTTAAAAGGGGTACGAGAGAGCTCGGGCGTTGTTCTTCAAAGCGGCGGAGTTTTCGCTTGAATCGCCGGAAAGAAAAAGGAGAATTCTTTGTATCCGGCGACGACCGCGAGGGGCGCTGCTAGCGCATCCGCAATCGCGACGCTTTTCGAGCGCGCTGAATCCGTGTTTGTCCACGTCGCGGGGCTCTCAAAGCGACGCGAATTCCCACGTTCTTGCGCGCATAAGAGGAATACGAGATGACGGGACGAATTAAACGATCGAAATTTGAAACGGAAACGCTGATCAAACGGGACTCGCGATGGGAGGGGACTTCCCCGCGAGATGGCGCATGCTGTCGTTGAAAAGTTTCAGACTGTGATATCGCGTGGAAACGTTCGAGTTTAGCACGAAATAACGAAGAGATCAGAGCGACGTCCAGGGAAATAAATTTACGTAAACTGGGCGGAAGGTCGATTCCACGTAAAGGGGAAAAAAGTAACGAAGAAATAACGAGAACGAAATTGATTTTTTCCTAGAGTTTGCACTGCTTTCCTTCGGACTGTGTCGCGTGGTCGAGAGACGAACGGTTGCGCGTTTGAGTTCGCATTTGATTCCACGATCGTGACATGTGATATTAACTTCCGGTGTAAAATTTTCATCACCACTCAAACTCGTGAGAGTACGCCAAGGAGTTAAATCATAATTCGATGCGTCGAAAAGTACGTCGATTCGGAGCACTATCGAAAATCGTAAAGTCCGAGGGATCTTTCGATAATCGTTGGTATCGACAAAGAGCCCAATAACGTCTTCGAAAGTCGAAACGAAGCCAAGGAGATGCAAAGGCTGCCTCCCTTCGCTACGGTCGCGGTTGGATCGACTTAATTCGCAATACGATCGATACAAGGACCCACGGTCACGGAGATACACTCCCGGAGAACTCCTTTGTCCCGATTCGTGTACGTGTGTCGCCATTCTCGACGACAACGACCAAAGGACCGAGTATTTAAATCAACGAGGAGGAACTGCTAGCTTCCTTGGACGCGAGCCAATTGAAAAATCTCGAAATAGAACGAGCGCGACCCGCGCGCTCCCTCCCTAATCGTCGTTAAACATATCACGGTTTTGCGCTAGCTTTTAATCGAGTACGACGAGTAAATCGATCCTGGCAAATATTTCGTTGCGCGTTTCGCTAGCGCCGTTTTTCCCCTTTCGATCGACAACGAAAATCCTCGTCGGATAATAAAATTGCAGACGCTCGAATTTGCTTCTTGATCCACTAGACCCCCGTTGGGGGTTGAGCTGTACTCGCGCATTTGTAAATAGCGCCATCGAATAATCCGTAACTTGTCCGTAATCTGTGATTGAATAATATCTTAAATAGTCGACACGCTTTGGTCTCTGTCGACACGCTAGTTAACGTCATCGGCGTTCTTTCGTTACGTTCTTAGGTTCATCGTAACATAAATTAACTGCGAGTACGTCTTATTGGTAATAATAAACTTATTTATCGAAAAGATGACTCGAATTTCCCGCTTTTAGGATTTTGTTTCAAGCATTTTTTATAACAGTTGACATTGAGTCAACGTCGTCATCTCGACGATCGTGTGTTCTCGATATTGTATACGCTAAGAGGTGGTTAGCAACGACGGAAATGATATCGTTCGATCAATATCAATCGATTTGTCGAGAATGTGTTGGTTTCTTCGATTCAAAAATAGCCAGAGTCTTCCGGTAGACCTACCGCACTCGGCAAATCCTGCCAATGTCCCCGAAAAAGTCGGAAACGTACGGACGAATTATGACACGGTGGTTTAATCAACATCCGTTGGCTCAAAATGAAAAGCTCGCTCAATTATTTCGCTCGTTCTCTCTAGATCTTTCTATTACGGCGGCTAATGGGTCGAAAGGTAAAAATCCATCGAGTCGCGGTCGGGAAAGAATCTCGCAGCCGTCAGTTTACGTTGCCGCGTTCTATTCGGCATTCTGGCTAATGTTCACCGGCGACCATTGTCGCAATTGCGAACTAAAACGCGGTGGTGCGTCGTTCTGCGTAAACCACGTTCCCCGGTGTATTTGCCATGGAATTTCTTCCGTTCGCGATGTCGAAACGAGCGTAACCGCGCTGGAATCGCGTTTAACAAACTACAGCTCGCTGGTTATTACCACGCGTACCTGGAGCCTTTCAAGCGCGTAGAAGAGACCGAGGTATCCTTTTAACACTGCGAATCCATGCACTCCTTTCAACACCATGAATTATGATCCATGAACTCCTTTTAACCATGATCGTCATGATGGACGACAATAGCGATGCCACTATTGGCCAGTTAGCAAACTATTGGCTTAGCCTTTCTTGAGCGAAGTTTGCCATGAGTGGCGATTCGTTTGATTAGAATGTCGCCTTTACCAGATATTGTTTATTCGAGATATTCGACTACGAATTTTTACGCCTGTAATCGATTAGAGGAGTTAAACGACGGCGATCTATTCACGCTGGATAACGATTTGTTTCGTTAAAATGTTGCTTTGGCAAAATATAAACAAATCTTTACGTCTGTAATTAATCAGGAGAATCAAAAGACAGCATCGCTTGAAATCGGCGAATCGCCGTCTTTTTAAGTCGATTAGTTGACCCTTTGGCTCAGTGTTTCTCGAGTGATTTATTCACCCTGGATAACGATTTATTTTATTAAAATATTGCTTTTATCGAATACTCTTTACTCTAGACGAAAGAGAACTCGACCATAGATTTTTACGTGGGCAAATAATTAGAAAAGGTAAAAGATAGCCGAGATCCCTTTAAGACAAGATCTTTTTAAGCCGGGAGTGAATTAAACGCGTTTGAGCCTCTCGATTCTCTCCGCTGAGCGTTTAACGATTCGTAGAACAAAGAACGGAAGGAAAAGCAACGTTTCTAACCGATGAGACCATCGAAGCTACTCTCCTTTCGCAATCGTTTGAAAGAAGAATCGCGAGATCTCGATTACAAACTGGGATTTGTCTCGGAGCGGGGCTCGAGCGTAGTTCGCTCGGGAAGTCTAGGGAATTTCCTCAAACTCGTTGCGAGACAGTGCGAAAGAGCATCGAACGTAACCCGCTTACGCGTTCGAGGAGGGCTGAAATCTGCGTGTCGCTGTCGGCAACAATCGTAACGCCAAGCGATTTCCTCGAGCGACATCGTAGACGTATAATCGATCAAGCGCAACCTTAGAGTTGGCAGCGTGTCGCTCATACGCGTTGCCCAGCCCACCGAGAGCCTCGATGTATCGCGGAATTTCGTCGAGCTGAGTCGACGAGACGTCCGTGGTGCACGGTATTAAATCGTGACTCTTGACCTTTCCTCCTGACCTTTCGGAACGAAGGATGCCAAAATTATAGACGAGGATTCGTTCGTCGCTTCGAATCATTTTTGAGCGTCCGGGGAAAACGTCGAATTTGATACCATAGCCCGATATCGCTCAAGGAGGCAATCGGAAGGATGGCAAAATTGTAGACGAGAAGATTCTCGTGACTTCGAATCGTTTTTGAGCGTTCAACGTTTTCTCCGAACGCTCAAAAGTGTCGCCCGACCCAGCGAATTGCAACGTATCGCGAAATTTCGTGGAAGGATGGCGAAATTGTGGACGAGGATCCGCTCGTGGCTTCGAATCATTTTTGAGCGTCCGGAGAAAACGTCGAATTTGATACCATAGCTCGACATCGCTCAAAAGTGTCGCCCGACCCAGCGAATTTCGACGTATCGCGAAATTTCGTGGAATGATGGCGAAATTGTGGACGAGGATCCGCTCGTGGCTTCGAATCATTTTTGAGCGACCGAAAAAATATCCGATGCTCGTGCAGAACGGACGGATGGACGGACGGACGGACTTGCCTCTACCTTAGAGAAGCGAGCGTGGATTTCATATATTAGGAGAAGGACTCCGAAGATGGAATTTCGATTAGGTTGCGGCAGCTGTAATAATATTCGTCAAATTGCGGACGAAAGTTCGAAACACGGTGGAAATATCGGGCCGAGTCTCTTTGTTCGAGCAAATAACGTTTGAAAGTTAAAATGTTTGTCTTAGTTCTCGTTCCGTGCGCTAGCTCAAATATTTCTTCCGTTCGAAGGGTACTCTCGATTCTCAATTCCAGCATCGTCTAATATTAATTCTCAGAAAGGAGAAAGAAGAGAGAAAGAGAGAGAGGATAAAGGAGAGGCGCGTTCGAATATTCGAGCGATATCGAGTCAAATTTCAACCTGCGAGTTAAATTCGCGGCTCTTACGAAAGGCGAACGATGCCTAATTTAGAATGTTTTCCTTCTTTTTTTTTTCTTTTTCTTCCCTTCTTAAAAGGAGGAACAACGACACTACACCGAAACAAGGAAACGAAGGCATTCGATACGTTTTTTTGCGACTCGAAATATCGTTGTTTGATACGTAAAAAAAACTCGTTTCGTACGACGTAAAAATTAACCCGTCTAGCGCCAGACGCAAAACTAGTGCCTATTCGAGGGATAGGAGACGCGTAGATTACCTAGACGCAGTAAAAACGCAGGTTTCGATTAAATAGCTGTAGAGATTATGTCGTCGTCGACGAGAAATATTTCTTATGTCGTTTTGAAGTTGGAAAGTCAATCATTAAAATTCGATCACCAGGTGTCATTTTCTGGTTTAATAATGAAAATTATGTTATATAAATGTGCAGTCGATACTTATCGATCGTTATTAAATACTCGCGAGTAATGTACAAGTAACGAAGTAATATAGTGCGTTGGAAATTATTTATTTAAATAAATTTTCAAACTCTCGCGCGAGAGAAATTCGTATCTATTCTTCGGCGAACCGTGAGAGCTCAGTTCCATCGATTCTTATCGACGTCGCGGCATCTTTCGTTCCCTCGCGATTATTAGCTTCGCCACGCGTGCCGTTGCGAACGTGCTCGACTTACAGATAACATCGTTTATACTTAATAAATTAATCAATTTTTCTTCGTGCCTCGCCGGCACGCACCGACAAACTTCCCTTCGACTTTCTTTCTCGAGGAGAAATTTTACGCGACGATTAATTTTTTTTCCTCCCCCGCTTCCTTTTTCTCCGTCCGAAAAATAATATAACTCGCGTCGAAAACTACGATAAGCCACGAAATTGCGTCCGAAGTTCGCGAGAATTCTCGGATAAAAAGGGAGAGGGAGAGAGAGAACGAAGCCGTGTTATCTGTTCTAATTTGTATGTCCTACTTTGGTCAGTGTTTTGCCATCGATACTTTTTATTTTATGTTGATTTTATTCATTTAATTACGTTGTTAAATTTCTTAATTCGAGATAAATCAAAGAAGTCTAAATCTTACGGCAGAGGAGGCGATTTTTCTCCTTTTTGAAACCAAATCCCA
>JAITYT010000759.1:526094-540620 GCA_025433975.1 Liostenogaster flavolineata
CGCGTTAAGCTAATGCTTCCTACAACGCTGCGTTTTCAAAAAACGTATCTCTATTGAGATCAGGAAGTCTTACCTCGGCCGGTGGCTTGCCGCCGGTACTGACGCACTCGATTTTCAACTTCCTGTCCTCCGTCGTGACGAGGAACTCGCCTTGAAGGATCTTAGGCTGCTCCGGTGGCACCAAAACGCTCAAATGCGCGAATCTCGACCTCAACGCAGGCTGACCGTCGTCCGTGGGTGACGCCTGACACTGATAATTGCCGTCGTCCTCCACTTCGACCGGATTTATGTGCAGCGAAAAATCACCTAGAATCAAGATAATGCAAGAATTAACGCGTTGAGAGATTATTCAGTAAAAAAAAGACATCGTGTAAAAGCATTATAAATTGAAGTTCGAAGTTTACATCGGGCGATGTAAAAAAAAAATCGCCCGGATTTATTTGCAGGGAAAAATCATCCGAAGTCGAGATAATAGAAGAATTAACGCGTTGGCGCGACTGGAGATTATTCAGTAAAAAAAAAAAAACGAATTCGACTTTACGGACATCGTGTAAAGATAAATCAAAGTTCGAAGTTTACATCGGCCGAATGTAAAAAAAAATAAAAAAATCGCTCGGACGAACGATGCGAGGAGCATAACCGCGAATCGATCCTGACGTGAAAATGAAGAGTCGGAATCGTGAAATTTTATTTTACTGCGGGTATACCGTTTCCGAGTTAACGTAACGGCTCGTACGACCTGTCAGATACAGATATTTCGCGTTTAATATTGTCACTAGAGAGAGGGTGGCCATCGAAGGGGGCGCGGGAGACGGAGCGGATTGCCGGACCATCGTTTCACGCGTCGATACGATCAGAACGTCTAAGAAGATCCAGAGAATGAATTGTCGCGACGCGAACGTTTTTCGATGATCTTAAATATTCGAAAAAAAAGAAAAAAATGAAAAAAATACCCAAACGCGTAAAGACGAACGTACACATTTTTCTTCGCATGCATGTTGCTTGAAACGAATTTTAATAGAGTACTATCTTAATTTTTTATAAATGTGAAAGAGCGAGCATTTAAATAAATTCTCAAAATTCAACAATGGAAAAATGTTGAATGAATTCTTTAAATTCCTATGAATACGCGTTAATTAAGTTACAATTTATCGATTGACCGATTTAACCATGGTTCAAAGTTGCTTTTTCACATTAATGTCGTTTGCGTTGCGATCGATACTAAAAGAACGCCGCGTTTTTTTTGCGAAGTTCTTCCTTGATCACACGTTTATGCGAATTTCCATGACGGAGGGACGACGAATCTGCCACGAAAAAGGTCACTAGAAATCCCCTGGATCGAAAGGTATATCTCCCCGGTTAAATTTGAAAAACAGCGCCACGCTCCGATGGACTTCAATAAAAATTGAAATAGCGAAACGGAGGTGTCATTACCGTGATTCTTTTTACGACGCTCCTTCGATTCGCATTTCATCGCTTTGGGGAATTTTCTGAAAGCCGAGGCGAGTCGAGAAAATTTCCTCCGTTCGAGAAGGCGAGGGTCGATTTCGAAAATCGACTCGCCATCGTTTCGCTCCTTAACTCGACTAACGACGATGTATTATCTCGTTCGAAATAATCCAAGAGGAGCACACGTAGGAAGCGATCGTCCGAGGGACGATGGAAAAAGTCGTCGGTCGGTCGCACGCAACGCGCGGATAATTCCTGCGATAAATTGCACCTCTTACGATAAAGCCGGCCGCTCCGCCGCCACCCGCCCCCTCGAAACGCCCCCGGTTGGCCGGTGTACGATAAAACGTATGCCGTTCGTTCCGTATTCGTAATACCGCGGGTTTCGGCTCGTTAACCGGCACCGACCGCCCTTGAATAATACAACTTTTAGCACGACGAAGGAATTTAATTGCCACGAACTCGACCGCGATGGCGCGAGATCCGCGCGACCGTTCGACGAACGATGCCTTCTTCCGTCTCATCTTTCTCTTTTTCTTTTTTCTTTTTTTGGTTTTTGGTCTTCGTCGTTTCGTTTAGAATTTGTTTTATGCCGAAAAGGGAGCGAGAGTGTCGAGGCAAAATTTAGCCATCGAATTACGCGTTCACCCTCGAAACAATTCGATGACTCCTTTGCAAGCCTCTTTTCGTTGCGGTTTTTGAAAAAAAATGTTTTTTATTTATTCGCGATTACCAAGTGGCAAATTAACCGGGGACAAGAGATGACGATAAAACGCGACTAATGGTCGTGAGATCGAAGAATTTTGGTATCGTCCTGACCGCCATATTTCTTTCCCTAAGAGGCAATTTTTCTCTCCGTCAAAAAGGGAGCAAAAACGTAGAAACGAAATACATCCGTCCATCGAATTACTCGTGCACCCTCGAAATAATTCGACGATTCCTTTCCAACCTCCGTCTCTTCTCTTTCCTGCGATTTATTTTTATTTCTTTTATTTATTTTTTCTACTTATCTCACGTAATATATAAATTGTCGCTCATTTGTTCGTTCGTTCGTTCGCCACTCGATCGAGCTTCTTCCCCGCGATTTCGAAGTTGCAAACTAAACGGAGGCGCGAAAAATGGAGATTAATAATTTTGCGATCGATCCTAGGAATTTCTTCATCGTCCTGGCCGCCATATTTCTTTTCCTAAGAAGAAGACACGTATATAAAGCGCGTCTTTGCCTCTTAAATTTGCGAAAAGGGGAGTAACATCCGGACCGTACGACGAACGCCCAAGTGTATGTAAGTCTTGCCGTACTACTTACTCCGTGACTGGACGATATACGTACGTATACGCGTATGTAGCCGAATGCACGTGGTCGCGACCTAAAGAATATCAAATTTACCCAATATTTCACAGTCACCAAAACACGCGCGCAACACAGGAAAAAGTAAGCAACATAATTCTTCCTTATTTTAAAACGAAGAACCTTGTTGGAACTATCTATCAACGAAGTAATTACGAACTTTTTGCGCGCGCGCTTCCTTTACCCCTCGACCGCCATTTTTTCCCCCATCTCACTCGGTGATTAGCGTAAAAATGCGGAAACCATTACGCCTTATTTCTCTACGATAATAATACTCCCTGACAAATTGGTCCTTCGTTCTTCGTATGAGTTTATAAAAATATAAAAAAAAGAGAAAAAAAGAAAATGGCAGAGAGGAGGGGATGGATCGGTGTACGCACGGTTACGCGTTTTATGCGCGGAACCACGGAGTACAAATTTACGTAGATAAAATGAAGCGCGATAAAACCACGGTTATTCTAAAACCGGTCAAAATTGCATCGCGCTCTTTTGAAATTTATTCGCCTGTCGGCTGCCTGTCCGACGCGCCTGACCTTTCGACTCGTCTTTTACTGTACCAGGCATTTTTCTATCGTGGAACGACGACGGCGAGCAGCGAAACGTGCGGTTTTTGGCCATTTTTATTTCCTTCTTTTTTTTTTATAGATTCATCGACCTTCGCATCCGTATTTCGACGTATCGATTCCTCGATCGATCTATCGATCGTCTTGCGTAAAAGTCGTAGTCGTTCGTGGCCTCTGTTGTTTCTTGCTACGAATAACGTATGCACAGACACACGCACGCGCGTAGCCAAAGAGATATAAATCCTGGAAGAATTTTAAGCGACAAGAGGCAGAGGCGGAGACTTCTGGAGAACGTTGCCGCCGAGCGCTCGTCGAAATAAATTTTACTCGCGGGCAAATAAAAAATTACGTCGCGTCGTAACGGCGAGCGAACACCAGCGCGCGAATTCCGCTCGAATCGTCCACGGAGTTTCGCTCGACGACGACTGAGAGGGTATCGACCAGGGAGACATCCAGCCGCGTCCGAGCGATGATGGATCGAATTTATATCGAGATACGGGTCAACGATCCTTGCGTAAAAGGCAAAGTTTAATTAATACGATATTTTATTCTTCTCGGTATTAATCAAGTAAAATGTCGCGCTTCATCGTCCTTCTTCGTTCCTTCCTCCGGCTATGCCGCTGCTAATTTCCATTAGGGAAATTATTATTATTATTATTATTATCATCGTCGTTATCGTTATTATTAGATTGGTGCGTATGAAATGTCGGATTTTCTTTACACGCGAACGTTCGTCTCCCTGTTTCTGTCGCGCTTCTCTTTTTGGTCACGTTTCGACACAGCAGATTTTCTCGAAAGTCTTCCATTTTGTTATTTGAAATTTGCAAGGTGAAAAAAATGGATAAGTGGTACCGCACGAACTAATGACCCGATATTTGCACGAACCGTGACGACGCTCGGCCGCATACGTCGTACGAAACAATTGCGAAATGAAATGAATTAAAATATGAAATTTTGCGCCACCCAGCTTGTTCACCGAATCTTTCGCCGAACGACTTTCATTTTTTTAAACATTTAACAAAATCGAATTTTCTAAAAACGAAAACGAAGACAGTCTGAAAAATTCCATGTCGGAGTGTATCGATTCTAAAGATCAGAATTTTTTTTTAAGACAGACATTTTAAGGCAGGCATCGTAAAATCTCGCTATGATCTCAGTCGATCGAAACAAACGGTGCATATTTTCATCGAATAATCAGCTTTTGAAGAAAGATACGCAGTTTTATATATTCGCTTGAGAATCCGACATTTCGTACGCACCGGTCTAACGTTATTCGCCAGTCTCGTTTCTTTCGTTCTCGCAATGGCGGCAAGAGTCTAAAGCGATGTTCGGCTGATTATTCGGTAACGACTAGGAGTGCGGCCATTGGATTACGAGAGGACGTCGTTTAGACGCGCGTTATTTCCCTCGTACCGAGAAATACTAATACCTTTCGAACAATCGACCGCGTAATGGCTGGTATTAGGCAGGACAGCTATTAGCCCTTCTCGCGTCAGGCGCATCGACGAACGAACTTTCGTAACTCTGACACACTCCGCGGGAGTCCGCGTTTCTGCATCGTCGCGATAATTACTTTCGCGTGAAATGCTCTCTGGCTTTATGGCGTACGACGTCGCTCGGATGTACCGGGCTAACGAAGCAAAACGCGGACCGCTCCCACCCAATACCCCCAAACGAATCGAAACTTTTCCATGGGCCAAACGAGAGCTCGTCTTTCTTGATCGGGCGCCCGCGTTACGGCGAGTTCGCGTGCCAAGAAAAGCTCGCTGCTAGGAAATACAAAGATAATTCGGCAATTTTTTGAAAGACGCTTCGAAGTAGTCCCGGAGTATCGAATAATTATTTAATATTGATTGAATTAATCTTTCTCGATCTCGGTCTGGATCTCGTCTTTCGCTATTTAGGGCTCGTTTTGTTCAATCGCTAGCGCTACGGTGAGTTTGCGTGCCAAGGAAAGGTCGCTGCTAGGAAATACAGAGATAATTCGTCAATATTTTGAAAGACGCTTCGAAGGAATCCCGGAGTATCGAATAATTATTTAATATTGATTGAATTAATTGATATTATTTGATATGAATTGAATTATTTCGTGGATGTCAGATCGATAGGAAAGTAACGTCGTGTTTCCCCACATCGAGATTTATTTAATACTAATCGGTTGATCGCCTAAGTTATTTACGATATCGATTAAACGATCGTTAATAACGAGGATGATTACGTCGTCGACTGGAAATAAAAATAAGTCATAAAACTATTTCTTTTAATTCGATGAAAAATTAGAACGTCACTTTCCGATTCCCCAAATAAATCGTTTAATATTAATCGAATTAATTCGTCGACTTCCGATCGGTTGGAAAATTTTTCAATCGTCGTATTTCCCTACAGCCATATATATTTAATACTAATCGATGGGTTGCGAAGTAATATACGAAATCGATTAAACAAGGATAATTACGTCGTCGACTGGAGATAAACATAAAAATATAATATAAAATTATTTCTTTTATTATAGTTCGACGATAAAATACGACGTCGCTTCCGATTTCCCAAGTCCAATAAAGAAAATTTTCGAAAATATTTTCCTTAGATCATCGAGGTAGGATTTGTAAGAGGACCGAGTTCGTTTCTCGAATTTCCACGACTGTGTTACGCACCGTGTGTGCGATCTGTCGGATACTTTCCAAGTAGAGAGACGTCGTCATGGTCCCGCGAAGGATAAAGCGAGAGAACCGAGAGACGAAGCAAGGGAGAAAGTGTGTGTGTGTGTGTGTGTGTGTGTGTGTGTGTGTGTGTGTGTGTGTGAGGGAGAGAGAGAGAGAGATCCTTTAGGGGCACACAGGGTCTGAAACGCTCTGGTCGCGCGCTGGTTGGACGCTGGCAAACAATGCGTTGCGAATAATTAGCTCGAATACCGTCCACGGTGGCACAAATGCTTGTAATTAATTTTAATTAGCTGATCCATGTAACGCGCACTCTGGTGTAAACTGTGATTAATTATAATACGTCGTAGGCTGAAAGAGAGAGAGAGAGAGAGAAAGAGGGTGGGAGGGAGAGAGATCGAGCAACAAACCATCTTATAAATACATAAAGGCATGCTCCGGACTTACGTTGTTGAATAAAACTCGTGCTTTTAACGTGAAAACGTTAGAAGAAAAGAAAAAAAAGGGTCGTATCGCGATAATGGCTTCGGTGTTGATAAAGTAACGCCTTAGGGAGGACCTTAAATTTCATATGAACTTCGTTCCTCACGTGGAATATTTTATTTCACTCGAAATAACTTCACGAACAAGGGAAAGACATCGAATAAGATAGTGTCGGAACAACTAGAATTTTTTCCACCCGAACTAAGATTCCAATTCGAAATGAAGGAACGAAGATAGGTCCTAACTTCTTCGGTGCGAGAACAGATGCTCGATTGGCAATCATAATCTCCTAATTCGAACAAATCAACGCTCTAAAGACCATCTTGAATTCCATGTGAACTTCGTTCCTCGCGTGGGATATTTTATTTCACTCGAAATGACTGCGAACACGACAAAATGACTTTACGAAACGTATCGACAACGCGACAGATCGTAGCTTCTTTGATGTTGCGAACCAAACATTGAACGAAGTTCACACGCAATTCAAGAAGCTCTCTAAAGTGTTGATTTAATCGATCTAAAAGATTTGCTAATTGCTAATTGGACAATTGGGTTTTGCGTTTTGTTTCTTCATTTCGAATTGGAATCTTAGGGCGAGAGGCGAAAATTCTGATCGTTGCGTTTTCCTTGTTCGCGAAGTCATCTAGAGTTAGAGTTAAAATATCCCACGTGAGAAACGAAGTTCATGTGGAATTCACGTTTCGAACATGGAAAAGGCTTCGAAGAAGATCGCGTCCGAACGATCGGAATTCTTCAAGCTCTATTTTCCGCGCTAAAATTCCAAATCGAACCGAAGAAACGAAACGTATCAGCGACTGGACAGGTCGTAACTTCTTTGGCGCGAGAACAGGTGCCCAATTAGCAATCACGATCTCTTGATCCGATTCGCCTGATCAGAAGCAGGTATCGCTTGTCCGGTACAATCGTTGATCGTTTGTCCCGCAACCGGGTAAACGATGACTGCGCCAACACGAGTGGATCTGATGAACGACCTTTCCTGAATACTAAATCAACGAATCATCGATGATTCAACGAGGCGATAACGCGATGTAGCGCGTTGCGTTCCGCGCGACGCAATTACGCATTAACGTCGTCGAAAGCGCCAAAAACTTTCCACGGCATGGTTCGGGAATCGACTTTAAGAAACGAAGACTTCGTAAATGGAATTTATTTCACGGGATTTCCTTCCTAATTCCGATCGAACAGCGACTCCTCGATAAAAGGCGAATCGTTCGGGGAAAATCGCGCTTTCCTCGCGACTGCCTAATAATTTCGAACCATTCTACGTTTTCTTAATTGCACGGATTCGATCCCCTCGTTAGCTCCGCGAGGAGGGAAATAATTCTTCGTCTTATATCGACGGAAATTATTACGTGGAGGATTGGCCTGGCAAGAAAGTAATTTCGCCAATCTTTTCCATCGCGGAATAAAGCTCGATCTTTCGTACAAAGAACGAGCATCGATCGATTATATACAATATGATATATAATTTTATAAAATAAATCATTATTATTATACATTATTAATAAAATATTTAGTAAATCTAATCTAGATAAAGAAATATATAATACACCCGTATTATTTAATGTTCATGTAATAATAAATACCTATGAATATTATAAATATATCACAAATGGTAAATTATGATTTATATATTCAATGTTACTTATTTATTATATTATGATATATATCTTTCCATTCGGTTCGGCGACTTTTCGCCATCTTGGCGATTTTACGATTCGTGATGGAAGTAATTAAAAATGAAAATAAAAATAAAAAACGCCATTTGTTTCGAAGGGGCAAAAATGGCTTTTCTTGGCAAGCCAATACGTCGGAAATCGACGTTGGAAGAGAGCTTGTGAGCCGAAGAGCGAATATTTCGTTACGGATTCGGCTTGTAGCGTACCGACGACGCGTTATCCCGACTAAGCGACGCTCGACGTGCCACGGTATCATAACGACGCATTAGTGCGCGTCGTTGGACAATAAAGTGCCAAGATCGCGCCATGATCAGGACTGATCCTCCTGTCGGAATCACGGACGAACCGTGGCCTCGTCGAGCGATTTCGTGGGAATGGCGGACGATCGAAGTGTTTTTTTCGACCGAGAAGATGGTCTGTCGACTTTAATCGTTTCGCGAAATAAATTCCATTTGACAAGGTAAAAATTGTTCTACGATCTTCTACTTCCTTTGCTACTACTGGTGACAATAGTCGCCCGCCACAAAAATGGAACCAAAAGTTCGATTATTTGCATATCCGTGTTTTGAAAAAGTTTTGTACAGAATATTGTTATTAAAAAGTTATTGCTCGATATTTATGTCACGATTACAATCACTATTTCTATTTTTAAGGAAAGGTTGACGAAAGACTTACGATCGAAGTGTTTTCTTTTTACCAAGAAGATGGTCTTAGCGTCTCTCGATTTGAAGCGTGTCGTGAAATAAATTCAATTACGCAAAGAAAGTTCAATGTTTGGAAAGTCGTTTCGTCTTTTCTTGTGAAAAAAACGTTGTTTTTTAAGAAACTGTTGGGAAAAAACGAAATGACTTTCCGAACAACCTAATACTTCGAACGAAAGCCGAATATTGCGAAGAGTCCGCCGCTACGAGGTTTTTCAATCGAATTCGTCGTCGAGACTGTTACGATCGCGCGCTCGAATCGGAGAAATAATTAATATTTATCGGGTAGACTTATGGAGCGTGACTCTCCGGTAATGACCCTTAACGAACGATTGCAGTGTATTGCGATCGATCTACGGCATCGAAGCGGTTAATTTAAATCGCGTCTCTGTCGATTACGAAAGTAAAGAGAGTGCGGCTTCGTGTCCTGCTAAAATGGTTCCGATTACACGTCGACGCTCGAACGAATCGCGACTCGTTTATTCCCCGTCGTTCGATATGTATCGCTTATTTATCGTCCGGAGTACGCTCGCGATTCGTTTACTAACGCGTATCGAGGAAAAGCGGCATTTTCTCGGTCTGATTTTCTTCCATCGGTCACGCACGAGTGGCGTACGATACACAGACGCGACAAGAGTCGTTAGGTATCCGACGATTGCGATGCGTCCGAGAGTGAAAAATGGGCGTCGATGAGCGCGCGTATATCGCGATCGACTCGAAGACGCAACGAGAGATTTTCTCCATTTTCTCTCGGTCTGATATTCTTCGATAGGTCACGCACGAGTGGCGTACAAAAGACGGACGAATAACGAAGAGTCTGAGAATAAAATTGGCGACTCGAATAAAATAAGACGGAACAACTCGAGACATTTTCTCGACTTTTTTCTCGGTCTTATTTTCTTCATTCGTCATAAAACGACCAACTCGTGGCGTAAGATAGTCAGAGCCATCAAGAATCGACAAGTGCGATGCGTCTGAAAATGAAATGGACGTGAATGAGGTTGCGTATACCGCGATCGACTCGATACGCCTTGATCACAGCGCGCTGTAAATCAACGAGCCGCCGATAATGTAGAGGCTGGTCCTTCGGAGTAAGATGGCCATCTCTCGGCGCTCTCTCGCTCATATCAGTGCTTTCATGCGAAGAGACACGCGCGCGCACGAGGGCCAGGCAAGGTAGATGGGTTGGTAGGCTTGTATGTAATAGCGGCCATAACTCCATGCCCGAAATTAGTAACGGTTAGGCTTACAAACGGCTGGTAGGTAAGCAACCACCAGCCGGACGAGCCAACCGTGACATTAATCGCGTCTGTAAATTTCACGAAAGCACGGTCGGCATAGCTTACTACTCTGTACTTGGGACTCGCGACGAAGGTTTCGCTCCGGGCAAACACGACCTGCTGCTAAACGTGGAAGTTGGAAATTGAACGCGCGCAGTCATCGACGCGCGTCGATTTATTTCAGAGAATAAATAGCGAATAGTTGGTGGCAGTAACGAGGTTCCCAGGTATCATCTAGGTCGAAGAAGAGAGGAAGAAACGAAGAAGAAGCGGAGAAGACACGATGAAGAAACGTAGAAGAGACGAAGAAACGAAGAAGATTGACAACGACGAGTGACGTATTAGGTGCGACTCGAGTAGTTCTGACTCGAATGAAAATCACGTAACGATTCCCATTTTTGGTGATCGCGAGAGCGATGGAAGAAGTACCTCTAACCTTAGAAGTACAAGCGTCCGTTGACACGTAGTTTAGACTTAGCGGAGCTCAAGAAATGCCGCAAAGACGAAAGACGTATTAGGTACGACGAGAACTCGAAGATCAACGATCAAAGACAAATAAAGATGCGCGTTTCTGTTCGGTAAGTCTAGCAACGACAAGATTCCGCGTATCGATCAAAGTACGCAAAGTCTTTTCATTGATGAAAAGCATTCCTGTTCCGGCTGATGATAGATACTTTGCAAGGACTACTTTGTTATCAGGACTAGGAACAGTTGCATTTTGGGAAGCGTCACTCACCACTACGCCGTTGAACAAAGGACGCAGTGAGGACACAAGCGAGACACAAGTAAAATCACTAGAGACCAATTTTTGGGTCGCAGTTCTCAGAGACTTGTTTCGAAACTCACGGCGTTATCGGGGATGTTTCGGGAGGACGAAGCGAGAGCGAATGGAATTTTATAGCGGGGGTGTTTTCACGCAAAGCGCGCGTATGTTCCTCTACAAAGAAGTCGATATGTATTCTCGGATCCTGGCGAGTGGCCGGAACTTTTAAACGGGATATTTCTCATTCGAAACGACCCCTTTGGTGAAAGTTTGCTTTGCCAGTGAGGGAAAAGCTTTCGAAAGCTAGTTTAAAACTTGTCGTACGCCTGGAAAGAAATGCTATTAATGTTTTAACTTGATCTTCCTGCCAGGGAACGATGATACGCGCTCGCGCCGATCGTACCTGCCAATTTCGACGATTTCGCTTCTTTCATTCCGTCAAGAGTGAATTTTCCAAATCGGTCGATCCTGGGCTCGAACAGACCAAAACAGACGTGTCGTTGGAGAGGCGCGCAAATTTAACCGAGTGCAAAGACGTAACGTATTTAATTTTTCTCGATATTCAACGACTGATACCTATCGATAAATTTATTTAATTGAAGGAAATCTAAAAGGAGTAATAACGATTAGACGTGGTACCGTACGCCAAGATGTTTTATACTAACGAGACATCGAATGAAATTCGCTAGGTGTCAGTCGTAAGAGCGTCGGTGAAGACATAAATGAAAAACGCGTCGATCGAAAAGGGTCAAATCGATTCGACGAAAGTTCGACCCATTTCAACTTCCGTTGCCGGAGCGATGACGTTCAATTTCAGGACGCGAAAGGCGAAAATGCAGGCGGGAGAGAATCAGTCAGTCAATATGAAAGATTGCATCGATATTGCGTTGTCTCGGCTCTCGACGTAAAAGTATTACCATTGTGATTTGCAAGTGTCAGGGAAACGGATGGAAGGTGACGCGATAAAATTTCTTGGATTACAAGGGCAATACGTAGGTGCGAGTGCCTCCGTGTTGTATTTTTACATATTTATCGAGTCTAGGAAATGCAAGAAAATATGGAAGAGAAAGCATCGGATTTATCCTTTCGAACCAAAAGGACGTAAAACGAACCAAGCGATTTTCCAGGACGACGCAGGGTGCCTCGAGTGATTCGAACTTTTCTGGCTCATGGGATCAAAGATTTATTACGGGGCTAGTGGTCGACGAAGTTAATTGTTTGTTCGTTCGGCTGGGTGAGCTGGTGGACAAAAATCAGTGAGTCAAGGATGATTACAACGGGTTATTTCTTTGGAACTCGGAAGACGTGTTGGAACGCAACATCTCGAGTCCAGGCAGTTTAGTTCTAAAAAAAAAAACATTGACTTGTAGTTAGGGGTACCCCGCATCCACCAGGACCAAAAAGCAGCCTCTAAAGGTACAGTTGGCAATGAAGATAAAGAACACTTACGTCCATTGCTTATGTAACGGATAGTTTCTAAATAAAATCAATTGTATAAATGACAACAAGACGGAAAATCAGCCGAACGATATTGAAAAACGACGCAAGGCATTTTGGTTGATTCGAACTCTGCTGGCTCGTGGGATCAACGGTTTATTACGGCGCTCGTGGTCGACGACGTTAATTATTTGTTCGTTCGGTCGGACGGGCGGGCGGACAGCCGTTGGCCCAACGGAGAGAATCGATATCACCTGCTGGATTGGCACGTCGCGTCGTTACGAATAATTATAGCAAGGGAGCGCGATAAAGCCGATGTATACGTTCTAAGGTCACAACGATTGTCGCCAATTAACGCTCGACTCGATACTCGATCGGCCGTTGTCGACAGCATCGCCTGGTGCTGTTCGTGTCCTTTCCCTTCTCTCTCTATCTCTCCAGCCCCTCCTTCCTCCCTCCTAATCACCAGCCCCTTTACCCTCGTGCCGACACGTCCTGAATTGCAAATCTGAATTTGTTGCGACGTGCAATCGCGAGCAATTAACATATGCATAAGCCCGCGGATTTCGGTAAAATTGCTTGAAAATCGTTAGAAAACGCAGGGCCGTCGTCGATACCAGTGGCTGAAAGAGATCGCGGCCCGATCGTCTTCTGTTTTTACGCTAGTGGGAACGACGATACGCCGCCGAATCGTTCGCTGTGTTCGGCACCATTTTGAACCCTTTTTCGAACGCGCTCGGCGCTGATCGAGATCGGTCGTTTTTCGTATCTTCGAGGAATCGGGGCGATTAATTATCTTTTAAGGTCGATACTGGCACGGTTAACGCGAGGAAGTTCCAACACGAGGGGGCTCTACGCGAGTGGGAAATGGTAACCAAACGCAAAGATAGGAGACCTCGTCGGAAGTTTGCCGTTACCAACTAAACCATTTCGGAACTAAATCCATGAATACGGAGCCAATTCGGCATTAAATTCTCAAATAATTTGCCGATTTTGATTTCACGATGGCGAAGGTACTAAACTTCGACAATGGGGCAGCGAGCGAACGACCATCCATCGGAACAATTCGACGATGAAATACAATCTAACGTTCCAATCTCGTTGTGTTTGCAGTCCTCGGCGTTGCGCCCGCGTTATTCGCGTCTATCCGATAATACAAGGCCGAAAATATTTTTCTACGTCCACAAAGGTCGAATGATAATCGAGTTATCGCTCGTTGGAAGTATCACCCATTTAAATCTCGTCGATTTGCGATTCGTTCAAGGAAAGACGGTGGAAAATCGACAAAGGCAAGTCGGAACGCAAGTTCTAAGACACGCATCCGACCTTCGAATCGCCAATCGTACTCGATTTGGTGGAATTGGCGAATTTAAGCTTGGTTAATCAATGCGAGAATGGAGAGCCAACATTTTTAGAGAAATAGTTTGTAGAGATTCGTTTTTCCCACGAGCTTACGGCCGATCGGATTCCATTATTGATATTTATCGTGTCAATATCCGCGCGTACCAGACGGATATTTGTTCCCGCCGAACGCCGAGCTGGCAACGTCCATTTCGACTTGGAACGAATTTGTAAGAGAATTTATAAGAGCCTTTTCGTCCGCTTTTGTCGACCTAGCGCTTTATCAAATTTTGACTACCTCGCGGAAGGCCGCGATAGCTTCGACGAACGTTCCGAACCTTTCTCGATCGACCTCGTTCATAATTTCGAGCGTCCACGAGGCGAACAACGGGCGGACTGACTATCCGGGAGCTTAACGTCTTCGCGCGCATTGATTCTCCTCGATATTTATGACAGGGGCGGAGACGAGGACGATTTTGAGATTTGCCGAATTTTCGCCATCCAGCGCGCCAACTTCGTGCATTCGTGCGATGGCTAATGGGCTAATTGGCGTACCATAGAGGATTCCATGCTTCCCTCGATCGTGGATTTCACAGCTCTTCGATAGTGAATTCCACGCCTATTTCGATCAAGGATTTCACAGCTTTCCCAATCAAGAATTTCACAGCTTTTCCAATCGAGAATTCCACAGCTTTCCCAATCAATAATTCCACAGATTTTCCGAGCAAGAATTCCACAGCTTTCCCAATCAAGAATTCCACAGATTTTCCGAGCAAGAATTCCACAGCTTTCCCAATCAAG
>JAITYT010000759.1:620920-631355 GCA_025433975.1 Liostenogaster flavolineata
AAATATGGATACGAATGTGGATACAAATGTGGATGAGAATGAGAATGAGGATGTGGATGGGGATGAGGATGGGGATGTGATTGAAGATGTGAACGAGAATGCGAATGAGATTGTGAATGAGGATGTGAATGAGGATATGGATGTTAACGCGAATGAGAATATGGTTGTAAATGTGGATACAAATGTGGATGAGGATGTGGATGAAAATGAGGATGAAGATGTGGCAGACTTCTTCGTCGTCGACGCGTCCAAATCGCTCTTCGCTTCTACTTCGCTTCAACACCGGCTTATCGTACGGTCTTCCATTTCGATCTACTAGAAGGAAGAAGCGCGCTGCGATTTCGACACTTCGGCATCCTTCGCAAATCGAATATAGAGCCGCCGATGCGCGCATCAAAACCCAGCTATTCGATCGAGATTATATCAAGTACAACCCCTTAAGGATGAATAGGATCGACGAAATTACGGGGAAGAACGAGCGATATTAGCGCGTCTCGAGACGCGAAACGTTTCGAGAATCGAACCTTCGTCGAGGAATCTCGAAGGGAATCGGTTCTTTCGTTCGAGATTAGTCCGAGGAATTTTATTCCGTCGTGGAGAGGAAATTAGCCTTAAAAATATCCACGGTAACGATTGGAATTTGCATTCGAGTTCGGTTTGCTTCGTTAACGATAATTATCGGTCGGCCGACTAAACTTTCGGATCGAGTTTCCAAAGAGATCCGAAAAATCGAGGGGATACTTTAATTAATGCTCTTAAATGCGCGCCGGCGTACTTCCGAGCGACGCTCTCTCCTCCTTTTCTCCGAGGGGGAAAAAAATGGCGCTCTTCCACGGCTACATTGAAAAGCTTTCGAGACTCGGCACCATCCTCGAGAATCCTACGGCTTTTCGGATACGCCGATCGCCCTGTCTGCCTGTCTGTCCGTCTGTCTAACCGTCCGTCCGTCCGTCCGTCCCTCCTCGATAACGCGCGTAACGCAATTCCTAATGATATCGTTACATATTCAATGCGACGGAGCCTCGTACTCGTATCGGTAACTAGTCGAGATCCGTCGAATGTTTACCGAAACGCACGAACCTCGGGGAAGCACCGGAGCGCGCCTGTGTCTCTTTGCGCTTTGACTTCGTAAATAAATTTCTCATCGACGACGTCGACGATTTTCCCCGATAGAACGCAAGAGCAAACAACCTGTTTCTCTCTCTCTCTCTCTGTCTCTCTGTGTTTCTGTTTCCCTCTTTCTCTCCCTCACTCTCTATTTCTCTCTGTCTCTGGGTCGATGAGACTGGTCCAAATCCATCTCGACGTCTTTTTCGGAGGGATATTCAAGAATTCTTTATCCCTTTTCGTTTCTCAACGAACAGGCGGGGCAAAAAAAAGGAAGAAATTTATTCATTTCGAAACCCGTGATTTCACGATAAGCGCGAATGACAAACGACCGGAGGAAAGGAATTTCTCGCGATTGCCGTCCCTCGTTTTTCACTATCCGTCTGTGTTTCTACCCGTGATCGCGTTCTTTATTTTTCGAATCTGTGCGAGTCTTCCCAGGACGAAATAAATTCCAAAAGTCCGTCGAACGAGCACGATTATTATTGTTTAGAATGTCCCGACTTGGACGTGGTTGGATTCCAGCACTCGATCAAGAATGGAACGTAACTTTCTAGTAGGATTTGACGCTGGGAATTCGTCGACTAACCTCTTCTCCATTTTAGACGCGTAGGTTAAACGAATAGAATCTCTACGCGAGTGTTCCTCGTTTCGGGAGTCTGTGCGAGTCTTCGGTAAATTCCAAAAGTTCGTTAAGCGGCTTCGATTATTATCGTTTGAAATGTCTCCATTTGTACGTGCTGCTTTTCGGCACTTGATCTTGAATGAAACGTTGTTTTCCAATAAAATTTCACGCTTGGAATTGACCGATTAACCTTTTTTTTTGACATCGACGCGGTTAAACGAATCAAATCTCTACACGCGTGTTCTTTATTTCGGGAATCCGTACGAGTCTTCGTAGAACGAAATAAAATCCAAAAGGTCTGTAAAAAAATACGATCGTTATTGTTTAGTGTGCCTCAATTTGAATATGCTGTTTTTCAGTACTCAAGCGAGATATCTTACTCATTTTTTCACTCGTAATTGAACGCAGATTAAAATTTGACGCTTGGCATTCGTCGACTAATCGTCAATTGGCCGATTAACCTTTTCTCGACATCTGGGCGATTAAGTGAATGAAAATTCAGCGCGCGTGCCTCCGAAACACTGGTAAGAGCCAAACGAGCAGAATTCAAGGCAATATTTTCTCGCGTTCTTCGAGCGAGAGAGGAAACGTGGTCCGATCGGGAGTTAAGCTTCTTTTCATAGCGGAGAAGATCTTAAATCGAGAAGATAGAAGGACAGAGGGAAGAAGAAAAGGCTACTTTTCAGAGACGTTAAATGGATTATGGTGTTTCGTCGTCCCGGGCGCGTCGTACGACGATAATCGACGCTGCGTAAGTGCCGTAACCAAGACCGATACAATCGACTACGTGGTACCGCGCTACGAACCAATTCGGGTCAATTTAATCTCGATTTAAGATCCGCGTAGCTCCAAAGAAAATAAAGAGGAGAAGCTTCAACGAGTCCGATGCTTCGAACTCGCCTTCGTTTCTCGCCGACTCGTTGAAAGAATAAAGACGCGAGTTCTTTGTTTCGCGATCGCTGCTCAAAATTGCATCGCGTTGTTCGATCGATGCTCAAAAATCGGATCGTTCAGTTCGATCGCTGCTCAAAATGGCATCGTTCCGTTCGATCGGTGCTCAAAATTGCATCGCGTTGTTCGATCGATGCTCAAAAATTGCATCGTTCTCTTTGATTTCTGCTCAAAAATCGCATCGTTCGGTTCGATCGCTGCTCAAAAATTACGTCGTTCCGTTTGATTTCTGCTCACAAATCGCATCGGTCCAATTAAAAGCAGCTCGTAAATCGGATCGTTCCGTTCGATCTCTGCTCAAAAATCGCGTCGTTCCATTTGATCGCTCTCGAGAAGTCGCATCGTTCCGTTCGATTGCTGCTCGAAAATCGTTTCGTTCCGTTTGATCGCTTTTTAAAAACCGCGTCGTTCCGATCGATCGCCTCTCGACGTGCAAACAGCAACTCGGTCGCTTTTCATAACTAAAATCTCCTCGAAATTCTCACGTTCACGGAACTTCTTCGATCTTCTTCCATCGCTTTTTACACGCCGAACTTTGAGACGACACCAACGATTCTAAATATCCCTCAAATTTTGAATTCATTCTCGATATTTTCTATCTCTCCTCTTCTCTTTTCTCCTCTTTTCCCATCTTCGAGTTCAAGCAGAACTCCAGGACTGTTTTCGATCGACGCCACCAACCAAACATCCCTCAAATTTCGAATCTCCTCTCGATCTTTCTCCTTCTCTTATCCCTTCTTCAAGTTCAAGCAGAACTTCGAGCTTCTTTCGACTGCCTAAACTCGTGGAGAGACTCGCGTTCGACCGTAAACTCCTCGTACCATCCGAAATCCCGTTTGTTCGGTGTACCTTGGAGCGATTCTCGCGACCGAGATCGTCCTATTCCTGGCTGTTTCGGCTCGTCTCGGAAGCAAACCGAGGGTCTCTCGGTTCTTGGTAGGAAGGATCAACAACCCGGCGGCAGCAGTCGAGACCCGAGCCGTACCGCACAGACGCGACGTGTATTTTTGGCCAGACGTTGCGTCGGCTATGCGCGACATTGGCGGCGTACGCGCTGGATCTCGACGCTGATTCGCCAACGGAAATCGTCTTTCTTAGACGTCGTCTATCCCTTCGTGTCTCTCCGTTGGAACGTCTGAGTTTTTCCACCGAAGCGATTAGCGTCCACGACGTACGTTCCAACGAACGAACGAACTAACGATGTTAGAACGGATGCTCGTCTATTTTAAAACTGAACCGAAAGATTCCATTCGTCGAGTTATCGATCGATCTTTCGTCAACGCGACAGAGGTCATCCGTAATAATTGATGCGCGATACGGATCGAAGTACCGAAAATACGTACGCGATGTAGATTTCGTCGATTCGTAAGCGTGTAATTTGGTCAAGATGGCTTTTTTCGGAGTAAAATCCGAAGCTTATTAAATTACGAACTTCGTCGCCTCATTTTCGTTGATAATCGTCCGCTTTTCTTTTTTATTATATCATTAACGTACGGATATGTTGCGAAATACCGAAAATACGTACGCGATGTAGATTTCACTGATTCGTGAGCTTATAATTTATTTGAAAATCGAGATGGTTCTGTCGGTATAAAATCCGAGGTTTATTAAATTATGGACTTTCTTGTTCAACAGCTAAAATTCGAAGAACGATAACGAACATCCTTTGCTTTATTCTCGTTGTTTTTCATTTGCATTATTATATTAATGTACAATCCGCTTCGGAGTACCGTAAATATTCGTGCAAAGCGTATAATTTGCTTATCCGAACAGTTATTCGAAGCGCGTACGCGCGTCTTCGATTTCCATCAATGAAAAATGGTAGGAACGTGTCTTGTATTAACGCGCGTCCCATCGAAACAGTCAAAGATAATCGAATAAATCGCGAGAGGGAAAAAAGCCGAGCGATGGCCTGTCGTTCGAGGAATCAACGATCAATAATCGACAACCTCAAGAATCTCAACAGTCAACGATATCAACAATCTCAAAATTCTCAACAATTAACAAAGATAGATAGTTTCCTATAAAATGGCCGCTTACGCGTGAAAATGTCCGCGATATTTTCGCATTCGATATCGCCTCCGATGTTCCGATGAAAAAAGGCAAGAGTTCGATTGCAAGATCGATCGTCGATGCGAGTCGTTGTTCGTAGTTGCTCGTTATTCGAGCGCGTCTAGCGCGGCGCTTCGACAAATTATTACAGTTACGTTAACATCGTTATAAGCTGCACGTGCGAAGCGTCACCGGATGACCGTTCTCGTCTCATCATTCGATAATAATTGCAGTGAGTTCCGACTCCATAATGTAATCCATATAGCATTGTTCGAGGGTAAACTGAATGGCGTCGCCACCACCGCCGCCCGTATCGATTTATTTGCACCGTTATTTCAGGCACGGACGTTTCTTTTCTCGGCCAGTTGAGCCCAATTACAATCGACACCGAGCGTCGCTCGACGCGAGCTAACAATGCATCGATTTCGCGCTACCGCTGAGCGACGTTCGATCGGGAAAAAGGAATCGAGGGCGACTGAACATGCATTTTGTACTTTCGAGGAATTTCGAAGCATCGAACCAATCGTTCTCGTCTTTTGCCACTTTACTGTTCGAATCGAAAAGTCGAATCAAGAGAAACCCATTGTTGACTCAAGAGAAACCCAATGTTGAATCAAGAAGACCCAATGTTGAATCAAGAAAAACCCATTATCGAATCAAGAAAATCCCATCCTAGATGGGATAAAATCCGAACAGGATTTAAAGACGATCTGGCCTCTTGCTTCTTTTTGAACGTATGGTGGAAAATGGTAGTGGTAGAATGGCAAGAAACCCATTGCCGAATCAAGAAAAACGCATTTTCGAAACAAAAGAAACCTATCGTCGAATCAAGAGAATCCCATCCTACCTGGGGCAAAATCGAAACAGGACTCCGAGACATGATGATGGAAAATGGTGGAAACCCACAATCGAATCACGATAAACCCATCATCGAATTTACTTTTTCCTGATTTTCGACAAAAAAATGGCGAGTAATCGCAGTGATCGCGACCCGTTTCCAACACTAGAGAAAATTCCCCTTCGACTCTGGGTAGGAGGAAGCTTGAGCGATAATTTCAAGAAAAACGTTCAGTTCATACGTCGATCCGCCTATTTTCGGTGAAGGGAGAGTGACGAGAGAATCCACGGACGAGCGAGGGAGGGAAGAAGGATCTCCGTTCTCCGAAGGAGGTTTTGTCTTACAGCTCGGACGACGAGAGCGACTCATCGATTTCCAAACGTCCGACTCTTTCTCGACGCGTACTGTGAGAGGAGGTTAATGTACTTCTCGACGCTCCAGTTTCGATTCGGTCGCGCTTAGAAGCGATCTTCCTTCCCCTCGTACCTTCCTCCCTTCCTTCCTTCCTTCCTTCCTATCTACCACCCGAGCCGTCGGAGAAAGGATATTTCGTTACGTCGGTCCACCGATATAAAACTTCCATCTCGTTCGGTCTCACGTTCGAACGCTCTTAGCAAGCGCTGGAGAAAGTTACGCATCATCGTCCTCGTATATCCCCGACGTCTCTACGACCTCGCCTTTTACGAGCCAACGACGAATATCCATCGACTCTCGCCAATGTCTTTTTATCTCGTATCCAGCAACAGTCGCAGGAATTCGAGAATCGCAAGGAATGCGCCTTTAAGAAGTTGGATTAAGGAAATGCGTCTGGCTCGATCGTCTCTGGCGCCAAGACTCCATTTAGGAGATATCTCGTAGCTCGCGCGGTAAGTTTGTCGCGTATCAACTGCTATGCACTTTAGAAAGTTGGGGCGGGTCGCTCAAAATTCTCACTTTAGTGAACGGGCTAATGATTCGAATCTCGTTCGACTGTTTCTAGGACTAAGACATCTTTTACGACTCGAGACAGTCGACGAGTTGTTCCATGGTTAACTGAGATATCTAGTGGTTCGCGCCATCAGTTTGTATCGACTGCTACGCACTTCCGAGATCTAGGGCTAGACGCTCAAAATTCTCACTTTAGTGAACATCTTTTACAACTCGAACTTACGTTCGATGACTCTTTCACCGTCAGCTATGAGATATCTCGAAGTTGGCTCTATCGGATTGAACTAACACCTACGCACTCTTCTGGCACCCGGAAATCCCATCCTTCATGACGTATCTCATACACGCCCACCGAGTCGAAATCCTTCACGCAAGCCATTGCGTTCCAACCGCTAGGATAGCACGAAACGATCCAACACCCACGAATCGAAAGGGGGAATCACCCGTTCCAGTAAAAGTCACGTCTCGGCTCAAAGTGTCCTCATTGCTGAGCGGAATACTCCCTTTATCCCAGAGCTCTTTCAGCTCGCTACTAATCGGCCGACGTCTCGTCCGAGCACGGTACATCGTCAGTCGTTAACCCTAACAGTGCCTATGATGCTAACAGTTAACCCAACGGTTACACTGGAAACTGGTTACCTTCGATTTTTCTTAATTTAGCCTTTCCTAACTTCCTCTTCTTCTTTCATCGGCAGTCGTTAGCCCTAACAGTGTCTCCGACGCTAACAGTTGACCTAACAGTTACCCTAGAAACTTGGATTTTTCTTAATTTCGCCTTTTCTAACTCTCCCCTTTTTCTTTCCCTCGTCACCTCGCAAAACGTCAACTATTCCTCACTCGTAAGCGCGACGAACACCCAACGGAAGCGAAGGTTGCAACGAATTACCGTCAGGATCGGCATAATTATAACTGCATTGGCCGTGCTAACTAGATTTCGCTTAGAAGCTCGCGTGCGCGCTCCAGGGCCCGACGTGTCGCGCAAATTGCGTTACGACGTAGATATTCTTCGCCTCTCGCGCATCTCGACCGATCCTCCACCAGGAACATTCTCGCCCGATGCAGAGAAACGCGTAACTCAAGCGGATAAGGAGGCGACTTCCTCGAGACGATAAAATTCGCATTCGACCGTCGTGGAAAAGATGAAACGATTTTTTCGACATCGATCAGGAGAAAGAGAGTTTCCCAAACTGGAATTACGAGGTTAGGTTGAGAAGAGTGGTCTAGGAGACGTCCTGGCCAAGATATGGAACAGGAGAGGCATATGGCAGGTGTGTGGAGTGGTCGACGATTCCTTCAACTTCGACCAGGAGAAAGAGAGTTTCTCCAGGCTCGAATCTCGAGGTCAGATGGAAGAAAGGGGGTTTCCCAAACTGGAATTTCGAGGTTAGGTTGACGAAGCTCGTCTAGGAGACGTTTGAGGCAGAACATGAAAGAGGAGAGGCAGAGAACGGGGATGTCGGGGGCTCGGGCACGCAGCAAGTTGAAAGCAGAGCGTCGATCCGTCGTGAATTTCCATCGGAGTCTCGTTCGTAACCTCGTTATCCGGACTAATCGAATTTCGTCCGGGTTTGGACGAGCGTACGAGCGTACGTTCCGGACGAGCGGTGACGCGTTCCATCTTCTCTCTCCGCGTAAACAGGCTCGAAGCTGGCTTCCTCGTTCGCGCCACGTGGAAGAATTATTCAAAAACGGTTATCGCTGGCGTACCATCGATTTTAATCGAATTCGACTGGGTCGATGCCCATCGTCGATGGACGCCGGGAGACCTTTCAATTTGGGCTCCGCCTGGCACGAACGTCGCGCTGTTGGATGTCGCCCGAACCGTTCGTTTTCGAGAAGCTAAAAGATGATCTCTTCGAAGTTGGAATCGAACATCGACGGAATTTGGTGAAATCGGGGAAACGGTTGCCGTGAGATCTAGGGTGTCTATCAGATTTTTAGATCTAACGGATCCAGGAGGGCCGTTAGAGACTAAGATAGGTTCACGAGAGAACGAAAGAAATGTGCGTCATTTTTTTCCATTTTCCCTTAACTTTTCCTCCATTTTCCTTCATTTTACCCCATCTTTTTCTCCCACGTCACAACGACGATCGTCTCGTCTTTGTTGCTCTCGACTTAATTCGACGACTCCTTCACCTGCCGATTTAATCAATCCTTTTTACCGCCTGTTTTTTCTCCTTCGATAACATCGGCAGCGATATAAATTTCAGCTTAAAGGTTTTATAAAGATGCTTCTTACGGTTTAAGAAAGACTATTAGAAGTTAAGACAAGTTAGCGAGAGAGCGAAAAAAAGATGTCATGTTCTTCCTCATTTTTCCCATTTTTTCCCCAATTTTCCCCATCTTTTTCCCCTAGGGCACGACGGTTGTTTCGTCTTTATTGCTCTCGACTTAATTCGACTTCCTTATCCGCTAATTTAATTTATGATTCGAAACCATTTGCGATATCCAGTGATCGATAACAAGGGCAACGATGTAAATTTCTGCTTAAAGAATTCATAAAGATGCTTGTTACGGTTTAGGAAAGACTATTAGAAGTTAAGACAAGTCAGCGAGAGAACAAGAAAAGGGCGTCATATTCTTCCCCATTTTTCCCCATCTTTTTCCTCTCATCTTTTTCCCCTAGGTCGCAAAGATCGTCTCGTCTTTATCGCTCTCGACTTAATTCGACTTCATTCGCTGACTTCGTTCCCTTGACCGTCCGCTCCGCGTTCCGATTCGAAAACATTTGCGATCTCTAGTGCTCGATATCGAGGGCAACGACGCGCGATTCGAAAGAGGTTTATTTTTGCGCCGTACGCGGCCTAGTTCCAGCCGAAGGTTCCACAGTGGCGCGCGCGCGCATTAACGCAGTTAGCGTAGAGCACGAAAAAGGGAAAACCGAAGCCGCGGGCAAGAGGAAAATGCTCCGAGACACGCGAAAACGCGAGCGAGCCGCACGAATGCCGGGCAACGCGTCTTTCACTACGTGCTCTCGTTTCGAAACGAACCGCGTCACGAAATTTCGAAATTCGAGTAGGTATTTACGAACGATACTTCGTCGCGACGACGATTCCTAAGAACGATCGCAACTTTTCTCGTAGGTGGGAAAGCCGAGCTTAGCTTAAGCTGGAAAATTAAGAAGAAAGTGAGAGTGAGAGAAAGAGAGGATTAAAAACAGAGAAATAGAAGTCGACGGCGAGAGAAAAAGAAGACGAGAGAAACAAGTAGGTGGAAAATGGTGAAAATCTCAAAAAAAAAATTCCTCAACTATCGTCGCTGCCAAAACGAGCCTGCTTATCCGAATGAATGAGAAAAGAGAGCGCAGTCGGTTCTCGAGTGTCTCGAAGTTCGTTCGCGGAGTTCGTGGAAGAGATTATTTTCCGTGGGTGGGAAAAAGCGTAAGAGATTTTCCTCGATGGCGAGCACTCGATTAGAAGAGATTCGAATTTTCGCGGAAGGATACTCCGTCGCGACGATGGTTCCTAAGAACGACCGCAATTTTTCTGGAAGGTGGAAAAGCCGAGCTTAGTTTAAGGTGGAAAATTAAGAAAAAGTGAGAGCGAGAGAGAAGAAGACCAGTAGGTGGAAAAGTGGTGAAAATCTCTAAAAATGAAAGAAAATAAAAAATTCGCGAACGATCGCCGATTTCGCCGTTCCGAAACGAGGCTACTTATCCGAATGAATGAGAAAAGAGAGAGAAGTCGGCTCTCGAGTGCCTCGAAGTTCGAAGGAGAGATTATTTTCCACGGGGTGGGAAAATAGCGCGGGAAAAAGCGTAAGAGATTCTCCTCGATGGCGAGCATTCGATTAGAAGAGAATCGAATTTCCGCGGAACGATACTACGTCGCGACGACGGCTCGTAAGAACGATCGCAACTTTTCTCCGAAGGTGGAAGAGGCGAGCCTGGCTTAAGGTGAGATCTTAGAGAGGGGAAGGAGGGGGGGGGGGGAAAA
>JAITYT010000759.1:631493-647645 GCA_025433975.1 Liostenogaster flavolineata
CGAAAAACTTCAAGAACGAAGGAAAAAGGTTGGAAAGTTGGAAACGATCGGACGTTTCGTCGTGTCGTCGAAACGACCGCCTACGATAAAACCCCCGTAGATTCGCCGACGAAGATAGAGTTAGCTCTCTCTCTCTCACACCTTTTACCTTTGCTTTTCCAACAATTTCCAAACGATAATCTCGAATCGAGATCGCTCTACGTCAAGCCTTTTCCTTTTCCTTTCTCTATCCTTCTTCTTTTTCTTTCTTTCTCTTTTCCACCACGAGGTGGGGAAGTATCGGCAAACGAAGCGAAGGAATCGGTGAAAGCGCCGAAAGCCGGTCGTGTTGGAAAGAGAGAGAGAGGGGGGGGGGATCCTCACTGTGAAACGTCGTCGTCTGAATAATTTAACGGACTCCGTCGCATCGAAACAACGACGAGATGAGAGACGAGAAGAAGAAGAAGAAGAAAGATAAAAAGACAAGGACGGAAAGCCGTGAGAAAAAGAAACTCGGGAAATAGCGGAAGACATCGTCTTATCGATTGGTCGCGCCTTTTACCGGCGAATCCGTCGAACAAAAAAGCAGCGTCGTTCCTTCTCCTTCGTCTCGCTCTTCTTCTTCTTTTTCTTCTTTCGGGATGATCGAAGTCGATAGATCCGTATCGATGTCGAGGAAAGAAGGTAACCGCGGTATAAACGCAAAGAGCACCGAGTTCGCCTGGCAATCGAAGCGAGAAGAATCTCCATGGAAGGATACTCCGAAGGATCGTGGAAAAGTTAGCAAATGGAGGAGTGGCGATAGAATTGTCCGGTGTTCGAGGCGATAACGCGACAGTTACGAGGGTGGTGGGGGGGAGGTAGGAGGTGGGAAAAGAGGATAAATCCATCCCTCGGCGACGCTTCGTCGTCTCGGAAGCAGGATGGTTTGCCTTCTTCGTACGATCTCGTTTCCGTCGTCGAAGCAGCGGTAATCACGCTTTCTCTCGCGTTCTCGAGAGGATGGAGGAGGTGCAGGACGCGCAACGAGGGTCGATGGAACTCTCGAAGACGACGCTCGAGACGAAGAAGCGAGACGATGACGGAGAAGGAAGGCGTTGAGGGAAGAGCCAGCGGCTGAAGGACTCTTGGACGCGACGCGACGCGACCTCATCGACGACGTATCGCGATCGGCAACGAGACCGTCGAGCATTGAAAAGCGGAGGAGAAGAAGAAGGTGGAAGTAGCGGCTTTTCTCTTATTCGCTGTTTTTCTTTTCCTCTCTCCGGATGGAGTCGGAAGAGACACGTGGGAGACACGAAGAAGGCGAAGGAAGAAGAAGGGAAGAGGAATACGAGAAGAAAGGATAAAAGGAAGAAAGAGCGAAGAAATAAGGAGAAGAGAAAAACGTGGAAGTGGAGAAAAGTCGAACATTAAGTTTGCAGAGCTGCTCGATATTTCATAGAGGTACGAAGATTTATCCTGCTCGACTTTAGACGCCTTTTCTCGAGGAAGATCGACGCGACCTCATCCACGACGTGTCACGTTCAGCAACGACGTCGTTAAAAATTAGAAGGCCAAAGAGGAGAAGCGCCTTTCTACTTTTTCTTTCTCTCTCTCTCTCTCTCAGTGTTTTTCTCCCCTTCTCTCGGCACGAACGAAAAGCAAGGGAAGAGTGAGTGGAAATAATTGTGAGAGAAGGGTATGGAATTCGTAAAAGTTCCCAGTTTACTCCTGTTAAAATTTGGAGGCATTCTCTCGGAAAATATCGTAACGAGGACTCCAACCGAGCCGATGGGAAAGTCATCAAAGGAGGCAAGTCTTTCGATGCCATTTGGTCGATTCTTCTCAAGCTGATCTAGCTGATCTAGAACGACTGTTTGTTTTGGCAATGCCGCAGCTTAGCATTCAAAGGCTCCTTTGACGAGAAGAAGGATAACATTGCGATCCTTTCGTCTTCCTACGCCTCGTTTCCTCGAGAGAACGGCGACCATTCTCTCTCTCTCTCTCTCTCTCGTCGTTCGATTTAATATCCGGCGGTGTCGATGACGTCTAGTTTTTATCGAGGATCGAACGGACGTGGCTGGAATTTGGGGGAAAAAAAGGAAGAAAATGTAGGAACTCGAAACGCGTGAACGAAGATAACATGGCGGTATTCGTCGCTTTTCTCCAACGGTTTGCGCTGCCGGTGTCCGCGGAATTGCTTCCACCTCCAAAGCTGCTGGTGCTGGTGCTGCTGGTCGGTCTGTCGGTCCTGCGTTTCCGCTCTCACGGCTCTTAATATAATATTTCAACGGTGAAAGTCCGACCAACCGACCGACCGACCAGCAGTCGACTTTTAATATTTTTAGGAGAAAAACTTTTCGACCTTTTTCGTCCCTCCGGAAAGGAAATCTCCCGTAAACGTGGCTTCCTTTGTAAGGAACGCCTTCGGATTACGACGATCTTCTTCTCGGTGTTAGTGCGCGAAAGAATTACCGAGAAAGGAGGAATTCTCTTTCTGGTCTACCGCCGTAACTCACTTCCAAATCATTTCGAATGAAACCCTCCATTGCTCTTCGCCTTCCCGCTTCTGGAATCCTACGTCTGTGTGCGTGCGTGCGAGTCTGTGAAAGTGGAATAAGCCACACCCTCGGAGAATAAAGGGACGAGAAGGAGCGAAGTACCTCGCGAACGCGCTTTTGCCACCTCGTGGTCGAAGAATATTTCGCCATTTCGACGATACTCCAAGCGTATCGAAGGTCCGATCGTCGTCCACGTGTTTCGCACTACGCTGAGAATTTCATTACGGAGAGAAACGTCGCTTCTTCACCATTACGATAGGTGTGTCGGAACGAAACTTCGATTTTCTAACGGCTGGCTTTTTCATACGCCTTATTAATTTAAACGAATAAAACATACTCCCCCGAGAAAGGGGGTAAAAAATGCAAACGAGCAAACGATGGCAACTTCGTTCGACAAAACGTCTTTAATCATTCCTGCCAAATAAGTGAATAATTTCCAATAAAAAAAAATCAAAGTTTCATTCCTACACGACTATGAAAAATCGCATGGAGTGATAGATAAAAATGCGGCAAGTTCGAGACAAAGTTGAGAAACAGCGACCTCGGTCGATTAGGATTCGCATTCGCGATGAATCATCGTTCATCGAGGTAAAAGGAAGAAAGAGAGGCGTGATTATTTCTGCTGTCTGGTGGTGGATGAAGGGCGGAGGGAGCAGGGCTTAAAATAGTCGCGCTATTCGTCGTTGCGCACGCTTGGCTCGTTTCTTCTGAATGGATCTACCGCGTTGGCGTTTGGAGGTAGGGCCGTCGTTTCCACGCGACGAGTGTGAACTTCTCCGTGGTCGCGCCGTCGTTTCCCCTTTTTTTCTTCCCCACGGTCGATACCGCCGGCAAAACTTTTGCCCTCGAAATACTTTCGACGACACTCCACGTTCCAACGTCTATTCCGAAAAGTATCGAATTGGCGAAGGTGAAATCCCGTCGATCGAACGTTTAAATCGACCAATGAAAAGATCGCTTCGAGCGGAATAAACCTTATTTCGCTCGGAAGAGGACAAAAATCGACTTTCGAAATGTCGAATTCGCAAAGAAGAAATTCTGTCGATGGAACCCTCGAATCGACCGATGGAAATGAAGAATTGATCGCTTCTAACGGAGTAAATCTTATCGAAGCGATCGCAGAGAAGAGAGAGAGAAAAATCGACCTTTCGAAATATCGAATTCGCGGAAGAGGAATTCCGTATGTCCGTAAGAATAAAAGAGAAGAGGGGGAAAAAAAATTGCCGACATCGCGTGACCACGAAGCGCAGTCGAGTTCCTCTCCTCGTGGTCCTCAAGGTCGTTGACATTAGGGATACTTTAATCGGTGACGCACGCGCCGGCGCGATCGGCACGACTCGATGCTCGAAACCCGGACAGTCGCGCGTTTCACGCGAACGGAACGACTGCTCCCCCTGGCGGCTCCTCTCTCGAATTAATCGTGTCTCGGTAACGGCGGTGGGAAGCGAAGAAGAGGAAGAGGAAGGGGAAGGGGAAGGGGAAGGGGAAGAGTAGGAGAAAGAGAGATAAAAAAAGGACCCAGGGGGGCAGCGCCACCTGAAACAAGTTTACGGTGTTCCATGCATACGCTTACGCCTGTCCCGAAAACGAAAAACACGATTGCTGGTCGAGAGGGCAACTTCTGGCAAACTCTTGGACACCTTCGTCCATTTTGAATTCGGTCCTGACGTCACACCGGACGTTTTTCGATCTTCGCAGCGGCGGATCGAAGGGCGCGAGAAAAAGATGGACGACTTCGTCGTGGTGGGTCGAATCACTGGGACGAGAGGAAATTAATTCGTCGAAAGAGAGTCCTTTCGAGCGACAACGAAATTATCTAGGGTCTATGGATGATCCGACCTCGACGTCACGGGAATAAACGTCTGGAGGAAGACGGCTTCGGAATTTCCATCGATCCGTAACCTACGCTTCGATCCTTCCTACAAATTATGCAAATCCTACCCTTGTCTTCGCCGTGAACGGAGTTTCCCAGGGTAGGACGAGGTGGTTTCTATCGCGATTACGAGACACCGAGATTAGGATCGACAAAGTGCAGCGTCGAGGGTGATCGAGCTCGCCGAAACGTACACTTTACGCGCGATACGAAGATACACGGTAAATATTCATTCCCGAAGGTTCGGTTTGGACGACAGCCTCCGTTTGCGAGCGCCGTGAACAGTTGCCAGACAGTCCTTGGAAAAACGACGATCGTTCGATCGATCGATTCCTTTCGACGTCCGACGAAAACCCCTCTTTCACCCGCGGCCCCAGTGAGGGTGGACCTGGAGGGCGAGGGCGAGGTGAGCCTGGACTATGCGTCGTGACATCTAGGGCCTAAGGTGATTACGGTACTGCCATGATTACAACCAGCCAAGCCCAGGCGATACGTCCGCGACGTGTTGGACATATCTGTTATCATTCCGTTTAGGAATCCCTGTTCGTTATTGTACATTGGGAAGAAGCTCTTGTACAAAGGGTAAAAGTAGAATTATTCTATTTTACGAGGGCATTAGTGTCTCGCGTAATAGCTTTCGCGATCTATTTAACGCTCGACTTCCTATTGAATTTTCAGAGAAGGAGCGAAGCCAATGAAATTAGGATTCTTGGCTGAACTCTTCTCTTTGATGTAATTCGATAATCGAGAAAAAGACACCTTCGGAGAATTTGTCCGCTGAAATGCTGTTTTCGCAGTGGCGGTGTAACTTTTGGTCTCGGCCTAGTTAGTCGAGATTTGGCGTTAGTCGCCGATGACTGACGAACTCCGAAAAGGAACTTCGACGTCAGTCGGCGGTGTCTGACGTTGCGCTTAACGCGTTCCAACGGAAATCTCGAAAACGTCTAAATCGCTGCAAAGACTCGGAAGAGGTCGATGCAACGCGACGCCGTATTTTTCGCAGGACGTGGATCCGGCTTCGTAATCTTCCGTCGTTCGTGTAATCCCCGATAAAGCAGGAGGACGATCAAGACGATTCCTTTCGCGGTTAATCTTAGCACCGGGGCATTTTGAAAATACTTGGAAGTTCCTTAGCCCAGGCGACACTGGTAGCTGCAATTTCCCTCGACGATTAAATTTATTTACAGGAGCGTAACGTGGCCGTTGTTGGGACTCGGTGGTGCTGGTAATAGTAATGGCGGTGGTGTTGGTGTTGCGAAAGCCTGGAATTTTAACGGCCTGCGCTAAATCTTCCATCCGCGTTTCTCTCTCGAGATCATAATACTCTCTCTCTCTCTCTCTCTTCGTCTCTTCCTGCAGCAACTCGACGACTCGGCCACCCACCAACCAGTTTCCCTCCTATTTTCTTTCCGACCATGGCTCCACGAGACACTCGGAACGGTTACGCGACATCGACCGTCCGTATAAACTTTTAACTGCCATTAACCTCGGAAAATTTACGGTTCGACCAGGCGCGCCTTCCTCCCAGAGCCACTGTCTTATCATATTTACTGCTCCAGCGCCCCCGCCAAAGAGTTTCCTCGCTTTCGTCTTCTTCGGCCTTCCTTCGTTCCCCGCCTCTCGCCCTCTTCCGCCTCTACGAACCGCCATCAACGCGCCAATTTGTATTTCCCGTCGGATAAGACGACGTTCGTTACGACCGCGCGAAATCTCGCGAGGATCCGTCGTCTCCGCGACGAAATCTCGACGTCCACCGATAAGAAGATGGTGCCTCGCGCCGCCATTTTTCGCTACGGACGCGCGGCACCGATTAAGCGGAGACGAGCGTCGATTTAACTTATCCGGGAGCTCGACGTAGCCGCCGTTATCGGAATTAAGAAGGAATTCTTTCCATTCCTTAACGATTCGAAGAAACGACGTTTTTGGAGACATTGATAGAATGTGTTGGCACATCCTGTGGCATACGTCGTGTTTGTGAACAAGTGGGTTGGCAAGAATGTAATCTCGGTTTTTACCGATAGATGGCGCTGTTTTATAAATCGCGAAATTTCTAAATAAAATGGCGCCCGGTCACCGAACAAAATGGAGAACGCGTAATCGAGCGAATACTTAATTGAGAACGAACGCTACGAATATAATTTGTTTAGCGTTAAAAAAAGAACTGAAATTACTTGGTTGCCGAATCGAAAACCGTTTGCAAAAAAATCCTTTAAAAAATGTCGGTTTTGTCGGTGTCCTAAAAACGGGAAATTTTCGTCCGATGGGTTAGCATCGACGCTAGGTCGCTCGTTTCGTCCGGCTGTCGACTTCTTTTCAGGCGTGCGAACCGTCGCGACAGGAATTTCTTCTTCCACTTCCTCCTTCCCTCCCTCACTCCTCCTCCTGCTCCGCGCCGACGGATCTTATTTCGAGGATTTCGCGAAGCTTCATCGATGGTCGAACCGAGGATACCTCTGTGGTATAACGATCCGCTTGCTAGAATCCCCTACTCCGCTCCTGTCTGCGGGTATACCGTTTCCACGTCGTTGTCGCAGTCTGCCTCGACCATCGATGCCATTTTGGGTTACGTACGATCCTACCGTGAAAACTTTGCCGTCGAATCGAATCGTTTTTTATAGTCTCATTTTTTAGCCCTTTTGCGTTTCGTCCTTTGGATGTTTGCGATCGTCGAAAGAATTTTTGCTCGAAAAGATGGATAACTTTTCCATTTTTGGTACACGATTTTATTCCTTTATCAAATTCGTTCTATTACGTCACTTCCTTCGTCATTCTTATATTCTATCGATACTTAACCCATTTTTGGGGCACATTTTCAAATTTCGACAGTTATTTCATCGTTGCATCCCGCGTTTTATTCTTTGGATATTTTCGATCGAGAAAGAAACGTTTCGAATTTTTTCTTGAAAAAAAGAAGAATCTAAAAGGAGCATTATCCGGAGATTTATCGAATATTCGTGACGCGTGGGAAGCGACGCCACTTCGGAATTTGTAGTACGAAGACGTCGATGTAATTTCGCGTCGTTAAACTTTTGTTGGGATCGAAACGCGCGTCGAACACGTTTCCATCGGACCGTGGAGTGAAATTAAAACGCGTGGGGAGGCAGATGCGCGCCATACCGGATCGTTAACGCGTTAATCGTTCCTATGCGAGTTGGCTCGTACGACGTTTCGGTCGATCGCTGCGTGACTTTTAAAACAACGCATCCACCGTGCTCGTTGAATCGTCTTTCCCGATGTCGATCGGTACTTTCACTCGAGATTGTTATCCGCTTTAGCCTCTGTCTTCTATACGCGTCGCTAATTGCACTCTTCCATTAGGGGAAAACTGCGCTTGTCGTAAATAAGGACAAGATCATTCTCGAGCACTGAAAAAACACTGAAAAAAAATGCATCGTTTATCGTCTTCGAAATTTTTTTAAGAATTTCTACAAATTGTTCAACGGTTTTTCATTAATTTGGTAATTCGAGCCAGTTCAAAGGGAAAATCGGAGCGATCCAGAAGAGATTAGAAATAATCACGAGCAAAGTACGCAGGTAAATCTCTTAATTGTTTTGGACTACTTGTTGGAAGCTAATCGGTAGCAATCGTACAAGCGTTTCGAAGCTTACTTTCTCTACGTATTTACTCGATAACAGTTCAGAAGTAAAAAGAGCGATTGACAAGATATTGAGAAATAAACAAAAAGAATTGACATCGATCGTCTCTAAAATTTGCCAAAGACATTTCACCGATTCGGTAATTCGAGCCGGCCCAGAGGGAAAATCAGAACGATCCAACAGAGATAAGAATTAATCGCGACCAAGGTACTCAGACTCGGTACTCCGGTAAACTTCTTAATTGTTTCGAACTACCAATCGGTAGTATTTACTCGATAACAGTTAATAAGTAAAGAGAGCGATTGACAAGATATTAAGAAATAAACAAAAGAAATTGACATCGATCGTCTCTAAAATTTGTCAAAGACATTTCACCGATTCGGTAATTCGAGCCGGCCCAGAGGAAAAATCAGAACGATCCAACAGAGATAAGAATTAATCGCGACCAAAGTACTCCGAGTCGTTAAATTTCTTAATTGTTTTGGATCACTCGTTGGAAACTAATCGGTGGTAATCGTGGAAGCGTTCGTTGGCGCGACGATTTTCAAATACGGTGCCGTAGGGAGAAGCGTTTCGAAGCTTATTGGCATGGAGGAAACGCCACTTTTCTCTACGCATTCTCTCGCCTATCCGCCCTCCATCGCGCGGTTATTCGTTCCCTAGCCGTTATACAATATCCACGCGTATAATTATCGTTTCGCACGAGCCGGCAATAACGGCATTTCTATTTTCTTTCTCCCGTTCCGTTTTAATCCTCCTTAAACTACGTACGAACGTATACCAAATGCTTAATCGCGTAACAACGGCCGACTCTAGGCGAGCTAATTGGTACCGACGTCCGATAAAACGCCGATAAACGAAGGAAGGGAGGAAAATGGAAGGAAAGACGGACGCGTAAAACCCATAGAAAATCGATCGATATCTCCATTAACGTTCGTAAATCTCTTTTCGATTCTCTTCTCTTTCCGATCGTCGCGTCCTCCTCGTTCCCCTCTTCCGACTCTTGACCCTCCCCCCTCTTCGACCCCTCGCCGGCGATGAACAAAATTTATCATCGAGAAGGACGATCGAGGACGCGTCTCTCGCCTCGGCTCGCATCGGGATTTGCCGTTGATAACGCCGCTAATATCGACGACTCTTTGTGCGGTAATTGGGTATCGGTTATCGCGAATTTCGGTTAAGGTACCGCGCTCTCGTTAGCTTCTGGACGTTTCCCGACCACCATCAGATTACCGCAAATTGCTTTCATTGTTAAGTCGATGAAGAGGAAACAAAGATTGGCGATAAAGGGAGCACGGTCGACGTACCCTGTCGAAATCGTCCAGTCCACCGAGAGGCTGATTTTTATTTTATTTTATTTTATGTTTTTGGTCAGATTTTACGATGACAGTCGAAAGCAGACGAAGCTCAGTCCGTGAATTTTTTCTTACAGTTGGACAGTTCCTGCGTACTTTGGACTTATACGATAGGATAGGTCCTAAGGGCTGATTTTCATCTATTTTTTGCTCGAATCGCGGTTCTATTTCCGGGGAAATACCGTCTTTTTATTTATTTTTATTTCAACTTTTTTTATGAAAACAACGTTTTATTTAGGTTTTCAATAGTTTTATCGAGACGATAGCTGTAACGTAAAACGACGATGTTCATACTGCGAATTCTTCCTTACAGCTGGCCAGTTCGTACAGACTTTGGACTTTCGTATAAAAAGCGACTTACGGAAGAAAACTGCTCGAGGTTTTGTACCTTTGTCGGTACCAGGATCGTCGGCGTACTTTACTGCTTTTTAAGGGGGGGGAAGTCTCAAGCTGAGGACAGTAATTTCGGTCTAACCTCTACCTTTACATTCTTATTTTCAACATACCTTGGTAGAATAAACGCATTGTTAACCCTTTGAGCCCTATGGACGCATACACGCGTCTGTCGATTTTCTCGATCACCTACGTAGAAGTATTACAGTTACTTTAGCGCGAGTTATGGTAATCCTTTCGCACGAGATTAAATAATTAAAGAGCTTAAATGATTTAAACGTTCATTAATAATGATGTGACCTTAATTAAATAATTAAAATGGTTATAAGAAACGATTAATACTAAAAGGTAGTATCAAAAGGATCACTACAACTCATTACTATGTGCGCCTTGAATAGTCAGAGTTCAGTCTAGCGAAAAAGAATTCCGTCCACAGCGAGTATTCGGCACTCGAAGGGTTAAGATGTAACGCTAAAAGCAGCAAATGACAAAAGTCAAACTCCTTCGCGAGGGTAAAGCAGACACCCCCATCGATGATGGGGTGGCGATGGGAGAATATCGAAGCTCGTTACTGGCGTTGGGGAAGGAAATGCGAGGTTCGAAAGTTGGACTATTAGGTGGCAGTTACGATAATATTCCTATTTCTCGAGTTTCCCTCGAGATTGCATCGTTAAAAGTTGGAAAAACGAAAACTTAGCGCTGGCTGTCGTGACCGTTGGAGACGGAGAAACTCGCGGGAAGATACGAGGCCCGATAGATGGATGCCATCGGGCCGGTGTGTGGGGTACGATGACGTAGGCACGAAGCGAAGGAGAGACGGAAAGGGAAAACACGCTCGACGAGCGGTAGCGGCGGAGCGAGTGGGAGAAACGCGTGATGCTCTATGCGAGATAATTATCGGTCGGCTGCTGTAATTTCCGCAACAAGTGCCGACATCCGCCATCTTCGAAGGAGGCCGTAAGTCTTCTCGAAGAAAAAATGACTCTTTGGATGAGGAGTCATTACGGGCGCGTTCGAAGGCTTCCTCGGGCTTCCTCGGATGGAATTTCCATGAAATGTAATTTCACTGGTAACGAGATAGGCCTTCGCCTGTTTTACGATTTTCTGCAAGCGGTCGTCGCGTCGATCGTTGCCTCTTTCGACTTGAAACGAGGCGCACGCCACGAAGCAACGACCAATGTTTCCGTTTCTTTAGGGTGACGTAGCGCTTCGACGATGGCTTCGTTCGGGGAAAATCTCAAACTCTGTCGTCGTCGTGTTCCGCGAGCTTTGTCTCGAGTGGGAGGTACGATATTGGCGTGTTATCGTCCATTCGGACTCGATGAAATTCCTAGCGCGGAATTTCGTTGTCGTTTTTGGGCAGAAACGTGTGAATCTAGAAAAGAGGCGGCATAACGAAAGAACGACGAACGTTTTTGCTTCTTTAGGGTGCTGTAGCAATTTGACGATTGCTTCGTTCGGGAAAAATCTCAAACTCTATGGTCGAAATGCTTTGCAACATTTATTACGAATGAAAGCCACGGTATTGGCGTGTTATTGGAAATTGAGAATGGAGGAAATTCCTAGCGTTGAATTTCGATATCGTTCCTTCGCCGTTTTTTGGCAGAATACGTATAAAGCTTGAAAAGAGGCCGTGTATGGCGCTAAATTGAAAACAATTATCGATACTACGAAACAAAGCGAACGACTCGGAGGCTGGTCTCTCCTCTCTCCTCTCTCGTTCTCCTTCTCTCTTCCGTCCTTCCGATTGTCCTCAGTCACGGTAATTAATAGCCATTCGGCCAGTTATGCATACATCCAATGGGGCAATCGACGTACAAACAGACAGACAGACTGGCTGGCTGGCTGGCTGGCTGGCAAGCGAACGGATTGTAAGGGGAAAGGAAAAATGTGGAACGAGTGAAACGCAAACAATCCACCGGCAAATACCCTTGTAATTGGCATTATTTTTCAAAAATCGAACGCTCTCTTTTCTTATCGCGGCACGTTTCCGTTTCGTCGCTTTTATCGACGCTCGAGCGTGAGTTTCTCTTGCTTCTTATTTCTTCTTCTTCTTCTATTATCTCGCGCTTATCGCGTCAGTACGAACTCGAAATTGCACGGAGATTCAGTTTCTCGATGATCAGGCGGAGTCGCGCGCAATATTCGTCGAATTTAAATTATAATAAATATTTTACGCGAACCAGAGAAAATATCGGGTTAGCAAGGGAGTAATTTTAATTTTTAACCGCGAAATGAAATGAAATTCAATTCTTCATTTTTTCTTTTTTTTTTTATACGAAGAACGAAGTTCGATCGATCGTGTATTATAATATTTATAATATATTCTCCATTTTGTTCGAGGTCCCTTTGCAATTTTTCTAGCAATTTCTCGTAATTCGTAATCGTCCGACGAAAGTCACTCGAAAAAAGAGGAACGTCACGTGTTTGACAAAATCGAAATTACTTTTTGGCCGACGCAATACGTACGCAGAGAACGCGAGAAACAAAGTTACGCTCAACTGCGATAGAATTCTTTCCTACCGGAATCGAGTAATTTACGTAAACCCGGATCGTAAAGCAAATTTTTCCAATTGATTTTATCCGTGCATTTCGCGAATCGATCGCTCGCGCGATCTCGGTCGATAAAATATCGATTTAAATTAAAAAAAAAAACCTATTTTAAAAGTCCCTTTTTCTTCGAACGATCCGACGTTTCCCGTTACGCGACTCGACGATATTATTCGATTCCTCCTTTCTATCCTTCGAGGAGAGGAGCATAAAGAAACGAAAGAGAAAAGAAATAGAAAGGAAAAGAACGGAAAAGAAAAAGACAGAGGCGAGAAAGGTGGCTCGGGAACGGCAGGGCGACGCTTAATTCGTCCGCGAATCCACCGAGCGCATTAGCATCGATTCGGTGGTTGCTCCGGCAAGGATCAAGGACAATAGAGAACCGGGGTACTTATCGAACGCTATCCGAAAGGGACGTATCGTGGCTTATGAAGGGCGTTCGTGCAACGCGGTTAAACCAATCTCGCTGCGGTGAGATAGAATCATGCGCGCACGACGTTAGTACGGAACCTTGAATTAAAACTTTTATTCCCCCCGTGCCTCGTCCTCTTTTAAGCGCGCCGCGCTTGAAAGGAGGCGCGCGATTCGTAAAACGAGCACATCCACTTTTCCACGTTATTTCGAACGGCGGCCGCGCGTTTAAAGTCGCCGTACAAACGTCTCAATTTTGATAGAATCGCATTGCGTTAGGAATTAAACAAAGCGCAAAAAATTTAATCGTCGAGCTTCTCTCTCTCTCTCTCTCTCTCTCCGTCTCTCCAGAGTCGAATATCGATGCGTGCTTGGAAAGGTAAACGGGAGTTTTATCGTCTCGGCAAAGATAAATAGAGAGAAACTCCTTTCATATTTATACCGTCGTATCGAAGTTTATTCGACTTTGCGAAATTGATCTAATTCCTTTTCAAAATTATTCCACGCTGTCGTGCTTCCTTCTATCTTTTATTTTCTACTTTTCTTTTTCATCCTCTTCTTCTTCCTTTTGTTTTCAAGTTTCATTTCACAACGACTATTAAAAATTGCGTGGAGAGCGAAAGAGAGGGAGAGAGAGAGAGAGAGGAGGGGTGGAAAATGCAAACGACCAACCGATGGCAATTTCGTTGGAAAAAACGTCTTCGACGATTCCTGCCAAAATAAAGGATTAATTCCCGGCGAAAAAAAATTCAAAGTTTCGTTCCGACGCCATAAAAAAAGAAGGAAAGAAAAAACGCGTCTAGTTGCACGACACGCGCGGCCATAAAAAAAAAACGGGAGGAACGTCAAGGAGAAAAAGGTAGGAGCGTCCGTGCGTTGCTCTCCGGTAGGTCGATGATTGGCACGGCTCCTCGCGAGCCCGAACGTTGAAACTTTTAAGAACGGACGACGTGTCGCTGGTGAGAAGCGGCTTGCGGGGCAGGAGTGGAGAAACACGTGCTCCGACCGCTCGATACGTCGATATTATGCATCTATGCAACCGGTGTACGGGTCAGTCGAAGAGAATTCAGTCGTGCGGCACGCCGGCAACGCGGTCATCGCTCGATGGTCATCACTTTGTCGGAGCCCCGGTGCTGCGGAGAACGTGCCAGTCGGATGAAAGAGGGGAATATCGACCTAACGGGTGATCCGTTGGAGTCATCCTCGGAGAACGACCTCGCAAAGGCCGTGGAGAGACGTCCGAATGAAACTTTCCTTCTTCGGACTCTTCCATCGAATTTTAGTTTCGACGAGTTTCGTCGCCGTTCGTCTATGAAAACTTCGGTGTCGGGTTGCTGCTTCTCGATGTTCCATTTTGCAAAAATCGTACGCGCCGATCGTATCGAATTCTTTTACAAAAATTGTGCGCGCCAGTCGTATTGAATTTTTTGGAAATATTGTACGCGTTAATTGAATCGGATTTTTTGGAAAAAATGTACGCGTCAATCGTATTAGATTTTATTGCAAAAATTCTACAAGCTAATCGTATCGAGCTTTTTTTGGAAATATCGTAGGCGCCAATCGTATTGGATAAATTTGCAGAATATGCTCGCCGCTTTCTCCTATTTTCGAGGGGAAATTTATTTCGTTGTTAGGAATATTCAAAGAATAGTACGAACTGCGTACGACCGCCATTTTGTAGCATTATTTACGTTCAATTTTTGGCACGCGCTAAAAGGTTGGATAAATCCTCAGAAAGCGCTGGGTTTTCCTCTTTTTAGAACGAAGATATCGCAAATTATTCGAGTCGCTGACTTCGTTCATCGATCCAGAGAGGAAAAAAGAGATGGAAAAGCGAATATGGGAATTCGAAAAAGTCGTTTCGCACGAAATGGGGAATTAATTCTTCGTGGGAGGTCGACGTGCGAAAAAATCTAGGCGAGTTACGAAAAAAATATCGTGGTCGTGGTTGCGTCTGATGGAGAAAAAAAAGAAGTGGAAAGGAGAAATGGAAAAGAGGAAAAAAGTGGAAAAGCTAGGGAAAAACTAGGGGGAAGAGCCGACGATGTCCGGCGAAGGGTGAAAACACAGATCGACGAACGCGCGAATACGCGTTCACGGATGGAAGAAGAGGCAGGAGGAGAAGAAGATTATGGAGAGAGGTAGGTCGGTGCGAAGGTTTCACGCAGTCGACGGCTCGCGCTTTGAGCGCGGAGCCGCGCGCGCGTAACGAGAGCGTGCATTCGAACGTAGTCGCTATTTCCACGCACGTTTTCCACGCGCCACGGGTTATCGGATAGCCGATAAAACGCTGCCCTGCGCTATCAAGATGCGACGAATGATAAAAGCGTTTACGAGGCGGCGAGTCGACGAGAAAAGAACGACGTCGAGGCACGTGCGAACCGCCGCTTCTTTCCTGCCTTTCTTAGCCCATCGAGGGTCCACGCCATGTCGAAAATAAGCCGAAGGGAGGAGACCAATTTTTTTTTTAACGTGCGATGCTACGTTCCAACGTTGAAAACTATATTCCAGCGTGGTAAAATATATTCCAATATGAAAAACTATATTCCTGCGTGACAAACTATATTCCAAGGTGGAAAATAATTTTCCGAGATGGAAAATTACATTCCGAAATGAAAAAATATATTCCAAGGTGGAATGTTACATTCCAAGGTGGAAAAAAATATTCCAATTTGATCGTACCTTAAGTATCGTACATTCAACGACCAGTGATAATTTGAGTAGAAAACGGCCAGGCACGTATTACTTCCTTGTCTCTCTTACCATCGAGCAATAGAGAAAATCGATAAAATCGCGAGGTCGCTCGGAAAATCTTGTTTTAACGTGGAAAACTATATTGCAACGCGGTCGGACTTAAAGTATCGTAGATTCAACGATCGATGGCAATTCCGGAAGAGAACGACGAAGCACATATTTCTTCCTTGTCTCTCGAACCATCGAACAGGAGAGAAAAATCGACTAGATCGCGAGATCGCTCGGAAAACGTTGCGTCGACGGGGAAAAGCAACAAGCTCCGTTCCATTCCACGGAGTGCTCGCCTCACGACGATATCGAAAATAAGGCGAGGAGACGAGAGAAAATTTGTTTTAACGCGAAAAACCGTGTTCCATTGCGATCCACCGACGGACGATAGTTCGAAAGCGGTACAACGACGACGAGGCGCGTCTTTCTTCTACCTTCCATGTCTCTTCCATCGTCTCAAAGCACCAGGAAAAATCGACGAGATCTCGAGGTCGCTCGGAAAATGTCTCGCGTCGACGCGAGATAGCAACAAGCTCGATTCCACGGAGAGCTCGCCTACCGACCATATCGAAAATAAGGCGAAGAGACCAGAGAAAATCTCGTTCGACGCTAGAAATCATATTCCACGGTAATCCGTCTTTGCGTCGATCCACGGACCGACGACAGTTTTCAAGCTAACACAAATATTTCTCTCTCTCTCTCTCTCTCT
>JAITYT010000759.1:719268-730766 GCA_025433975.1 Liostenogaster flavolineata
AGTCTTTGTTCGATCAGTACGCGGTAAGTGGTGTGAAGTTGATGTGTGCAGTATTCGCGTCCATGTCTAAATAAAGTTTCACTACTTAAAAATACCTAGAATGGATACCTAAAACTTTGGTAGTATAAATACCCGCGCGGTTCTAATTAAACTTTCGTTACTCAAAAGTGAGTAGAATAATTATAATTAAGTGTTCTAGATTGCGGGGGATCCACTAGATGGATTTTTTAAGGATAGAAATGGTCGAACGATACTCGGCATTATAGGAGTACGAGTACTCCTCGGTATTGGTATCGATTCAGCCTTCGTTTGGTCAGTGTGCAGTAAACGAGCGATGCGAGGCTCTAAATAAAATGTCGTTAGTCAAAAGCGAATAGATTAATTGTAATTAGGTATCCTAGATCGTCGGGGAATCACCCGATGCATTTTTTAAGAATAAAAAAGATCGAACATACGTCTTGATATGGGCGTAAAGCTCTCTTTAACTCTTCGTAAAATAAAATCCGTGTCCGTGTGCATAAATAAAGTTTCGTTAAAGAAAGAGAGTTGCTGCCGTTACGTAATCCTTAACAATTTCGACAGTGGCTCTCGTATAGTCCGAGCAACGCCGCGTTTTTCGAGTAATTATTCGAACTTTATCAAACGCGTGCGAGCGGTATCGCTTTGACGTTGACGAGCGACGCGCCGAAAAAAAGAGGCGTTTTCCCTTGGTACCACGGTAAGTACGTATTTTAAACGCAAAGAGATACTTCGCGTCGGTTCGTTTAATAAATTTCCCAGATTTTTCAAAGCTCCTCCTCCGTCCGGCTACTCGTGCGCCAACTTTGAAGTACGCGCGAGGTCAACTTCACGACGTTAAGCCCTGGGTGCAAATTTTCCATCGGACTTCCGTGCGGTTCGAGTTCCAGCAAGGATAATTTCGCCAGCCACGCTCGCCTCGTTTAAATTTGCCCGCCTCGCGAGGAATTCGAGCGACGACCTAATCGCCGAACGATATCGTCCTTCGCCGCGAGATTAAATCGGATCGCGATACGGTACAAGCTCCTGGACAGATTCGAAGCCCTTCGGGGTCCTCGTGGAACTCGCCTCTCAAAGGCGATCGAGGAGGGGACGTCGAGACGTCTCTCGACGAATATCCACCGTTTTCGCTCTCCGCGAGGTCTTCCGCTTCGATCTTCTTCGTTTGATTCTCCAATCTCGGAGGAAACATTGATTTTATATCGATGAAATTAACGGAGACGCGGCTGGATATCGCGATGCTCGATAAAAGGCTTTCCCCGTTCGACCAGTCGCCACCGGAAAGGACGAAGAACCTTCCTCCAACTTTCAACGTTAGACGAGAGCACACCGATCTGGCATTCATCACGATTTTCGCTCTTTGACTTTCATCTTTTCCGTTCGACTCTCCGATCTCGGAGATAATACTGATTTTATATCGATGAGATTAACAGAGACACTTCTGAATACATTGATTTTATACGGATGAAATTAACAGAGACACTCCTGAATATACTGATTTTATATGGATGAAATTGACAGACGCGGCTGGATACACTGATTTTATATGGATGAAATTAACAGAGACACTCCTGAATACACTAATTTTATACGGATGAAATTAACAGAGACACTCCTGAATACACTGATTTTATATGGATGAAATTGGCAGACGCGGCTGGATACACTGATTCTATACGAACGAAATTAAAAGAAGGACGACTAAATACCGCGATTCTCGAAAAGGGGATTCCCCGTTGGACCAGTCGCCACCGGAGAGGACATTGGACCTTCCAGGAACTTCCAACGTGTCTCGAAGGACGATCCTACCTCTGGATGACGTTCGAGGCGACACCCGTTAGACGAGGGCACACCGATCCGGACAAAGAGAGCGGACGAGTTCCGTCCGTTTGGAAACTCCGGCGATTCCTGAAAACGAAACTTTCCGGACGAACCGTTCGATGCTAATGGCGGAACAATGCCTGGAAAAACAATCGGATAACTGGAGGATCGCGGCGCGAATCCTGCGATTCGTCGTCGGCTCGTCCTTTTACGATTCCGAGGGTGGTTCCACCGTCGCGCACCCTCGTACGGCTTCGTTAACGACAAATTGATCGAGATTGGAGACCGTCCGCATATTTCCTTCGCCATTTTTTGCTCCGTCGTTAATTTCGATTTTGAAATATATTCGTCGGAGAGCGATTGCTGTCGATTCATTGTCGTCCTGAAGCGCGCGTTTTCACGTCACAATTTTTTCCGTCGACCAATCGAACGCGACGTTTCTTTTAACGCGAAGTTTATTTTGACGCGACGATAGAGGTTTAATTAATCGCGACACGATGAATTGGCAGTTCGTTTTGGTGCTCTTTTGAAGGAAAAAGTATAACAGCGTCGTTGTTAATTTTGATTTTGAAATAGATTCAAAAGCGTTTGCTGTTGCTTCCTTGTCGTCCTAAAACACGTGTTTCCACGTCACGATTTTTTTAATCAACTAGTCGAACACGACGTTTCCTTTAACGCGAAGATAGAGATTTAATTCATCGCGACACCATAAATTCATTGTTCGTCCTGGCTTTTTCTTACAACTTCGACAATATCGTTGTTCATCCCAATTTTGAAATTAATTTGAATTTATTCTTTCGATAGCGATTTTAATCGCTTCTTGTCATCCTAAAGTATCGATGGACGTTTGAAAAATCGACTTAAAAGACACGACATAGAACGCATTTACAACTACGTTTATTTTAACACGACAAAATGTTTATCTCAATTTCGAAATAAATTCAAAAACGATTGCAATTGATTCTTTGTAACCCTAAAGCGTACGTTTCCACGCCACAATTTTACCTATCGAAGAGTCAAACGCGACATTTCTTGCAACACGACGACGGAGTTTTAATTAATCGCGTCGCGATAAAAAGTTTCTTCGTCCTGGCGCTTCGTTGGAACTTCGTCGTCGATCGCTTCGATGTCGCGTTAAGGCGTCGCGTCGATCGAATCGATCATCGTGGGACGTTTCGATCGATCTCGATTCGTTAAATAATAAACGTAGCGTTGGCCGGTGAACCAATGACGACGCAAAGAGGATAATAGCGCGAGTTCGATGGACGCCCTCGGAGAGACGAAATTAAAACGATGCTCCTTCGTGGCGGAAAAAAAAACGACTGGGTGAGTAAGTAAGACGAACACTTCCGACGGTAAAAGGCAGGTAGTTTAAGAGTCTTCCTGCCCGATATTATACGTATAATACGTGTTAATTGAATACATGAAAGAAAATTATGGGACGATGCTTTCAGCCGGGATATTTAAGAAGACGTAGGAGAAAATGAAGGGAAATGAAGAGGAGGAAAATGGACGAAATCAAGATCGGTTCGCTTCTCGATGAAAACGACTCCTACCTTTTTTCTTTTTTTCTTCTTCTTTCTTTTTTTTTCTTCCACGGTAGACGATGATGAATCAACGTTTCTGCGTTCTTTCGTACGGTTCGCGATAGAAGCGCGCATTACGAATTTCTTTTTCATCGAAAATTTCCGCAGGGTGAAGCGTTAAAAGGTCGAAGTGGTTCGTTCGAAATCACGCGTCGGCAAAACGAGCGCTGTATCCGTAATATTGTCTGCCACAGAGAGACCGAAGAGCAACGTCGTGATTTTTCGTCAAATTCAGACAAATTGGTTCGTAACATTTTTATTTTGAGTCAATGTTTGACTCTAGTTTAATTGTCTAGTTTGAGTCAGTTCTTATCCGAATGAGCGCTGTATCCGTAATATTGTCCATTGCAAGTAACGTCGTAATTTTTCATCAAATTCAAACAAATTAAAATATAATATTCTTATTTTGAGTCAACGATACGATCGCGCTTGATCTTTTCACCTATATCTCGCACAACTTTGACCTACGTGATCGACAAATTGGTATTAAATAAACATTGATATGCGCAAATACGAATATACGAGGGACCATCATTTCCACCATTGTTTCCAAGTGATCTACTTTGAGCCAGTCCATATCCACACACAATGAAAGAAACATCTTCCTAAGATTTGGGAAGAAGTAGCCAAAAATACTTAAATTATTCAATATCGATCGTCTCCGAGCAACTGTTCATTTTATAACAAAGTTCAAGACTACGCTACAAAACAATGTCTTGCTTGCAGGAATCGTTGCAGAGCGCGTCGCCTCGACCATCGGCGTACTTCGCAGACCCCAGAAAGAACGAAACGCCCGATAATCGAAAGGAATGTCGGACTTTCTTCTTATTTCTAGAATAGCTGCGATTTAAATTGCCAAGGTCTACCGATGAGCGAGGGACGTGGTAGGAGGCCTAAGGGGAAAGTCTTGGCAGTAATCCAACGTGTTTGTCGCGCTCGAATGGGGGGGAACGAAGCTCCCGATACGCGGCGAAGTCCTTTCGCAAGATAGACTGTTCGTCACGGTGCGGTGCAATTAATTCACGTTCAATCTCACCCGGACGTTCCGAAATTGCACCGCAACGGAATAGTGCCAACGGCGGCTCAATAATGGAATTGACAGGACCGTGCACTTTCGAATCTATTGGCAAGTGCCGCGGCTACGTTCAGAGGGTCGTCGTTCTCCGCTCGACTCCTGGGTGCTTGTCCCTCCCTCTCTCTCTCTCTCTCTCGACAGTCGCGAGCTCTCTCGACGATCGACCGGTGCTGATCGTAAATCGGCCTGTTGAACCAAGCGCGCTTGAACGAACTTGACGAAATTTTAACTCGAAGCGAACTCGAAGAGAGCTAGAATAACCTTCTTCTTTCCCATCAGCGCGCATATTTGGACAAGATCGTTTCTCCACTTGGTCGATGATCCAGAATTTATTTCGAGTAGTTTGGTGAGTCGTTCGACGCACGATAGGAATGCGGAGATTGAGCAAAGTCGGGGTAACCGTGGGAGTCTATTCTGGAGGAATCGCGAAGGGTTAAATCGTCGAACGATTTCTTTAGGAGAGATCGGTTTGGTACGTTAATTGGAAATGCGACAGGGGAAACCAAGTGCTCGAACGAACTAGTTGAAGTTCCAAAAGCGCTGGAATAACCTTCTGTCCCTACAGCGCACGTGTTTGGACTAGATCGATTCTTGACTTGGCCAATGATCTGGAATTTATTTCGAGTAGCTTGGTGCGTTGTTCGACGCACGATACGAATACGGAGATTGGTCAATGTCGAGCTAACTCTTAAGGTCAATTCTCCGTGGTGCATCGAACGATACAAATGCGGAGATTGGGTAAAGTCGGGCTAATCCTGGAAATCAATTCTGGAGAAATCGCAAAGGGTTAAATCGTCAAGACGATTTCTTTAAGAGTCACCTTATTCGATCGTACATTAATTGGAAAGAGACGAAATTTGAACTCGAAGCGAACTCGACGAGCGCTAGAATAACCCTCTTCTTTTCCATCAGCGCTCATATGTAGACTATATCGTTTTTCCGCTTGGTCGATGATCCAAAACTTATTTAGAGTAAGTTAATTCTGGAAGCTAAATCTTTTTCGTGCATCGACGCTCGCGATTTTACGGAGAAATCGCGAAGGGTTAAATCGCCGAGAGGATTTCTTTGGGAGAGATTGGTTTAGCGCGAGAGTGACCATTTTCGATCGTACATTAATTAAAAAGGCGACAAGGCGAATCCTCTCTCGAATCTGCATCTATAAATGAAAGTGTCTACGCTTGACGAGGGTTCGCGTCGTTCCGAACCACAATAGAAAATGTCGACAAAAAGAGAGGGATTAAAAGGAGCGTAACTACGGCTTCCCACGAAAATCTTCGCGGGGAAGCTAAGCAAACAAATTGAGATTCAGTACGTCGGTGACGCCGGCAGGTCAAAACAGTTTTATAACGGCAAACCGATCACGACGATCAATGGAAATACTTCAAAAATCTTCGTTTCTTTCGAACGATTGAGGCCGGATCGCGATCCCTGCAACGGCAAACTGACGACGCGCGGGATATCGATCGCGTCGCCATTCATGTCGCGCGGGAGAAATTCCAGCCACGGAGGAGATTTTTTCTTCTTTTTAGCTTCTGTCGGGTGTGCGCGAGCGCGTCTGCGGTGGGATGGTTAAGCGTGTTAGAGGGTGTTCGATATACGTGCGTTCGTAAATAAAGTTAAGTGTCCTCAGGATCCGATGGCGGGTCGCGTCTCGATACTTAGACGAGCGACAAGAACCAAGTCAATTGGAATTAAGCGCAATATAAAACTAGCGAGGTGGTATTCATTTGAGTCCAATATGAAAAAAAATACTCAAGACATGATTGTAATACCGTGCCATAAGGTGTTTGGCCTAGGAGTGTGAGGAACGTCAGTAAAGTAAAGTCCCCAAGGATCTAATGGTGGGATGGAAGCCAGTCGTCTTCCGACAGTTCAATCTTCTAAGTCAATTGGATTTAAACATATTGCAAAACTAGACAGATGGTATTCAATTGATACCAATAACCAATCAATACCAACAATAGTACCCCCGGAACGATCAAAATGCCATGCGATAAGGAGTTCGGCTTACTTGAGTCCAGGACATCGGCAAAGTAAGGATCCTCAAAGATCCGATGCCGGATCGCGCCTTGATACCTAAACAAGAGACTCGTCAGTCGTCTTCCGACAGTTCAGTCTCCTAGGTCAATTGGAATGGAACACATTGCAAACCAGTGAGATGGTATTTACTTAAATCCCAATATCAATAGTAGCACCCCCAGGACGATCATAATGCCATGCGATAAGGAGTTCGGCTTACTCGAGTCCAGGACATCGGCAAAGTAACGACGAGGAAAAACACGTACCATTCATCTCACGATTCATCGATCGATCCACCGCAGGACACTACGCCCCAATCGATTCTCTCCTTGTCTCGGGCACGAGCGTCGTTAGGTCTCATAGCGCGTCCCGAATTTTCAAGAGACGATTTCGCGCCGCACCGTGGGCGCGCGCTCGTCCTCGGATTGGAGAAACGTTTGGACATCCAAACGGCCGGGTTTTCCCTCATGAGAACACGCTAGGAATACGTCAGCAGGACGAGGAGGCCAACGACGAGGTGGATAAGAACGGGGAGACGAAGAACTCGCAGCGACTCCCGATAGGAACGATTTTCGCATCTGGTATTAAGTTGTACCGAGAGAATCCTAAATTAGCGTCGAAATTGGTATCGATCAAACCAATAAGCGTAGTTATTAAGTTGGCTACCCGCTTTTGCTCGTAGGTCCTTAGCCGAGAACAGCTGAGATGACCGTTGAACTCTACATTGGTGTCGAGCGCGAAATTCACGAGTTAGGAGAAAAGGTAGAGGAATGAAGGAGAAAAAATAGAGTTGGCTGTTGGTAAAGGGTGCCTCGAGGCTGGAGTAGGGGAGAGGGAGAGGATAGAGAACGATGGGACACGAGAAAGGATGGAAGAAGGAAGGTAGAGGTCGTCCTTCGTTCGCCGCTCTGACGCCTCGACGTCGAGAAGTTCGAGGGAATTTCTTGGACCTTCTTTTTGATCGAGAATCCCATCAGGAAGGTTGAAGAGAACCTATCGGAGCTACGAACCAATCGTAAGCTGCATCCGCGCCGCGGTTTTATTTCTCTTGGAATGTTTGCGTCGACTTTCTCGACTTCGTCGTCGATACTGTTCCTTCGCATCGTCGTCTATGCGTTCGAAGAGACGTCGGAATTCGAGCTTTTCCACGTCGGAAGAAGCACGTTAATGGCGGCTGTGCACGCGTGGATAGAGATTTTAATGACGATCCGTCGATCTTGCGGCGACACCTCACCCTTTCGTAATCGCGATAAGCGCGGCTTCTCTTCGCGCCCTTTCTCGCCCCTCCTCGCCCCTCCACGCCTCACCGCCTTTTTCCTCGTTTCGTATCCAACTCCGTCAGCCCTCGACAGTATGGTTGTCATTACGTTTTCGCGACTGTGCGACGATGCCGAAACGAGATGTCTCGACAGTGACGAAGAGCTACGCGACGAGCCTTGTACACAGCGGCGAATAACGACCCTGTCCAAATTTCGACGATTTCGAGGAATCTGTTTTTCCTTCGTGCTGAAACCAACCACGGATCGATGGACGTCAGATTTACGATATTCGACGGAGTCGCGTCAGAGAAGAGGAAAAGGGAAGGAACCGGCTGGTGTCACGTTAGAGATGCGCCTACGAGAACGTCGATGTTGGCCTTAATTCGTAGGTTGATAGCCGAGGACGACTCGGTCTATCGGGAGGATCGAACGTAGGTTAGGCGTCGTGTTAGGTTGTAGGAATGCCGACGAGTCGTAAGAGTGACGAGAATGTCGATGTCGTTGCGAGTTGGGTAGCTCAGTGGATCTTTTAGAGTTGGGCTCTTCGGTATTAAGTTGTACCAAAAGAATCCTACATTGGCGTCAAGAGTGGGATCGATGGAAGCAGTAAGCTCAGTTATCAAGTTGGATATTCGAGTTCGCTCGTAGGTCGTTAGCCGAGAATGGCTAGGTCAAGCGTAGAAAAGCGACTCGCAAAATGTTAAGTTGTAAGAACGTCTACGGGAAAGCCGATATCGTTGTGAGTTGCGTAGCTTAGTGGATTCCCTTAGCGCTCGTTTTTCTCGTGGTCGCTTTAGTATCAAGTTGCACCAAGAGAACCTTAGACTGGTGTCAAAAGTGGGCTCGATCAAAGCAAGATGCGTAGTTATTAAGTTGAGCAATCGCGTTAGCTCGTAAATTGTTAGCCGAGAACGGCTAGGATGAGTGGTCGAATTTTACGTTGATGCCAGAAGTGTCGGAATATCTAAAGAAAATTAAGTTAGTTAGGAATAAGATAAAAAAGGTTAGGAACAATTGTTAAGTTGGGTATTTGCATCCTTTCATAGGTTATGAGCATTTCGATGAAAGCTTCCAAACCTACGGACATTTTTGGACTGGATGTCTCGTACAAGGACTAAATTCCAGGAGGATTACGTCAACCTTTACGCGTGTCTTTTCATCCCCGTCGTCCACGTCGCGAAAATCGCGGACAAGATAGCGCGACACGACGGAAAAATCCTTCGAATATTCGGATGTACGTAATAGAATCGCCGGTACGAGTTTCTCCCGGTGACACGTCGGGAATGCGTTTCTGCTTTTTTCTCGAGGCAAGCGCATCGAAGGCATTCTTTTAATAACGTCGGGCGTATTGTCGAGCGAGACAGTGGAGCCTAAATAATGAAATACTTCCGCGCGTACGGTGTAACGGCGGATAATCGCGTCTTGCGAATCGTCCCTCGAATTTCACTCCGACAACGCGGAAGAATGGGTCTTCTTCCAAATAACGCGACTATTGTTGAAAATTTTTGCGAAACGATGCGCGGGGATAATTCGTGGGAATGTCGCGTCGATTGACACGATCGAGAAGCGCAACGCGTCGAACGACGTTTGCTCCAACTTTTAACCCTTTCGCTATTATTGGTGACTATAATCACCCGCCAGGAGATGCCACCTGTACACGACACCACAGCAAGAAACTACTATATCCAATAAGTTAAATTGTTAAACTCTAATTAAAATATATATCCTGTAGTCCGCTGAATAGTAGACATTCGTTAACTCTGCAAATGGACTCTTAGTCGAGCCCGATATGGTAAAATAAAAATACTAGAAATACTGTAGTCACCTGACACAAGATGCCAACTATACGCGACGGGTGACTATAGTCACCCACCGAAAAATCCCACTTATACCTAACGGATGACTATAGCGACCGTGTATAGGTGGCGTCTTGCGCCTCGTCGGGTAAACTATAACGTAATAAATGGGGTCGCGGAGCGACAATCACGGGCGCATCGAGCCGCGTACCAGCGACTTTCCACACTGTTCGACGTGGTACTGGAGCGACATTCCTAACGAGCCAACGAAATGTCACGACCGTCGTCGAACGACGCGCTCCTCGTACGCCTTATTGATCTCGTCCTTGAAAATCGGTTAACCATACGATCCGGTAATCTATATGGATCGCTCGTGGAGCAGCAACGGAGGATCGGAATGCGTGGATATCGGATTTAAGCGTAGCGCTCGCGGGCGTAACACGAAGCGCCAGTGTCAGCCGCAAGGTCGCGTCTTCGAAGAAATTCATCGAGTACGATCGAGATCCGTAGCCCGGGCTCGCGTACTTTTCTAGTCGGAGTTTCCTTCCGCCGTTTTTTCTTTCCACTTTTTCCGCGGAAATTGCTCGGTCGAACGCTGCCAGAGTCGATCGTTTCCTGGGATGGATCCGTACTCGAGTAGAGCAACGTACTATAGTCTGCCACGAGTTTTCGGCTCGGAGTTATTCGAAAATGAAAAATTCTTTAGGGTACCGAGTGCCTTGGCAGTGAGAAACGATCGGTTTTGAGAATTTCTAGAACTTCCAGCAACGTTCGTGCAAACGTTCGATGGTCTTGCCGCGAAGTCCCTCCCGTCAAACGAAACACCCTGCCAAGAGTGAAAAAATTAAGGGCGTGTAATCTTCGGCATTCGGGGCCATGTTTCTCGACGATCTCGTCTCAAAAATGAAAATAGCGATTATAATCGTAACATAATATCGAGCGATAATTTTTTAATAATTATATTCTGCATGAAACGTTTTGAAGCACGGATACACGCATAATCCAACTGTTGGCTTCATTTTTGTGAAGGGTGACTATAGCCGTGTATGTATGTCATCTTGTGACGGGTGACTATTTCTAGTATTTTAATTTTACTCTATCGAGCTCGACTATGAGCCCATTTACAGAGTTAACAAGTGTCCACTATTCAGCGGACTACAGAATATATCATATGTTTTAATTAGGATTTACAAATTTAACTCTTTGGATATTTAATAATAGTCTCGTGCTATGGATGACTATACTCACCCGTCGCGTACAGGTGTTCATCATATGGCGAGTGACTACAGCTTCGCATCGAAGGAAAACTTTTGGAAATTGTCCGAACGGAGGCACGAATTTTAACGAGACGCCATTTTCACGAGGAAAGAGAGAATGGAGGGACATCGACCCTTTGGAATTAAACGACTATTCTCTTCTAATTGCATTCAAAAAAAAACAATTAAAACGAAATGCCGCCAATTTAAAGTAAGCTCGCTATAGTCCACGAGGGTGTGATTACGCGACGCGGAGAAAAACGATGCGTTTGTGGGCATTTTCGGAGATGCGAACGACGCTCCGACGCTCGGAAAAGTGGAATTATTCGGAAAGCGTTGCACGAAATTCGCAGTTTACGTCGCCTGAACGCGACGCGAAGAAGGAGGCGCGTCGAGCTCCTTAAAACTAAGAAACAAACTCGAAACAAACGATCCTAAGTGCGAGTGCGCGTGATACGAAACGCGCGTCGCGAGAAATTGTTAACTGGCGAGCTCCCGGCGGTCGCCTGGACTGCGGGTTGCGGCCCAAGCGTACCGCGACGTAATTACGAATTTTATTTCGCATCGTGCAAATTAACTTGCCTTTGAAGTTACGCTCCATCTCGATACTGTAAGGGGTTACCAAGTGTGAGTGTGTGAGCGTGCGCGTGAGAGAGAGAGAGAGAGAG
>JAITYT010000759.1:755014-767404 GCA_025433975.1 Liostenogaster flavolineata
ATTTCGGTCAATCTCATCGGTTTTCAGCAGCGATGCGCAAACTTTTTCGCTAATCAACCGAACTGGAGAAACGAAAACGACGAGCATCGAGTCGTCGAGGACGGAACGATATTTCGCTCGATCGAGATCGTACGAGATTCGTCGAATCGGATCAGCGACGTAGCCATCTTTCTTTCTCTCTTTCTATCATTTCCTTTTCTTTTCCGTTTCTTTTTTCCAAGCGTCGAAAGGTCGAACGCGTTGCGTGAGAACCGATGATCCTCCGTCCACGAGGCGTCGCTTCCAATATCCCGGAGTAATTTTGCCCTTCGTCGAAAGTGCCAGAGATTAAAACTAGTTAGCATTTAGATAAGAACATTAAACGAGCCGCGCGATGCCGATGTTACGTCGAGCGAACGACGAGTCGCGATAACTAACGGAACTTGGAACGAAGAGAGAACCTCGGTTGGTTTTTCTTCTATTTTTTTTTCGTCTCTCCCCTTTTTCCCTTCTAGCAGGACAGACGTAAGAAGGAACTGAGACAAGCCTCGAGATTTCGGTAAGAGAACACCCTCGATGCCAGCTGCGAGGAGACGAGAGCACATGCGTTTCGTTCGTATCCGGCGATGAGGCTGCTCTAACCTCTCGAGTGACTTCGAAGAATTTTCCTATGATTTTTCTCGATTATGAGACTACTCTGAGCTTCGGAGCGACTTCGAAGACTTTCACCCATTTTATCTCGGTTGTGAGGCTACTCTGAGCTCTGGAACTACTTCGAAGAATTTTCCTATGATTTTTCTCGCTTATGAGACTACTCCGAGCTTCGGAGCGACTTCGAAGACTTTCACCCATTTTATCTTGGTTACGAGGCTACTCCGAGCTCTGGAACTACTTGGAAGGCTTTTCGCGCGTGTTATCTTGGTCACGAGACTACTCTGAGTTCTAGAATGACTTCGAAGAATTGTCCGGCTCTACTTGAACGAACGCAGTGCGCGATGGTGACTCGAAGCGTGGACACGACCGGCTTAATTCGGTAGCTGGCGGCGGTGCGACGAATTTCGCGATCCGCCATTTGCAAGCAAGAAGTACCGCGTCGTCTCGTGGCTCACCTCGGATTGTTTTTCTAACCGGAACGTTTAACCGGAACGATGACGCGCCTCTTCGAGCCCAAGGAATTACTCGGAATTGTCCAGCGGAATTTATACGGACGTGCGCACCACCCTTTTGCCAAGCTCGAAATCGCCGCGAAGAGTTGGATAAACGTCGTACCGCGAAATTTTACGACGTAATTGAGCGTAACGCGATGTAAGTACGCGTAATATATTTGAGTGAGCGGGGAAACGCCACGAAGAACGAGAAAAAAAAGGAAGTGTGTGGAGGGAAGGAGTCTCAAGAGAGAGATAGACTCGGTCGTTCGAGATTGGTTGTTACATCGGACGTAAAATTCATTGCGTTATTACTTGCGTCCTATGGACTCCGTTCGGAGCAGGGACGTTCCATATTTTTCCCCAGCAGGGAAACGACTCGAGAGAGAATCTTTTTAAACGGTGAGTCTCGTCTGCGAGTTCTTTTCCCAGCTACGAATAATTCAACTTGTCCAACTATCCAAAGATCGGTAATAGTTGTCGTTATCGTTGTTGGGCTGATCGCGATCGAAATGTAGAGGCTAAAATAGAGTCTAAAGCGTTGCTACTTGTTTCATTTGGACTCCGTTCGGAGCTGGGACGTTCCATATTTTTCCCCAAGAGGCAAACGTCTCGAGAGAGAATCTTTTTAAACGGTGAGTCTCGTCTGCGAGTTCTTTTTCCAGCTACGAATAATTCAACTTGTCCAACTATTTAAAGATTGGTAATCGTTGTCGATCGAATTACGATCGAATGATAGATGCCATTGTACGAGCGAGAGACGAAGGTATCGATGCTCGATCGTGGATGGTCTCGGAATATCGCTTGGCATGGAGAAACATCGATTTTGGCGTCGCTAGACTGTTCGGTCAAATTTATCTTTGGACGAGGAAACTGGCGCAGCATGAATTTCGTACGGCTGTTAACGTCGGTCGGCGGGATCTTGAGAAGTTGGTGGTTGAATACATTATTACCTCTACGTGGGTAAGGAGCACGATTAATTGCATCGGTACAAATTAATATTGACGTTGTTAACTACGTTATATTGTCCATGCATATTAACTCGGAGGGTAGACCCTCCGTCTGGGCCACTGGCACGGTTTCAAACTTCTTCTCAAACTCATAATGACTTTTCTTTCTATTTGCCTAACCCCGATTCCATTTCTTATGTTTCGCTCGAGCAAAGAACGACGTTAGTTTCGTGCTTGGTACGTAGGAGAGATACTTTCGAATACGCGTTGTTCCTCCGTGACGGGCGACTACGACAGTGTCGCGAAGAGATTTCACGACCTGGACTATCGAGAGATACCCGGGAACTCCAAGCAGCGTTGAAGTGGCTAACTAAGAAACTAATCGGCGACTTTGACTATTTGTGGAAGAGATAAGTCGTCGAGCCTTTTAACGAAGGTTTGGGTGGTCAGATGGAGTGAAAGGATAGATGCAACGTTTTGAACGTTGACGCGTCGCTCGGTTGTCGTTTTGATGGTCAAGTTTCGTCAGTGTGTCAAGAGTTCGTATGGTCCTGATAGTCGAGTGTTACAGAGTAATTTCTTGACCGAGACTATCGAAAGATACCCAGGACCTGCTACCTAGATTACCTCGCTAGATTAACCCGCTAACTAGAGAACCGTTTCTCATTTAGAACTATTTTCGCAAAAGATAGGTCGTCGAGCCTTTTAACAGCTTCAGCTGGCCAGGTAGAGTACAGGATAGGTGCAAAGTCTTGAACGTTGACGAGTCGCTCGGGTGTCATCTTGATGATCAGTGTTCATCAGTGTAACGTTGTCATCGAAGTATGTTCGTCGCTGAGCCTACAATAGTTCGCCAATATCTTGATAGTCGATGCCCAGTTGTTAGTCGATGTTCCTCATCGTCTGTTTTTTATCTGTCTGTAGCCAATTTGTTTGACGGTAGGGGTATTATCAGCGGTGCGTATCACCAGAGACGCGAAGCGGCTGGCTTCACGTTCGAACGTAATTCACTGACTCTCTCGATCCGTGGGATTTTTCTCGATTATCGAGCGATAATGTAACTCGTCGAACGAACGCTCCCAGACGGATTATCTTTGATCCCGTTCGTTCATAAATAATGGTATTAATTAGTCTCGATGATGAACGCATCGATAGGATTTATTTTGGCTTTCACGAGGCAAACGTCGAGCCCTCGAAATAAAATTCGCGCGAACTCTCCAACTTTTCTCTCGGTCCGATCGGAACCGACGTCACGGAAAGTTCCTTCTTAAGATCGTTCGATTCGAGAGCTGGCGAAAAGAAGAAACGAACGATTCCAGTCGGTTCATTTGTGTTCTCCTTCTTATATAACGTTGACGCCGAACTCGTGGAAACACGGATCGTGCGCCATTTTGAAACGCGAACGAGAGGAAAATGGCGGCTGAATCGCGCGGCGTAAAAAATGACGAACTCGTCGAAATTAACATCTCAACAGGGTCGAAGACGACTCCGAGCGTTTCTGGATGACGAATCGAGTTCCTCCCAACCGATATTTCATCCAACGGCGTGAAGTCGTCCCGATTGCGTCGAAAGTCAGGCCGAAAGCGATTTTTGGAATCTCCAACGCGCGCCTTCCGTCGGTCGATAGTTTTTCCCGAATGGAATTTCGTTGTTGTTCCTTTCGACGGACAACGTGGAAAAGAGCGAAACCAACCGATCGTCCGACCATATACGAATACATACATACATCGTTCCGTTCGCTTAATCGCGAACGATCTTCCATCGACGTTTATCGACTTTTTCGCTGCGTCGGCCGACAAGCCGAGATTTCAATAAAACGGAGATGAAAAATGTCGGTAAGATAAATCGAAAGGTAATTCGAACGAGAAATATTCCCGACTGCATCGACGATTTGATCGATGTTCCGCCTAACTATTTATTATCGTTAACGAAGATTAATCGTTACCAACGAGGCGTCGATCGATTCCTTTCGACGATAAGAATCGGAGAAACGTGCCTTTCCGAATTGCGTCGAAGCGCGACATATTTCCGAGACCGGAGACATATTTAGGCCTGGGAGGTTGCCTGGAAAGGAGCGGACGGTCTCGAAACGATAACAAGGGGACATCGGAGAGGACTATGGTCGAGAGCGACCTAGAGAGAGAGAGAGAGAGAGAGACAGAGAGAGGAGAAAAAACAGCAAGCAGAAAAGAGAGAAAAAGAGAAGTTGGCGATACGATCGGGACTAGGCCGTTCTCGGAACAGCTGTTCGACGTAAATGACGTCTGGTTGGAGGGTAGAGGGCTAAGCGGAAAGCTCGCCCCCGTAGGTGAACCCTCCGGCTCGGTTGACTCTGGAAGCTAACCCCTTCTTTTCTACCGAGTCAGAGGGGAAGAGGGAGAGGAGCGCGTAAGACCCTTTAATAAATTCTCGACGAAAGACCTTTGACTCACAATGTCAGGCAGCGAGCGCTCGTACAGTCATCGCGAGAAGCTACCTGCCCCTACCTGCGCCACTGTCTAGACGTCGCCACCTGTATTATTGATCGTCCCGCGTCAATGGGATTTTCATCTTGCTCGCGAGTTACGTCCAATTGTCCCCCTGCTTACGACAATCGTCCCGTACGACTGTCGTAACGTCAGGGTAACGTTGGGGAACGTCATGATGATCGACGAGCGGAAAACGGGATTCAGTCGTCCTTATTGGTTAGCTTGATCCCAGCCGACGTTGAATCTTGGTTATAGATGCGCGGTGAAGGGATTGGAGGGGGAGGGAGTCGATCTATTCCGCGACGAGTTTCAGAATTACAACAGGTGATTCTCATGGATTCGGTGGTCTATTAAATAACTGACGTTGGATCTTGGTTATCCAAGTGGTGTAACTGATAATTCTCATGGATTCGTTGGTCTTTTGGATAATTGACGTTGGATTTTGGTTGTCAAAGTGGGCAAGTGGTTGCACGGAGAAGACTCAATCTTTTCCGCGACGAGTTTCAGAATTAGAACAGGTGATCCTCATGGATTCGCAAGCGGCTAATAGTTAGAACGTGTTGTAGAACGCATTAGAACGTATTAGAACCTATCGGTATACATTAGAACGTATTAGAACGAATTAGAACGTAAAAGCTGCTCGTGACTATGAATTCCAAATCACTGGGAGCATTTGGAATCGACAGGCGCCACCTCGTTCTATACGTTTCATTCATAAGCATCGAGGAGCAATGGTAATGGCGTCATCGACGTTCACTATAAAAAAAAAAAAATAAACGACTGAAAGAAGCGTGATACCGTAAAAGATCATCGTAAACTCGCAGGCGTGGCGAGCAAGCGGGACGCATCGGAACTGGAAAACTGCGCTCGTGACTTTGAGTTCCAAATCACTTGGAGCATTTGGAATGGAGAAGCGCCTCCTCGTTCGGTCGGTTCGTTCGATAAGCACCGCGGGTCATCGAGGAGCAGCGGCAACGCGTGGTAATCGCGTCGGCCAGTTACATCGTGGTTCTGGCTGCGGTTTCGTCGATCGAAGTCCTCACCCTGAAAGAGCGACAGTCCACCAAGGAGGGAGCGAACGAACTCGGTCGTACGACGAGAAAGACAAAGACAGTGAGTGAGTGTGAGTCAGAGAGAAAGAGAGGGATAGATAGATAGAAGGAGAGAGTCGTAGAGAGAGAGAGAGAGAGAGAACGTTGGGGGAAAAGGAAAAAGAGGCAATCGCAATTTAGATGCAAATTAGAAATCTTATCCGAGCTTCCATCTCGTCGTATCCCGTAAAACTTAAAAACTATACCGCCACGCTCGTCGGTTCCTAATCGGAAAAAAATATTTTTCGATCTTTGCCCATTCGTTCGTGGCTATTCTCGCTGCTGGAAACTGTCGGAAACGCCTGTATTTGATTGCAAGCAAAAACAAGGGCAAAAAAAGAAGGAAAAGTAATAATCGATAGTGGCGACATCTTCGAAGAAACGAGTGGAAGTATCGTTCGGAAGGGGCACTAGGGAGTCACGAGGCGAACTCGACTCCGGTCCTTCGAAGGTCGTCGAAGGCATAACGAGGAGGAGAAGTCGGCCGAGAGGACGAAAGGACGAGGAACAGGTCGGCGATGCCGCCGAGCTCTGCCCTCTTTATCCTGGCGGATGGAAAGAAGAAAAATTAAGAAGAAAAAAGGAAAGAAAGCGAGACGATCGAAAGCAGACGAAGTGCCAGTGAACATTCGACGACTGGAAGACGACAACGAGGCGAATCGCGGTCGACAGAAACCGATCGCCCCTAGAACGACTAGTGGCGATTGTAGTGGATGAAAATGACGATAAGAAGAGAAAAAAAATGGCGTCACGAGAAGGAAAAGTCGATGGAGAGGACGAGCGAACAGATCGGCGACGTCGCCGACTTCTGCCCTTTATCGTAGCGGAGGGAAAGAAGAAAAAAGGCAAGACGATCGAAAGCAGACGAGGAGCAAGAGAGCATTCGACGACTGGAAGACGACAACGAGGCGATTTTAGAGGCGAGTCGTGCTCGATGGCGAAATGACTAGTGGTGACTGCCGTGGATGAGAACGACGAGTCAAAAGAAGAACACCCCAACGAAGAAGAAGACGGAGTAGACGAAGAAGAAGAAAAGCGGAAGGAGTAGGAGGAGCTGGCAGAAGGAGGAGGAACGACAGGACGGGAGGACGGTGAAGGACCTCCCTAGCTGGCAGAGGGTGCCGAGGGGCTCGAAAAGAGTGGCGCGTACGGGCACCGAGTGCCGCGGCAGCGTTTCTCCTCGAGTGTCGCGCAACCAAGACGACGAGAGGCCGACGAAAAAAAAGAAGAAAGAATGAAAGAAAGGAGAAAAAATAGGGAAGCCGCGAGGGTGAACTTCGACTCCATCGACGACGACTACGACGATTTCTTCGAATGTCGAGTGACTACTACTACCATCGCCAACACTACTACAGCTACTAGGACCACCGCGACCACTCCTACGCTACTACGATCACCGCACAGTTACTACAACCGCTATTGCACCTAGTACGCCTACTATGATCGCTACCACACCTATCGCAGCTACTAGGACCACTACAATCGCTCTGACGCTACTACACCTACCACACCCACTACGACCACTCCTACGGTACTGCAACGCGATAATGACGAACGAGACGGCAGAAACTCGCACGCGCGTGGCTGCGTACGTGTTCGTAAGCGCGTGTCGAGAGAATGGGAAAATAAGGGGCGGAGAGAGGGCGTCGGTAGGACGGGGGAGGAGAAGCAAGAGAAAAAGAACAATGACTTCGGTTCGCTCTCACGAAACAATCGAGTCTGGATGACGCTTCGCCATCCTCGCTCTTTAATTACCTCGCTCCTTTCCCTTTATTTCCATGCGTCGCGAGCGGATCGATGGAAAAGTCGTTGGCTCGAAGCGATCCTTCCTTCTTGCACCGATGCAATGAAATTAGCCTCTTGCCACCGACTACGACGATGAGGACGGCCAGTCGCGGAGATTGGACGCGTTTCGACGTTTCAACGTGCGTTTACGCGCTTTATTTCCCTTTAATCGTTATTATCGCGGACTATTGTACGGGTGCGCGTCGTCGAAGGGGTGCCGCGATGGAGCCGAAGAAGTCGTCGTTGCATCGCTTGCCTCTTCAATGAATTTTATTCCGGTGCGAGGGTGGTTTGCGGGTAGGTATTGGGTTGTCTGGAAAGTTCGTGCCGATTCTCGCTAGAGACTTCTATTTCTCTTATTTCTAAGAGAGGTTAATTTCTAAGTATGGAAGGAAACACAATGATGCTCGAGCCATCTTTCGATAAAAGTTTGGTTGGTGTAGGCTAATTTTTAAATATGGAAGAAAAGAAAGTGAGGTTTCAGGCATCTCTGGATAAAAGATTGGTTAGGATTAGGAAGTTAGGAGAAATGTATTATAGGCATTCGATGCTTTTCTTTTAAGACTAAAATGCCATACAAGCGGCGAACAAGATATGAGCTGTTTGTGATGACGTTGCCGAAGCCGAAAGAACTGTCCAGAAGTGGCTCGCTAGGTTCAAGGCTGATGATTTCAACCTTGAAGATCAAGCACGCCCTAGTAGGCCCTCCATCGCTGATTAAGATCAAATCGAAACACTGATCAAAAACCTATAACTCTAACCCAATACAATTCAATAAATGTATAACAAAATTCAAACGTGCCGTGTTGGAATTTTCCTTCAAAATCGAATTGAACTTTCCTGACAATCCGGTATTATTCGGATTATTCCATAAATAAATTATCGTCCCATAAATTTCAGGACAATGCGTTTCACAATTATTTCCCACAACAACGCCCTCTACAAAACTCGCTTCAACGATAAGAACAAGCTAAATTTATTACCTGCTTTCGTGGCAAGTTGATCCAGGTAATTTAAATCTTTCTTCACCGACCTTTAGCTCATTCCATTGAAAAGAAAACCGCGTTATTTAAAGAATGATCCAAAGTTTGTGAGGACTCTTTTCTTCCTTGCCGGCTTCGAGCTTAAATTCCTTTGGAACGATCGGAATCGATTATTTCGGGAGGAATGAATTATTTTGTCGCGTTAGCGTTTTCGATGGCTTCTTCGTACATTCGAACTTTTACGCCGATCAAAATATTAATATTCATAGATTCGATGAACTCCTCGCGAATGAAACGAATAACTGTGTAATTGAAGGAGTGATATTCGCCGAGTGAAACGAGCGATACGCGACGTATGAATGAATAATTTCGTCGATAAATCGAGCGATCATGAGAGCGACAAAAAAAGCGCATATCGAGATTCTCCGATGTATCGAGTGAATTTGTCACACGGATACGTTCGTAAATTCATCGACGAAACGTTAGCGTTGATATCGTTTAAAATCACCCTAAAATTAATCTTCCACGGTCGAAGTCGCGTCGTTCAAGACAACGAAACGATAAGTAATTAATCGATAGTTTAAGCGAGCGGAAAGTCGATGGATCCAATTATTCGTTGAATCAACGTTTCGCGAATTCGCCCCTACCTCCAGCGCATTTCCGCCGAAAGAATCCTTTGAGATTGCCTCCGCGTAGCGCGGATTTACATTTCTCGTACTACGATCGTTGAAATTAAATAATATAATAATAATTAAATGATAATAGTTGCCGCGTTCCTCGAGATGGAGATAACAAGCTGGCGAGAAAAAGAATTCGTTTAATTGCATAAAAAATTGAATTTTCTTTCGCAAATTATCTTCTTGTGCAACCGACGTCGGATGGACCTGAAAGTAAGGTCGTATTTTTTGTTATCGAATTTAGACAAACAATTTTACAATTTATTTACACTTTATCTCTTATTACATTTTACTAGATATTGGATATTTATAAAAATATCTATATTTTAGATTATTTACATCATAATATATTATATATTATATATGTAAAATCTCTGTACGATCTTTCAAACGATGTCGAAGCGTCGATATGCGCAAATACGACGCTACTTCGGGTCCACCTAATAAATCGCCTTCGATACGTAAATAATAATAATAATAAAAAAAAAAAAGAAAAAACAACCGGAGGGACGACTGCATTCATATCATACGCGTCGCTCGAGCGCTAAACCGACAAAGGTAATTTCACGGGTGCTAATAAATTCGTTCAATTATTCCGACCGTGTGGTCGCCGCTGCACGGCGAATTAAAAAGCTCCAACGATTATTCTCACGACCGTGCAAATAATTGTTCGTCGAGTCGCTCGAAATATACACGACGTATTTATGTATCTTCGATTACGAAGGTGCCGCCTCGAAACGTTCCGAATGGCGAAAGTCGACTGGAAAGTCGTTCGTGATTTTCACGGAGGTCCGCGAAGCATCGAAATAATTCAGGGCGGCGCACTCGACAGCTAAATACGTCTTTCGCGCGCTACGTCACGCGAGGCCTCGCAACAACGAGAATAAGCAAGTCGACGAGCACGTCGTTCGCGATCCAGAATTCGAACCGAAAATAACGAAAGGTCGTCGACTCGGCGAATCCAACATCCTCCTACCTTGCGGCCGAGGATCGACTGTGATCCTCGACTCGATGTTAATTCCGTTCCGTTCGACGTTCAATGTCAAATCCGGACGAGCTTCCTCGACCTTCTCGTCCTGATCGAGAACGACGAAAAGATTCAGAGTAAAAATCGATTCTTGGTGGAGGTATCCAGCGGCACTCGAGCACTCGAGCACTCCAATGTACTCTTTACATAAGAGTAACAAAAGAAAAAGAAGTAAAGAAAAGCAAAAATTACGATCGTGTTACGTCACGTCAACGATATCAAACGAAATCAAACATTATAAAAAAAATTAATTCGCTGAAAAATAATGAAGCAGGCAGAAACAGTTTTTCGAAACAAAATTAAACGGTTAAAGGGTTAGGCGCTTAAGCACTCGAACACTCGAGCACTCCAATGTGCTCTTTAACTGTTTACGTCGAGTTACAACGAAAAGTCAATTTTTCGCACAATGTCGAGAATACTGGACACGAAGGTAGACAAAAATTACATTCGCGTTATGTCGTGTCAACTATATCAAACGAAATCAAACGTTATAAAAAAAATTAATTCGCTGAAAAATAATCAAGCAGGCAGAAACAGTTTTTCGGAACAAAATTAAACGGTTAAAGGGTTAAGCATTCGACGTCCGATTATTTGAGCACTCGAAGACTCGAGCACCGAAGTACTCAAGCACCCAGGCACTCGAACTGGAGCACTCGGTCATTTAGGCACTCAAGTACTCAAATGCTTAAGCACTCGATCACTCGAGAGTTCATCTAACATCAACGGTGGTGAGTATCGATCGCAGCTAGGTAGTTTAGGATTTATGTCGTCGAAGCCAACGCCGGAATAACCGATGTCGAAAATTCACTTTTTTTCCCTCGGCACCTGGAGCGCCATGAATCCTCCCTGACAAGCGAAATCGGAGGGTTCGGTTGGGAGAAAAGCACTCGCGACCCTGAACTTATCGTTTCCAGTCGAGAGATTAAGATGTTGACCCCTACGCCAAATTCACGTCTTTTTATCGCGGCAACGCGAAAGTGTTTTCATCATACCAAGCGATAGCGCAACGACGAAGAACGATAAACAAATAAAAATAAATTAGATGGAATATGCAAGATGTATCAAAATCACGTGGTTGTTCGTAGCGTGATTATCGCTATGATCAGTAGCTATGATATTCAACATTAACGCTAATAAGTCCAATAATAGCAATTAGGTCTGAATGTGTAACGACATGTCAATAGCGTGTCTTTAATTCGTAACTAGGCTTACAAAATGGCGGCGGCGGCGTGTATTCCGAATGGCGCTGACGTCAAAGTGTTGAATCATTCAAGTTTAATCCTTTGCGGATGAGTGTAGGCAAATAGCCGGCCAAGTTCTACTTGGGACACGAATTATACAGTGGCTCGAGTAGGTCCAACTTTCCGAGCGATAAGATACGCAACGGCGTAAAATAATTAACGTATATATAGTTTGTGTATATATATCATATTTTCATATTTTATATATATATAATTTTTATTTATAAATTTTTTGAAAATATTTTTATAAATAAAAACTATGTATATGAATAAAAAAATATATATGTTATACATATACTACACATTTTAAATATCGTATAAACTTTATTTAAATTCAACAACGATCTGTTTAATGTATTGCATTATATATTTGTTTATATTTATATATATATAACGCGTTAAATAATTTTAGCTGGGTCATCGATGTCGATCCGCTCGAAAAATGAGGACGGACCAAACTCCCTGATTCGGTCGTGGCTACTCGTGACAAAATTTCGATGCTTCGATACGTGGCGTGCGCAGCCGTAAAGTTACGAATACGCACAGTCGGATTCGAAATCGCGTAAAATCGGATTTATTTTCTCGTGCGCGACGTGCATCATTTTACGATAAACGTTCCCTTTTGCTCCTGGCCAGGGTAGCGATTCGAAAGTCGTTAGTATTCGTAACGCGCGTCTTTTCCAAAAATTACGAGACTTTTTCACACGGATTTTCATTAATATCGACTTTTCTAAACCGAATGAAAACTTTCGACCAACAAATTTTTAAAGAAGCTCGCAATTTTTCTCCCTCTCTTATCGAAGCTCGACGACTCTAAAATCGAAGCAGTTTATTTCGTAATTCGCGCCTTTTCCAAAAATTTTCATACAATATTTTTTTTCGCACGAATTTACATTAAAATCGATTTTTTTAAACCGAATGAAAACCTTCGACAAACAATTTTTTAAAGAAACTCCCATTTTTTCTCCCTCTCTTATCGAAGCTCGACGACTCTAAAACCGAAGCAATTTGTTTCGTGACTCTCTCTCTCTCTCTCTCTCTCTC
>JAITYT010000759.1:774611-787092 GCA_025433975.1 Liostenogaster flavolineata
AATGTCTCTGTCTGACTGTTAGGAAGTCGACCCACCGCGTTACGTTCTTAGAATATCCTTCGAAGGTTGTCCAACTCGCCACGGACGCGGCATCGATCCATTCTCGTGGATGTGCGCCTCGTTGGATGTCCAACCGATGTCGAACCGATGTCCATTCGATTCCCTCGACACTGCCGCTTAACCTCGCGCGCTAGGCTTTCTTTTTGCCGATTGGGAAATTCGATCGTAGAAGTACAATACATTTTTTACATTAGAACTTTTTAGCAAGGAAGACGAGACGAAACGCGATGAGTTTCATAAAAGTGTGGTTGACATTTGTCGATTGTTGTTAAAAACTCGAGGTTAATGTACTCTACCGAGAGTAATAGGTTATTTACAGTAACAAAACAAAGCGTTTACTAGCTGGGATACGGAGGCTGTTGTTCGTCTTTTTCCTACGCGGATTATCGTTTTGCGAAAGATTCGGTTATTATTAAAATGATTAAAGAAATAAACAATTTCGTGTTTATATTTACATATTAAAATTGCAATAACAAAATTCCGATGAACAAAAAGTCGCTGTTCGTGAAGTTGACCATTAAGGGATTGAACAGGATCGCAAAAGAGTTCAGTTCGTTCTCCTAAAAACATCGAGAGCAACACGAACGGCCTTAAAACATTTCAATAGACCGAGCAATAATAAAATTTCGATTAACAGAAAATCGCTTGAAACTGACGAAGTTGAGCGCCAAGAGGTCGATGTTGAGGTTAACCTCGAGGACACGAGATCATAAAAGTCCTGTTTGCTTCGTTTTAACATTCCTCTCCACCAATGGACGACGAATGTTGAACTCTATCAGGGACCGATACCTCGATACGTCGCTAAAACAGTACACGGTACAGTCTTCTCGTGTTCGCCTCGATGAAAAATGGCGGAGGCTACCGGTTCGTCGACCGAAGGCAAAAGAGCGCAGGGTGTCGATTTTCCAGCGAATACTTCGAATTCCCTCGTGAAAGTCGAGACCCTATCGCGAGGAATTAACGACATTGTCGGGGATACGTTCGACGCGCTCGAAGAGCCTCTTTCAATTTTTTCGTCCTTGGATAAAATACCTCCTTCCGTAAAATCAGTCGAGGAGGATCCATTTTTCCTGGATAAAAAGTCGTCGTTGGCGGCGCTTCGATATGATGCCCGATTTGGCGAAATCGAGGAAAAAGCACGCGCGCGCATCCATCCTGAATGACCGAGTGGCATCTCGTCTTCAGGCATCGAACGAAAAAAATTGCGGGTTCTCGCTGGATCGGCGGTATTTCAGCCGGTTCTTCCTGAGATCGTAGCAAGGTAGGTTGGTGTACGCCTCGTTATCCGCTGGATCGATTTGTCTTGCGTTCGAGAAATCGCAATTCTTCCCGTAAGAACCCAGTCGCGCGATCTCTACGTCCCTGGAACGGTATGCGTGTCCTTTCCTTCGACGTGGGACTCGCGTCGCTTGAAAAACGATCACGGGTTGGGTCGTTCCTCATTTGGAACGACAACGAAGACGAGAACGACGCTGTTGGAACGAAAGAAGTTCTTCCGACCGAAACCACGTGGCAGATTCGCAATTTAAACGTCTTTAGTGGATCTGGAGTGGCGGCACGATGTTAGATGGAGTTTCGAGTTCTACCTTGAATTAGTTCCCATTTTTGACTCGTTCCCCGCTTGGGACGACAACGAAAACGAGAATGACGCTGTTGGAACGAAAGAAGTTCTTCCGACCGTAACCACGTGTCAGATTCGCAATTTAAACGTCTTTAACGGATCTCGAATAGCGGCATGGTGTTAGATGGAGTTTCGAGTTCTACCTTGAATTGGTTCCCATTTTTGGCTCGTTCTTCGTTTGGAACGAGAACATAGAAAATCATATCGCACTCTATACGTCTCCAAATAAACAAGTGTGTCCTTCTTTGCACGTGGAACTCGGGCAATGTGAAAAACACCCTTGACCACCAAGAAAGACATCGAACCCAAGGCTCTCTTTCATTTGACAACTTAACCCTCCGTACGCAATGGTCGCGACGCGATTTAGAATTAGTGAAAAATTCATCAAAGACCCAAAAAGACGGAAGCGAGCTTAAAAGAAGACGCGTCTCTTAACGACTCCCAGATAGTTACAACTAGCGTGTAATCCGATCGATCTTCCTACCTACGTGCGTTTGAAACCTTGATACGTTTCGTAGAGCCCGACGAATTCGAGGTACTCTCACGTACCTAACCTCAATAGCGATCCTTCGTAAGGTTTCGACGCTGCGTTCCAACGCTACCGTCACCTATCTAAGACTTCCTCGGTATCCAATATGTACCTAGCTACCTTCCTAGCGTGGCCAACGGTTTCGTATGTACATACCCACATAAGCGCGCTCCTGCGCAAAGTCACGTTCACACCGAGCGCCCGATCGACGACCAATTCACGAATTTCCATTCCTCGCCATCGGCCAAAATCGAGTCTTCCCGTTTGGTCCAGCCGCTTTCTTCATTCTTCTCTCCTTCCTGGACTTAATCGAGAGCGCTTCTTCCACTCGACTGTCTTTGTCGTCGTTCTCGTAATTCTCGTCGATTCATCGCGTAAAATCGACTCGATCTTTCCGGTTCTGGGACGACATCGTTCGATCCGGCGCGTCGAGCCGCCCCACTTTTCTCCTACAATGATTTAGCCGTGCGTCGCTCGTTCGCGCCTGGACGACAACGGCAAACACGTCACGAACCAATTTTGCACGGCGACTCCCGATGCGTTCGCCCTGCTGCCATCCGACGCTTACGAGATCTGACTATGTAAACACGTCCGTCCAATACTTTACCGGGCGTAACAACGCGCGCGTATTGTCGGACTGCCAACCCGTCGTCGCGACGTGGATTCGCGACGGAACGCGTCAAGGATCGAGATGGACAGCGCGGGGGTGAGAGGAAGATAGGTGGAGAAAGAAGGAGGGAGATAGAGCGAAGAGAGAGAAGAGGCGAAAGTTTGTCCCTCGAGGCTAGGCTGTCGAATGTCACGGTTCCGCCATTCGGGAAGGTCGAGGCTTGAAAAAAGAGAGTCGGGGTGAAAGAGGGATAGTTAAAGTCACCAGAGCTCGAAGGAATCTTTTTTTGATCGACGTCTTCGGGGTGAGGAGAGAGGGAGAAAGAAAACCTTTACGTTTATTCTAATACCGATTCTAACCGTACGTGTTTATTTTGCCATGATCGCACAATTTTACGATGGCCTATTCAAAAACGTCGAAGTCCGAACAAAGAAAGACGGAGAAAAAAGTCGTTTTAGTTCATTTTAATTCGAATTTAAACTCCGATTCTAATTGTACATGTTGCGCAAGGTTGTTTGACGCGTCCGTGAAGCACGTAGACGCATCGTTTGCTCCGCCACGCGTCGTCCGTACGTGAAATATCGGATGTTTGACACGAATACCGGACGACTGGTACCCGTTAACAGTTGCAAAACGACGCGTCGCGTTTGGAAGATTTATTTCACGATTTCAGTCGCAGAATTTCGCGACTCGACGATTTAGAACCCGTCGAAGACCGCAAAAAAGCTACGTAAAGCACGAAAGGTGGAATAAGAATAGCTTGGTTCAAAATCTAACCTAGATCCAACGTTTGTATTCGTGAACAACGTAGGTGCGTCGTTGTTCGACGAAATACGGAATGTTGATCGATAATACGCGAGTTAACAAAAACGTCGCGTGTTTTTGACTCTCGTCGTCTACCGCGCCTCCTCGATTTATTTTAGAGCGGTGGAGAAAGTTCGAAAAATAACAAAATAATCGTGGCAATGCCTCGAAGTAGAGAAAGAGTTCCGCGCATTGTCTTACAAGAGCGCAAAAGCGATCGATATAAACACCGACGATGTGGAACGGACTAGACAAAGGAAGGTAGAAGATCAAAGGAAAGATTTCTTTCGTTTCCTTGGATATTAAAGATTTTTCAACAAAGATACGCGAATTAATATTGTTATTTCATCCTCTTCTCGTTACGTTACACTTGCCTCCAAGTTTAATAAAAATTTCTCGTGATTCATTGTTATCTCGAGTTCTCTCCCTCGTCCTCATCTCCCCATCGACAAAGAACGAGTCGACGAGGCGTTTATACGAGCGCTTCGCGTTACGTTCGAACGATCGGCATACTCGCCGTCGAACTCTTAAATATCTCGATGCATCGACGATACCGAGGAAATTTATTCAAAGTATTCTCTCTATTATAACGTCTCGATCGCCTGGTAGACGATCAACGTTAAACCATTTACTGCTATGGGCGCATATATGCGTCCAGTAAAAGCTGTCGGTCTGGCCTATTTCAAAACTTTCATATTTTTAGTTTAATAAACAGTATATTAGTATTAACAGTATATTTGTAGACCATGTGAGGGCAATTGGATTGCGCACTGTATCGTAGTGCGTTACATTTATTGCACGTCGCCGACGAGATCCATACTGCGTTCAAACTTTAACATCGGTGAATAAACAGTATATAAATTTATAAATAATAACATAAAATAAAAAATGTTTCGATTCGTTTCGTATTAGACCAAATGATAGCAATTGGAATCTAATGTGTTATATTTATAGCACGCCGTCGACGAGATCCATACTGCGTTGAAACTTTAACATCGGCGAATAACCAGTATATAAATTTATAAATAATAACATAAAATAAAAAATGTTTCGAATTTGTTTGGCAATAGACCAAGCGGTAACAATTGGATCGTGTACTACGTTACGATGCGATATATTTACAGGGTGCCGCCGACGAGATCCGTATTGCGCGAAAAAGTTTTCGGTCCCCAGCGATCGCATCAACGAACCGCATGTCGCTCACGCGTAGCGCTTCAACTTGGAACAGTTCGTAGGCGGAGGGTTAACCGGAACGTAGGAAAGCGCTTTTCTACCTTCTTGTCGAACGAATTCGCTTGGAAGACCGTTTGGAAACGATTCGATGAACGCGTTGGCCCTGGCGAGTCACCATTGCCAAATCCGTGAAATGGACAAACGAATGGCGCGAGGCAACGCCGGGATCTCGAGGCTAGAGACGTTAACGCGTCTCGTATCGTAGGTAGCTCGAGCTTGGCCCTCTTCGCCGGTTCGGCCAAGTGCCTCTGAACAGTCACAAGGAGACGGACTCATCCAATTAACTCGACGTACATTATACAAGAAGGAAAGGCGAACGTCGAGAGGAGGAAAACGGCCCGGAAGAGGGAAAAATTCGACAACGTTGGATTAGCAGAGGCAAAGCGAAGGAAAACGCGATAGATTATCGCGGAGCAACCGAACGAAAAATTCGCAACGAAGTGGGTATCGCTTAATCCTCGGTCGCTTCTTTAGGTACGTGTCGACATCCATAACGAATCTCTCAGACGATTTGTTCTTCGGGAAGCTTTAAAACTAATTTCATGATTCTATTAGGTCTACCGGAAATTAATCAAAATTTCTTCGATTTAAAGAAAATTTATTTTTATTTTATTTTAAAGATCTTTAAAAAGGGAATCTAAGGACTGCTCTTACGCTGGAAAAAAGTGCTAGAAAACGATGGGAATTATTTTGTCGACTAGCGTTTAAGATTTCTTTAATAAATAAATGTTTTTCGCCATTTTGATTACTTTTCGGTCCTCCTCATTTATTACGAATGGATATGTGTGTAGAATGTGCACCAATTTTGTATGAAATATATATGTATAGCATGTGTAATGCAGTATTCATAACACGCGAGTACGGAAAATTATGTTGATTCGCTGTCCTGCGCGTAATTACGGTATCAAAAAAGCAAAAGCTCAACTTCGGTATTAAAGAGGCAATGATAGACCAAAATGTACGGAAGAGAGACGCTTCTAGAAAGTAACTCGTTGCCTTCGTAAAAAGTGCAATGAAGCAACGAGTTGGATTTGACTTGCTTGGTGTAAAGCTTGAATGAGCTCTCGGTGTTTGCAATATTCTTAAGAACTACTTAAAGCTACTTGAGAACTATAAAGTAACGGCGATCATACCAGCTGACTAAACGGGCGATTAGTGGAACCAGCAACGGGGCTAAGCGCAGCCAGAAACGGAGTTCGAAGCAAGCCGATTCAGCGCGGAAAGCAGACGAAAGTTGGACGCCCGAAGCGGCCAACAAAAGTGCTTGGCAATGTCTCGACAGATCAAACTTCAGCGGATCCTTTACCAATTTTTTATTCGCTTCTGCTCCCACGTAATCGTTCCAAACATTTTTAACGTTTTCTGATTTATTTTTTAAGTTTAATTTAGACATCTATAAAGAACAATATCCGAGAGAAAATTGTCAAGATGAAGAAGTATAACAGTTTGAAACTTTCGTCTGCGATAAGCGCGCTTCGATTCAACATTTTACTCTATTTTCCGTGTTCTTCATGCGATCTACGACTTCCGATTGCGTACTTTATTATTCTCGTTGTTATATTTGGTATATAATTATGAATTCGTAATAAATGTTGAAGAAATTATCGAAGTCTCTCGATCATACTCATATTTCTAGGGTAATGGTACTTGGTTACGTGCCTCCTCGGGCAATTTCAATCTAAAACGACCGACATAAATCCTTCCCAACCGCACCACGATCGCATAAATTCCTCTTAATCACGCTCGATCCTGTCTTCGTTCGGAAATGCTTCAAAATAAATTCTAGATGATACTCTCGCAACTCTATCGGGCATTCCGCGCAACTTTCATCGATGGATTAAAATTTGAACGCGCAATTATGTTATTCTACTTTAGCGAGTACAAATATCGTAGTAATAAAGTTCTCTCTGTTGCGAACGGTTCTCGTTTAGAAGGATTTATGCATCGAGCGTTTATGGCGAGCGCAATAACGGTAATTCGGTTTCGGGAAAAAAAGATGGCCGCCAAATCAAGAGACAGGTTTCGAACTGGACTGTTTCTTCTTTAAACATCGACACGATTTACAGATCGAGCGTTAACGAGCACAGCGACGTCAAGTCGAATTTTAATAACGCGGAATGGACGCAGCGTCGTGTCTCTCCGAGCTCCACGACGAAACGAAAGTAAACCGAGAAGAAGAGGGAGAAGAACAGAGAGAAGGGTAATAACACGTCGATCGACATTGCCTTTGTAAATTCCAGAAATCGAAGCTTCGTACTCGGCTCGAGTTTGTTTATAAATTTAGTAACGCTTGACTGGCTCCGTGTCTTCTTTCGTAGCTCGACGAAGGTTCGATCCTCCAAGGACTGATCCTCGATACGAGTAAAACTCAGCTGGAATATTAAATTTTACGCGAACATCGATTTTATTGCAACGATGCGTGTTTCTCAAAATTACGGTCGAATAAATAATCGAAATAACGTTCGACACCCAAGAAATTAGAAATTCGAAACGATGTACGAATTCGTTTGACGTCGCTTGAATATTTTATTAACCCTTTGACTGCGAAGAGCGTATATATACGCCCATACCATACACCGAATTGATCGTTTCATCGAATCGATTTAACGTGAAGCTTATCGATTCGTGCGACATGGCAACTGAAATGTATCAGTCCCGATGCTTTCAACGCCAATGTATCACAGTATGAAGGTTCGAAAACTTCGTGATTTCAAAATGTTGGAATACGACAACGTACATCCAGGCAGTTTAGTTTCGAAAGGTGTTGACCCGTCCTACATACTGTGCACAGATCTCTGACGCTATGGTTTAAACAACGCAAAGGAAAATCTAATTAAATAATAGCGACTGGCGTTATATAACGAAGTATCCAGGTTTGAGGTGTTAAGGACACTTCCTCTCCACCAGGAGCTAGCAAATGAAAGGCGTTGACCCAATTAAGGACACTTATCCTCTATCAGGACCTAGAAAAAGCCTCGGAAACACGAGAACCAATAAAACATTTTACAAGTTCGCACCAGTGTAAATGTTCAGCACATTGGCTTGAAACTAAATAACGTCGTTCGATACATCCAATCGATGAGTTACAGCAGAGAGACATGGCGAATCCAGGATTCCTTCGGACGTCGATCGAGATCACCGATCGATTGGACATCCGTCGAAAAGCTCGTCTCGGATGTTGCTTCCGCGTAGCTCGTAAATTTAGCGATTATCCGCGAGATCTTTGCTATCCTCGACGTTGTACTTTCGCGCAGTGCGTCAGGATCTATCGGGTGGATGATATTTCCACGTCGACCAGCGAGAATAGTCGAAACCCCGACGTTGGACGGCCGTAAGTACGTCGATAAATCGCTAGGATGCAAATTGTTCGTATCTGTTGGCAAGGTCTCGTCTCCTTTCCGATAAAAGGGTATTTGGCCCGTTGGTAGAACGTAAGATGAAAATCGGTCGGGCGTCGAGCGGAAAACGCTCGCTCATAACGTCGATACTGATTTCCAATAACAGATTGGATTAGCGTCGCCCGTGCGACGAAACGAACAAATCGAACTCGATATAACCATGACGCGGGAGCTCGTGAATATGTACCGAGCTGTAGGCGAGCTCGGGGCTGGCGTTGGCGTCCCTGTAAGCGTGCCTCCATCCAAGAAGAACCGGACGATCCATACGAGTGTACCTTCATCGTTATAAATCACGGGACAAGCGGGTTATTGCTCCCCGACGTATGCACGAGTGGTCGATAAATCATGCACGCGGATCCATCTTAATCTAACACGTCGCATGCCCTTCTCTAGAGTAAATAAGATTCGAAGAATACGAGTCGAAAGCGGAGACGCGTTCATTGTAGGAGTCGTAATGAGTTCCTGGGTGAATCCACTGGTTCTCCCGCAGACGTTCGCTCGCGTAAGCGATTTAAGCGAGAATCGACCCTCGAGTTTGCGCTGGAAACTGAGAAGCACGATAATTGTTTCGATCTTACCTCTTCGATCTCGACATCGCTAAAGGTTTCGTCGGAGAATGTCGAGTAGTTGTTGGTCTCTACAAATTTGATAAATCCGTGTCTGTTTTGACCTAAAGCTTCTCCGATTTTTCGAATTTAACTCTAATTGTAGGAGTCGTAATGAGTTCCTGGGTGAGTCCACAGGTTCTCCCAAAGACGTTCGCTCGCGTAAGCGACTTAAGTGCGAATCGACCCTCGAGTTTGCGCTGGAAACTGAGAGGCACGATAATTGTTTCGATCTTACCTCTTCGATCTCGACATCGCTAAAGGTTTCGTCAGAGAACGTCGAGTAGTTGTTGGTCTCTACAAATTTGATAAATCCGTGTCTATTTTGACCTAAAGCTTCCCAGGTTTTTTCGAATTTAACTCTAATTGTAGGAGTCCTGTATGTCCGTGTAATGAGTTCCTGGGCGAGTCCACTGGTTCTCCCAAAGACGTTCGTACGCGTAAGCGGCGCATGTAAATGCAAATGACATGTTTAAGCGCACCTGGGTCGTTAATTAGGCTCCGGAGTTTGCTTGAAAAACTCGGAAACGCAATAGTTCCGCAGAAATGCACCTAGCAGTCTTCGGACTCTACAAATTCGACAAATCGCGCGTCCGCGTCTATCTCGACCCAACGCTTCGCGTGTGTTTCGAATAAAACTCTAATTAAACCAGTCGACAGCAGAGACGCGTTCATTGTCCTCGCTGTTCCCAAACTCGTTCGATCGCTCTCCCAAAGACGTCCACCCGCCTAAAACAACAAAAACGCGACCAAATCGCACTTAAATCGTTGATTCGTACCTGGAGTTTGCACGAGAGTTAAAAGAAAAAAAAATAAATAAATAAACCCACGATAAATTCAATCTTTCCATTTCCATCGAAATGCCAATGTCTCAACGCGTTCGATGAACACGTCACAGCCGTCGAATCGTCGAGATCGCGCGATAGAAAAGCGCCCTCTGGACCCTCCGAGACCCCAATTTCGAGGAGGATCCTTCGATCGACAGGGAATTCGCTCGAGAACGAGCGAATCGGCTCTCTAGCCCGGGAGACAATCGTTTCTTCGCGCGATTTCCTCGAGGAAACTGGTGAGAGCGACGAGACGAAACGAACGAGTCTTCTTGGAAACTCGAAGCTTCCCGGCGACGTCGTGGAATCTCGCGGTGGAATTCCATCGTCGTTGGGGCCTCGTAGGGAAAATTCCTATTTTGAGTTAAAGTATTCGATGTTCGTCGACGTCTTCCTCTCTCTCTCTCTCTCGGCCTTTGCCCCCCAACCCCGTAAACTCCCACACTCCCTCGGTGGCTTCCGTAAGGCGCGACACTTTTCCTCGGTGTTCTTTACGCTCTACGAGACGCGACAAGATTCGAGGAACAAACAATGCACTTTGCAGTAACGCGTTTTACGTACGCCTTGCGAGTAACCCGGGGTACGGCAGGTCGCGATACGCTTCGTTGTCATGTACATGCCCGTTTGTTTCTCAAAGCTCGTCACCGTGACTCGTGTATACACGACCGTTTCTCTCCTGAATACTCCGACTCCTTCCCCTGCGTCCTCGTTCCGCGGGCTGAACGAGGGATCGGCTCGGCTCGCCTCGTAGCGGGACTCAACGTCCAGAACCTGCCGAGAAATACCGCGCGAGTCCAGATTTTCTAGTAAATCGGTGCGAGAATTTTACTCAAGATGGTCGATCCGATATGGCGGATGCCGATGACGAACGAGTGCGGTACGTTAGTGAAACTCGGTACGTCTGGTGCAATTAACTGATTGTATTATTTGGTATCCGACGATCAACTGGTATCTAGTAATTAGCTGGTATTTAGTGATTATTTGGAATCCTGTGATTAACTGGTATCCGTTGATCAGTTGGTGTCTAGCGATTAACTGGTATTCGATGACCAGCCGGTATTTTGAGATTAATCGATGCCTAGTGATTAACTGATGTCTGTCGACGAGCTCTTATCCACGTGACAATTTTTGTCCGACTTTTTGGCAATTTTGCCAGGTCGAGCTGTTAAACGCTCGTTTTCCACCCTCTTCCTCCGCCCCCCTGCTCCCCACGTCGCAACTTCAACGTCGAAAGAAAGATCTAAGACGGCGCTCGTCGCTTCCCGGCAATTACGAATCCGTTCGACGCGGTTTGATTTATTCGTTCGTTTTCGTCTGCTCTTGTTTTGAATTTAGCCGGCGCGCGGCTCAGTCGGGAGTTGCGAGCCGCGAGGGAAGTTAAGGGAAACGGAAAATACGGCGAACTTTTCCCCCGAGCTCTTTCTTAATTGATCGTATTTGTTTGGAAGCTAAGAAAGACGAATGAAAAAGGTAAGGTCCTAGGCCGTGCCTGTATCCTTAATGGGCGTCCACTAACTTCCGCAACTTTTCAATTCGTTTTCGCCTCTCTCGTAGGACAACGAAGACTCCCGAGTCGACCAACTTCGTCGGTGCAACGACGCCGAGAAATGTAAAAACAAACCGGGGATCGGTATGATATCTCTTTCCGCGAACGGTAGCTTGCGGATTTAACCGATGTGTCTGGAAGAAAGGGGAAGAACCGAGTTGGAGCGGACGGCTGGACCGGTTGTTAGGTTGGTGCGTGTGAAATACATATCACATTGAAATTTATTTTTATAATATATTTTAGTTTACTTAAAATTATTTTATAATATTTTTATGATATTTCAAAATATATTTAAGTGATATATATTTATATAAATCGTTTCGAGATCGAAGGGAATTTCGTTCTTCTTCTTTTTCCTATTCGTATAAAAAAAAAAGAGAAAAAGACAAAAGACAAAAAGATATCGAGAATCGAAGAAAACAGTGGAGGATACTCGCGTCGAATTTTCTACGTTTCAACGAATATACAAAGCGAAGAGAGGCGCGTTTCGCGCCAATTTCGAGGCGAAATTTCCAGCTTCGTTTTTAGTTCACGAAATTCCACGTAAGAAAATCTCATCTCGCCTCCGATCGATTATCTCAAGCGCGCCCTTGTGTAACTCGACGCGCACCGAACGGATTTCCGAGGAGCTTCCCAGCTTTCCTGCGAATAAATTCACCGAAGCACAACAACACGCCGAGATTCTATCGATAATCGAGTCGAGCGATCCATTATGCTGCTGCATCTTTGAAAAGTTTAAAGTGCGTCGAATAGCCTTAATAGCCTCGCGTATGTATACGTCGTCGTGGGGAACCTCTCTCGAATTAACCGCTCCTCTTGGAGGAGTTTCCCCGCCCCCTTAACGATTCGTTTTCACCCCCGCTTCGAGAAGTACGATTTTAAGACGATCCACGAAGGCGGTTTCTCTCCTTCGGTTCCTTCGTCCAATGGCTGTGTTAATGGGAAGTCTTAGGAATTTTCGAGCGATCGCGAGAAGACGTTTTTTACGTTCGTCGATCGATGGCCGATCTACGACCAGGTCTGGCCAAGACGCCGCCGGTGTTGATACGATTTTATTTTCTTTTTCCACTTACGTTGTAACGGTGAAAAGAGAAGATCGTTTCTAGAAAGGAAATTCCAAGTTATCTTCTTTTCCCGTTTACGTTGTAACGATGAAAAGAGGAAATTCTCTCGCGAAGGAAATTCCAAGCAAAGTTTAACACGTTCAACCCTACGGCAACGCGAATTTATTTTCCTTTTCCATTTACG
>JAITYT010000759.1:800081-810441 GCA_025433975.1 Liostenogaster flavolineata
ACTCTAGTTACTCGATTGGTCGGCAGATGTTTCTTGTGACATTTTGAAGTAGAAAGCTACTCGTACTTTAGGCAATGACGAATGTTTCTTGTGTTACTTTCAAGTGGAATGTAAATTGTGATGTCTGTAGCGATAAATATTTCTTGTGTCGTTTTGAAGTAGAAAGCTACTCGTGTTTTAGGCAATGATAAATGTTTCTTGTCATTTTGAAATTGAAAGTTATTTGTGATGTCTGTAGCGATAAATACTTCTTGTGTCGTTTTGAAGTAGGCAGCTACTCATGATTTAGGCCATGATGAATGTTTCTCGTGTCACTTTGAACTAGAGAGCTACTTGTATGCTAAGTAATGACAAATGCTTTTTGCGTCATTTTGAAGTAGAAAGCTACTCGTGTTTTAAACCATGACAAATGTTTCTTGCGTCACTTTGAACTAGAAAGCTACTTGTAATTTAAACAATGATAAATGTTTCTCGTGCTATATTCAAACAGAAATATTGCCTATTAAACTTTAATCACTGGATGTCACTTCGTGTTTACACGAGCGTCGATACGAGTGTCTCGTGTTCGAACGCGAGTCGAGCCAACAGCCTTTATCTCGATCATCTGACCGTCGACGGTGCACTTCAACGCTATGTTTTTCTTTTACAAAAGTGCAGTTGAAACTTCCATCGCTCGATGGGAGCTGCGGACTCTAACCAATGACGGATCACCTTCGAAGCTCGTCTTCTATTGTCCTCGAGTTATTCTCGTGAGCTTAAAAATGAAATGACGAGAGAAATACAGAGAGAGAGTGTGTGTGTGTGAGAGAGAGAAAGAGTCTTTCGGTTCACGCACGGTAAAAAATCTGTCGCGTTCGGCCCGTGAAAACGCATTTGCCCCGTCGCGAAATCGCACGGGCGACAATAATTCGTCGCACAGCCGCGTTGGATCACGGCGACATTAATTAACGGGACGCGTTGCTCTCTCCTGACGTTTCGCGACACGAACTATGCGCATTCGCGTCCTCGAAGTCTCGTTAAGTCGGTCTGTTTTCTCGTTACTGGACGTCCTTTCGGAACCATTAGGCGACGTTTCGCGAGTGCATAGAATTCCCTCGGATTTCACCGACCTACCGGGGTTAATATGAAGCGGACGTCGAGATGCGCCGCGGCCGTTTCGTACTTCATGCATATTCCCACCAACTTGGCAACATTCCTTACGACCGACTGCGAAGTGCTACGTAACATTCGTCGCGGGCCGGAGATCGCGCTACGAGATCCAGGAGATCCAGAATCCGTCTCGGGGTTTTCGGGGTTTCGATTTATCCGTTTTCCAAGCTCTCGAACGTACCGAATCGAAGCACGACTTAACCGTTTCAGTCCCAGGGGTCATTGGAAAAACGTGGTCGAAAGAAACCGAACGGTGTGACAGCGTTTGTCTTAATCGATTGGGAAAAGAACAAAGCGGCAAGATAGCGCTTGTTTTATTTAGTGTCAAAAAATATCATTCAGCGCGACAGAGCTTGCTTTACTTTAAGTTCCCCAGTATTAGCTATACTAACATATTATTACCTCGATTGTAATACTATATCGTAATGTTAACATTTAAAAAATCAGCTACGCGATGTACGTGCGTCAGAAAAGTCGAGCGCGCTGTCAATAGCATTCAAACTTCCAAATCTTTTCAAAACGAAATCTAAACAGCGCGATCGCGCCCCTGCGAAAGTGAAAAACATGGCGGTCTGTAATTTGGCAGAATATCCCGCGTCTCTGCGCGGAACGTCTTCGACCCGCTTTTATGCGAGGCTCTTCCTCCGGAGCTTGATAAACTATCGCCGAGACGCCGTCAACATCGCGGCTCGTTCGACTCTGATGGGATATAATTTTTCTTCTCGTTTTCTTAATCCCGGAACGGTACATTTACTTTAACATCGCATTCAAGTACATCGAATAACCTTCCGCCTGAAACGAGCGGCTTTTCTTTTATAAAAATGGGACTCTCGCGGGAACGCATTCGCCATTAAACATCGCGCCAACGTTCAACGTTTTGCTCGTCGTTCTCTCGTCGTGCCCTATTTCTCCTGGCTCTTCAACGCGTTACGCGATTTATCGAGCCTCTCTCACCGTACCGCGAGCGTCGCGGCTCGAAAATTCCAACGACGTTTCGTCGGAGTCTTCGAAGTCTCCCTGACAAAGTCAAAGCTTAAAAAAAAACTGAGATAAATCGACGGTCCTATTCGTTAAGGCCCCAACTTCGTTTTGGAGTCAACATCCAAGGGCGAAGTTGACTCCTTCGCCCGGCAATTCCAAGTTTTACCGTAATTGCGATCTTGGGATCTCGTCCGATCGCTCGTTTTCTCCTGGTCATACCCAATTGTTCCTAGCTATTCTGTGCCTTACGCGATTTATCGAGCCTTTCATCGCGTTCTGCGAGTCGAAGGCGCAAAGAAACGGTGATAAATCGATTGTCCGATTCGTTGCGACCCAACTTCGTTCCGGAATCAATATCGAAGGGCGAAGGAGTCGACTTCGAAGGACTAAGGAGTCGACTTCCTCTATCGGAGAGGAAGTTGGACTTCACCCTTGAAAATCGACTCCTTCGCCCGACAATTCCGGGTTTAACACGGAGTTTCGCGTGCCCCGTAATTGCTATCGGGATCCCGACCGCAATTCGTCGATTCTCGAACGTACCTTGATGGATTACGCCGCCTGGCTCCTGTGACAGCACCAGCGGCTCTCCGATACCTCGAAAAAGGTGCTGCCGCGAAGAAGGAGAAACGGAAAGTGGAAGATGGGCGAACGGGCGCCGCTACGGGGGTTGAGGACGGGAGGGGGGCAAAAGAGGCCCAGTCTCGAAGCTGGCGAACGCAATGACGGGTGAGGGGAGGGGGCGGGAGCGTAAGTGAAAACTTAATGGCCTCTAGAGGCAAACCGTGTTACGTTATACGGCGCGTCTATTCCAGGCCGTATATTTAAAACGTTTAAGGCATTCCGAATGGTGAAAATAGCCCGATTTGCATATATACAGCTTCGGAATTCATGAAAAATTCATGGAACCGAATGGCGCTATACTTGGAATTATGCCTCCTTTACTATCAATTTCTTATTATTGCCGAGACGCCGCCATCTTGCCGTCTTTCTGCCTCGGCCTTGGCTGGCTCGAGCTATGCCAAGTGGGTAAATACGCGGCACGTTGCGCGTACGAGCGAACGTCCTTCCTACGACGCACGGAAACGACGTAACGGCGGCGCAGCGGCGAAGACGTCCCGATTAACCACCGATGGGAAATATTCAAACTAGGCGAGGATCGGCGTCGAGCTTCCGTCGTCGACGATGGAACCGCTCCTAACATATCTGAACCGTGGCGAACTACACGTCTTGGCAGGCGAGGACCGGAGGGACGTTTTCTTCTTCCATTCTTTTTTCTATTTTTCTTTCTATTTTTGCCATCTTCCTATCGCATGGTGAACCACTCACCTCGGGAGGCGAGAAACGTAGGGACGTTTTCTTCTTCTATTTTTCTTTCTATTTTTTTCCATTTTTTTTCTATTTTTCTTTCTATTTTTGCCGCCTTCCTACGGGATCGCGCTGTTCCTGGATACGTTTGGAACGACCCAGTTTTTCCATCCAGGATCGATCAGATCGCTAGATCGACAGTTTGATTCGTCGCTTCGTCCTTCCGTCGATTTTCGAGGCAGCACGAATTTTTAACGTTTCGCTGCGACGTCACCGAGAAATCTCGTATCTTTGGTCTTCGAAAATGCAGCGAACGAGCGAAGTAGTTTGTTTGTTTGTTTTGAACGATATCGGTACTTTATTTATAAATAGGCGCGCCGAATGAGATTCACACGGTGATGCGAAACTTAAAATTCGCTACGGTTACATAAATTATGAATTGTGTCGGATTGTCCCAGAAATAATCTTAAAAACTACAATGTCTGGACATGTGTTGTACTGCAAGATCGCAGAATCGCTTGGAAATCGATCGGACAAGTCCCGTTTTGCATAACAATTTGAAGAACGTGGTTCGATGAATATTTATTCGAAATATTTCAATTTTGAAAGCCAATTACGAATCGACAGCTTGTAAAATCACGCTATTCGAACTTGTATCGTATTTCACGATAATTCTTCGCGGAATCGCTTGGAAATCGATCGGACAAGTCTCGTTTTGTGTAAAAATGAGAAAAACGCGGTTCGACGAACATTTCCGTCACATTTTTCAATTTTGAAAGCTCTAACTACTGATGGACAGCTTTTAAAACCGCGCTATCCGAACCAGCGTCGCATTTCAAGATAATTCTTTGCGGAATCGCTTGGAAATCGATCGGTCGCGAGTCGTAAAAGACTCTGGATCGTTCGAGCCATTGAAAAATAAACCGAAGGTAGACGAAACGTAACGAAACGCGCCAATAGGGGTTGCGTGCGACTGTTCTTACCGTCTCGTTCTGCTCCTTTCCCTTGGTCGTTGCATTTCGCTCGGGTCGCTCGTATCCTAAGCTCCAGCCGCGCCTCCGTGCGATTTTATCGTAATTCGATACCAAAAGTAACATTTTCGAGGTATTCTTTCCGTCCCTCTTCTTTTTTTATCGCGGCCTACGCTCTTCGATACGATACGCAGCACTACAAATATTTCATTGATCTTTTTCATGAATAGCGATGGAAATTGACGAGCCAGAATGGAAATTCGGCATAGGGTAATAAAACAATATTCCAACGGGTCGAGTTCCGTCCATTAGTAAATTACATCAATTTGGTAATTGGTAGTTCGATCGGTCGATCCTCGAATATCGTAAGTTCCATTATATTCCATTCGTTCTTCGTCTGTTACGTCCATCGATGAGGGGAATCGATAGGCGCGATCACGACGGCGCCCGAGAAATCGAAGGGTGCCAATCATTCAAGGAGTGTCATTCGACACTGGTCAGCCCAGTTACTTTCTTCTTTTTTCCCTATGATTTCTCTATTATGTCCTGCTAGACATCCTAATTAAATTAATAAATGTGATTTTTAGTAGTCGTTCGATCCAAGTTGTCCATCGTGGACCAAATTTTCGCGATTACCCGAATAAATCTCGTATCGAATTGCTCGTATCTAATTGTTGATGCCGGATTCGTATTTGGCGCGTCAAAATATTCAAAATTTGACTTTTCGTTTTTCCCAATTTTTCGTGACATGTCATAATTTTATTAAATTAAATAAACATTGTAATAATTTAATTTATTTTTAAATTAAACGTAATTGCTAACTTTTATTAATGAAGGAATCAAATGGTATACAAACATAAACAAAATAATTCGATTCAATGTTTTGTTATAGGGTGATATCAAAATTCTTTTACCTTTTTGATGGGCAGATATATATAGTGGAACACTTTCATAGAGTTAAACAGTTTGCAATTATTTTGGCCAAAATCGAACTGTCACGTTTTAACGTCATAAATTCCACCGCGTCTTAGTCACCCTCAAGGCGCAAGAACCCCTTACAATAAAATAAGAAACAATTATTAGGTTGCTTGGAAAGTCATTTCGTTTTTTTACTGAAAATATATTATTTTAATATATTAATTATATATATATATATTAATAATTAGGTTGTTCGGAAAGTAATTTAGTTTTTTTAAACGAAACAACGTTGCTTTTAATGTTTTTTAAATATTCTTTTACGTTGCTTTTATGGAAAACGCTTGGGAAAAAACGGAAATTAGGCCTAACGATCAGACGGTGCGAAAAGAATAAAAAATCACCGAATCTTCGCGCATCACCAAGTCGGCCGAGCCAACAACGACAAAGCGACGCGCGTCCCTGCTTGTCGCGAGTCCTCCATCGCCCGGCAGAAGTTCGTTTGGCACGTTCGACCGCGGGAAAGCCACGAGCGTTGGTTTCGAACGTTAGACGCGGCGACAGTCGGACGAGAGGCCAACGACGATCGATTAATCGTCGCTCGAGGTATCGAGAGATCCTTCGAAATTCGATGAACTCGAGCGCGTCTGGACGAAAGCGCCGGGAAACCAGAATCTGAGGAAGGGTGGAAGCGAGAGGGAGGAAGGGAGGGAGGAAAGATTTATCGTAGGGTAGAAAGTACCCGTTTAAAATTCCCCTCGATGGCGAACGGGTTAAACATATCCAAATGGCGCCGTGACGTACGTGCCTCCCCTCCCCCCTTCGTCGATCGTTTCGACAAATCGACGCGCTGTATTCGAATTGCCTCGCCTAACGTGGGATAGACGGAAAATCCAGGGCGAGTTTACCGCGAACGCGTTCGTCGCGTCAGCCCCTCGCGCGCCACTCTTTAAAGAAGATTTACCTCGTAAAATATGCTTTTCCGTCGCCTAGAGAATGGCGAACTACGCTTCGCCAGAATAACTCTTAAGAATTCCACGTAAACGATTTGGTCTTGTCGTTTGGGTGTCGTTAAGAAGGAAGGAAGAGCCGCGACTTTTCCCGGGACTCTGGTTAACGCGTTAACGGATTCTTTTAATTGGTTTCAACTGGTTTAAATCTATAGTTATAGACGATATATATATATATTATAGAAATATAATATAATGAATTAGTTATAAATACATAATATAACGATAATATGTAATTATAATTATAATTAATTATTGTAATTATTATGTCCGTCTTATTAGTACGATTAATTCTTCATTATTTTTCTGAGCGATGCGAACATACGACTTTTAATTAATTTCAGTCGGTTAAAATAAAATATATTAATTACAGTTATAATTGTTATAAATTGGTGTATATAAACAAATAAATCATATGATTATACGTGATAGTGATATTATATAATTATAATTATCTTCATCTTTTATCAACATAAATTTATATATATATATAAATAAATAAATCATATAATTACAAGCATAAATAATTATTGTAATTATTTCCCTGTCTTTAGTAGGATAAGTTCTTAATTTTTTTTCGCGACTCTCTGCGAGAGACGAACTTTAAAAAACGGCGCACACACGTAAGCAGTTAACGGGTTAAGGGGGTTTTTTCGAAACGCAAGCTCTCCGAATTTAAGCCCGACTACGATCGAGGAGTCGCGCTTTGACGCGCGATCAAAGTTTCGGTGAAAGTCTCCTCCAGAGGAGAAAGGAAAAAAGGGGGGGGGGCGTAGCAAAGTACACGAGGTATATATATATATATATATGTATATATATATCGAGTAAAAAACGAAAGGAAGGAAGGAAGAAACGCTTTAGAGGGACACGCGGAGATAAGTGGTTTCCGCGTGGACGAGCGAAAGACCGAAAAGAAATACAATTGAGGTCCAAAGAGAATTTTCCTTATTTTTTAACTGTCTCTTTTCTTTCTTTTTTTCTCCGCTCGCGAGGCTGTCCTCGCGTTCGTCTCTTTTTCCGCGATAGTTTCGTCGATCGATCGGTGAGAATCGAACGCGTGTTTCGATGCCGGTCGTATCGTAGGTATGATTAATCGTCGCCGATGCAGCGAGTAGTAACTCGTTTCGCGTCTTCGGGTTTGCCGGTGTGACGCGACGTCGTTAGGTCCAGGAGAAATTGCCATTTTCCCGCTCGTATCGAGGCCACGAAGATCGATCGTCTCGACATCGACGAAAGAATAACAACGATCGCTTCCTAATAAGCGCGTACGAGCTTCTTTCGTTCGAATCGAGAGGTTCGAGAACGTTTCGTACAATTAGGATCGCGACATGGATCGATCGTCGCGATCGATCGTCTCGAAATTAACGAAAATGTAACAACGATCGCTTCTTAACACTAAACCTGCATTTTCAACAACGACCGTTTTTAAATCTTGCTTCGAATTTCCTACTAATTTTCCACCAATCGGACTACTTTTCTCTTTTCATTTTTACGATGCAAATAAAGGAAGAAATAAATTCGTCTTGTCGATTTGTAAAAATCGTTTTATTCGTTATTTAATTCAATACTAGCTTAACTCTTAGCCGCGTTCAATGGTCAAAAATATTAGTTTTTAGGGACAGGTCATTTAATCGCGCACGGTAGAGATTGGTACGCATGAAATCTCGGCAGTTAATAGGAGTGTACTTTACCGTCCGGTAAAAACGCATTGGCGTAAACGAGCTTTCGTTCGAATCGAAACGTTTCGAGCACGTTTACAACAATTAGAATCGCGACGTGGGCCTGAAATGAGGTACGAGCGATGAAAGACGAGCGCCTCGCGATTCGTCGATTTACCGTCCGGTAAAAACGCAGTGGCGCGAACGGCGATTCTCTCTCACGGATGATTTGCCATCGATCCGCTTTAAATTCGCATCACGATCGGCCTGACATCGTCAGAATTTCGATAACGTTATTCGCCCGCGAATAAAGCGACTCGAGATGGATTCGAAATGGCCCGTCGTTCTCCGTGTGTACATCGCCGTACGTGATATTCCCTCCGGAAAGAGAAATAAGACGGTCAGTAACAAAACCGGCATGGTAAGATGCGACACGACCTCGTACGTACGGACGTACCGGGTGTCTCGTTTGAACGGTATTTTTACAAGAAACGATGGAAACGATTGAAAACGATCGAAAACGATCTACATTATCCTCGATGTTCTTGTCAACAGCCCGATATTGCATTGTCGCTCGAGTCTCTCTCGCTCATTCGTTCCTTTCTTTTTGTTACTACGTTCCTAAAAGGAGATCGCTACGTACGAATCAAACTATCCCTACCAACGTTGAATTTATTCGGTGCGCAGGAGTCAAGTGGGACTGCCATTTTCTGTGGATATATACAAGATTTAAATAATATTATATTCATATAATAATTATATAATTATCATATATTTGATTATATTAATATTACAAATAATATCATACAATATATAAATATATATTTATATATCGAGTAATAAAAGAAAATTGTTTTTAACTTATCGACTTTTTTATTCCCACAAAATATTTTCTGTTTCAATGACGAAAAATGACGTCATACCCGGTTCTTCCGATAGACCAATATTTCTTTTTGGTTCTTGCCCATCTTCTTCTCGCGGAAAAAAAGAACGTGGTCGCAACGAGACCTTTCGCGAATTTCGTGGTTCGCGGAAACGAGAAGAAGAAAGGCGTTTCGAAGGTGGATGGTAGTGCGTGGGAAGTACGCGGAGGTTCGCCACGGTACTCCGCTTTTGAGGCACGTGACTGGAAATCAATTATGAGAAACTACAAAGCACTCGTCGGTCCCTTGTACGGTCGTTTGAGAACTCGACGTACGACGGCTTTGTACGCTTCGCGTACGTGCTTCGCGAGTGATTATCAGCAAAGCCGGTGACAAAATCGGATGGTATTTTCTCTCCCTGCACGCGCGGAATTTTGTTAGCATATATAATCATTTTGGTCGTTACCGCGTCATAAGTTCGCTCCTTTCGTTTGCTTCGAACCGTCGCGTCGTTGTCGTCGCAGTCGTTACCGCGTTACCGTCCGGTAGCCCTTCCATGCGCTGCGGTATTCGCATGTCCGCGAGTCTATATCATCGTGTTCGAGTACTTGTAACATCAGAACTCGCGTTAAAAGTACTCTTGACATGTCCAAGTACCGACGATACAAGTACCGTAACGTCGTCAGGTCAGCTGGTAGGAGTCAAACATCCTACGAATCATCAACCAAAGTCGAACTTCATCGACTTGGGCGAGTTTGGATTGCGATTGGATTTTAATTCGAGACAGCAAAATATCAAGTTATTGTCGGTTCGATCGTCGTTTCCTGCAGAATCAGCCTTATCGATGAACTAAAACACGTGCCCGCGTACGAAATATCAAATACAAGTACTACGATAGTAGTTAGATCTTAGCAATGGTCAAGTTTTCTAAAGAATCAGGAGTTCGATCCAAACTCCATCCATTTGGGCGAGTTTGGATAGCGATCAGACTTTAATTTGGGACAACGAAAGTCCAAATTACCGTAAAACACGTGTCCTCGAACAAAACATCAAATACAAGTACTACAATAGTAATTAGATCTTGGCAAGTCGAGTATCCTTACGAATCAGCGTTTTAATCCAAACTCCATCGACTCGAGTAAGTTTGGATAGCGGTTGGATTTGAATTCAAAACGATCAGTTTGATCGTAGTTTCCTACAAAATCAGCCTAATCGATAAACTAAAACGCGAGTCCTCGAACGAAACGTTAAATTCAAATACAACAATAGCGATTAGGTCGAAACGGATGAGTTTGGATAGCGGTTGCATTTTAATTCGACCCAGGGCAAAAGGGCAAATTACCCTTCGGTTCGATCATGGTTTAATGTGGAACGCGAGTGCCACGTTCACCGTAAATTGCGTGAACGCGGTTTTGGGATTCTGGACGACCTCCTAAGTATCGCGATAGCCTCTCATCGATCGACACGATGCGCGGGAGCCATAACGGTCGCGTGGGGGGGGGGGGGGG
>JAITYT010000759.1:821202-839447 GCA_025433975.1 Liostenogaster flavolineata
ACGTCCTACCGGCGACCGCTAAGATTAATCGGGCAATGAAACGCGCTGGTGGTAGTAAATACCTGCGTACGAGGTGTTTCCTTCCGTACGAGTCGTACCTCTTGCTCGAGATATTTTTTACATCGATCCTCGCTACGGTAATAATTTACACGGGAGGAAGTCGAGCGTACGGCGATGATTATGGCGGGTTTTTTCTTTTCTTTTTTTTCTTCTTCCTTCTTTTGAAGCTCGTAATTCGAGGGCAAGCATTATCAAGCGTAACAGGACGGATACTTGTTATTTGCCTCGTGGAGGCAGTGCGTTCGTTCCGCGTCACCCGACGTTTCCTAAAAACGATGTAGATGAACGAACTCGAAGGTCGCTCCATGTCGAGTTTCACGTGAGAGATCGCCGAAGGACGACACTTTTTTGCCCAAAGACTGTTAACAAAATGATTTAGAGGAAGAAAAGTCGTCGATCGACGCGATAGACGCTACGGATGTATGGTATTTCAGACGACCAAGCATTGAAAGTCGACACTTTTCCATATGAAGACTGTCGGCGAAATGATTTGGGAGGAAAAAGTCGTCGATCGACGCGATAGACGCTATAGACGCAACGGAAGCAACAGATATATGGTGCGAGAGACGACTGACCACTAAAAGTCGACACATTGTTGCATGAAGACTGTTAGCAAGATGATTTAGGAGAAAAAAGTCATCGATCGATTCAATAGATACAATAAACGCGATAAATGCAATTAACGTATCGCGTGGAAACGACCTACCACCAAAAGTCGACTCTTTGTTGTATGAAAACTGTTTGCGAAACGATGTAGGAGAAGAAGAATCATCAAAGACGCGTTAATCGATGCGTAAGAGACGACAGACCATTGAAAGTCGCCATTTTTTGCATGAAGACTGTTAGGGAAATAATGTGAGAGAAGAAAAGTCGCCGATTCGCTCAATAGATGCAATAAACCCAATAAACCTAACAGACGTATGGTGTGAGAGACGACTGACCATCAAAAGTCGACATTTTAGCAGGAAGATTCTTAACAGAGTGACGTAGCAGAAAAAAAGTCGTCGATCGATGCGCGATCAACAACGAACCATCGAAAATTGATGCTTCTTCCTAAAAATGATCCTACAAAAAAACGGAAAGAGGTCTTGGAGACACTACCGCGTAAAATATTTAACCTCGGCTATTACTCACGCGTAAAGATGCGTTGATACCTACTACGACTGAGCGCCTGTTCTCGAAGCACTCTTTTACGCGGGAAAAAGTATAACGAATACCGCGCGCGGCGAAGGTACGAGCGAAAAGTCGTTGATAAATCGTTGGTCGCGGAGCGTGACCATCTTTTTTACGGTAGTTGCTGGTGAGAATGCGCGTTCTCTTCTCCATTCGCTCGCGTACATCGTGCCGAGTTTAACGAGATGATAGAAGCAAAGACGAAAAGCCGTACGATCTCCGCTTCAAAACGATCAGCGGCCATTTTGAGATCTTACGAGACGTAATTCCCTCGATGATCGAACGTTCCTTCGTGAAACGACGCCCGCCATCTTTTTATTTCATCGAAGAGCCGATCGACGTGCAGGGCAAAAATTCTTTTCTCGCTGAAATAATAGGCAGAATCGATCGACCGTTTAGCCAGAGTCGAGGCTCGAATTGGATCCGGGCAAATAAACCCGTTGTCTCCGTCGATGACCGCGCCAATACGAACTTCTCAACGATTCTCGCGAGCTAGAGGAAGACGCAGCGGAGAAATATCGACCGATGCGCACCCTGGCGAAAGCGAAGGAGGCAGGAAAGCGCGCGTGAAATTGTAGGAGCTAATAGACGCGACATAGCTGCACCTAAATGCGACATTTTTAATTCTACGACGAACAATTATTAACATTATTTCTACTTGCAAGATTTATCAAACTCAGGGACCAGTTCAAGGATATCTTTTTTATTTAATATTTGATCTCGGCGCGTGACAAATTTTGAAGATATCTTCATAGAATGATTAAAGCTCGATGACGAAGAATAGGAGAATATAACCGTACCGTTATTATTATTAATTATTAATAATTAGTTATATTATAAAAAAATATCAGCGATCGTTATTAACATCGAAATTGCAGCAGATATCGGTATCAGAAACGGGATAAAATCAGTTTATAAATCTTTTCGGAAGGATACTTGGAAAAAGCTGGGCATCCGTATGAAAAGGGGGAACCGTCCAACGGGTGAAACGGGACGAATGGGAGCCCGGGTCGATGGGAAAGAAGAAAACGCGTGAAATTGTAGGAACGAACGTGCCTACTCGATCTCGCCTTTGGTGGCAACCGGGCAAAGATATTTGCACGGTTCGAGAAGTACGGTAATTTCGAGCGGAAAGGGCGGTCGAATCGCTTTTCGTGCCGCGTGGTCGAGGCCCTGCACCGAACAGTCGAGATATTGGCCAGGCAAACCCTGGGTTTGGTCTTTCGACACACGCGATCCAGTCGCGATTTCGCCTTCTACGACGCGATTTCGACCCTTTCCGTACCAAGGGCGTCGTTCGTCTCTGCTACGAGATAATAAGCAGACTAGTTAGCCTGGTTCACAGAGTCGATCCAACCAGACGGCTCGATGATCCATTTCGCGGCGTTGGTGCGACTGGAAGCACGTTGTAGACCTACCACGTGTGCGTAACGGACACCTGCCCTATTGCGTCACCCTCTTTCTAATTTTAGATGCTTAATTAGGATGCTTTCGGAAATGGAAGAAGTGCCAAACGATCTTCGAAAGGTGGAAGATTTTGGAATGACGATGTCAATAGTTTTGGACGTTTTCCGTACCAAGGGCGTGATTCGTCTCCGACATGAGATAATCAGCAGGCTGATTAGCCTCGTTCGTAGAATAGGTCCAACCAGTCAGCCTGATGATCCTTAGTGGAAGTCCGCGTAACTGACACCCACGCTATCGTGTCACCCTCTTTTTAACTCTAGCAACTTCGGAAAGGAGGGAAATGGAATAAATGCCAAACGGTCTTCGGAATTACTAATCGGCCATTCCAGTTACGTCGTTCGTGGCTCCTCTCACGCGACGACCATGAAGGAGGCAACCTCTTGCCCGCCCGCCCCTTCATCCTTTGCCCCTTTTGAGATGTCCAGGTTACGGACAGAATTACGGTTACGGGCTGCGTGCTGATCATCGCAAAGGTCACCTTACCGCGCGGCATTGACTTCACCCCCAAAGGAGTTTTCTGCTTAGGAAGAGACGTCGAGGCTAGCGCGTTCGACGAGTCCAAGTCCGCGTTCGCCCGGAGCTCCAACCGAGTTTCTAATCTAGTTGTTTCGCGAGGTTCGCGTAGCGGTCGTGCTTCTCTTGTTTTTCTTTCTTTCCATTCCGCCCTTACTTGCCTCTCCTTCTTCGTTTCCGCCGACACTAGGAGCGCGATCGATCAGCGAGGAAAAGGTTAACGAATTTAGGCGCCCATAGCTCGGACCAATCGATGCCAAAGTCCCGTCAACTCCCGGCGAACGAGAGCGGACGGCTTTCACGCAGTTCCGGGCTATGATAAGAAGATACCCGAGGAAGAAGGACGCTTTTCCAGGTCCCCCGTGTCCAGTTACAGGCAGTGCGCCGTTCTCGGTGGCTATGTACCATCCGTACCTCGAGGGAGACCAAGGTGCGTGACTTTATATTTAGTGCTTCGCCGCGCTACTTGTTGCAGGTGCTGGCGGGACGGCTCCTTGCGAAAGTGCTCCCTTAGCGAGCACCTGGTACGCGCTTTTAGAAAGAAAGCTTCCAGGCGGCCGCCGGGAGAGGGAAACGTATCCGGCCGGCGGGTAGGGGGATACGTCGCGGATCGAACATTACCACGTCGCATACGCGCACGGTAAGCGGATTAGTCGGTATGCGATAGAAATTTATAGGCCGCGCTAGCGTGTAACGCCCTGGGACGATCGTCGTTATCCGGACGTACCAAGACGCCTATCCGCCGCGAATATTTTGGTGATCGATCGGCGGGTTTTGCCTATCCACGCGGACCGTCTCGATTCGACCTGCAGACCGAGGGATTCTTTGAACCTCTGGTGTCGAGAAAATCTCTCGAAAATGCGACCAAGCTCTCGGAGCTAATTCCAAATTATTTTACGTAGAAACTAAGGTACGAGACTATCGGTTTTAATATTTCACGTATCCTTCTATCTCGATGATGAAGATTCGGACAGTTGAATATGCAATGTTTGATGAATGTATACATAGCTCTGTATCTTTGTCTCAAATGGTACTAGGTGGTTAAATATGAAATGGCCGATTACCTTAGGTAACCCAACTTGGGTTCGCTATGTGTCTGATCTTTCGATCTTGTCTCTTCTTAATAGCACAGGTTCGTAGTTGGCCATTCGGAGTCTCGTTTTGGTTTTCTATTATCCGTCGAATTGCCTTTTGCGAATTTAAATCTCATGGTTTATTAGTCGATTAATCATAGGACGTAACTCAAAATTCGCGTTATTTTCGAACACGAGCTCCGTCGTGGAACAGATGCAGCGCGGACAACTCGAAGTGTCAACGAAGCGTTTGGCGAGGACTCGGCTAATGATCGCGCGGTACGTCGATGATTCGAGAGGCTCCCATCCGGCAATTTTGATCTTCCAGATGAACCACGTGAACGAGCTGAGAGCAAGATGGATAATGAGAATAAGCTGGAGTGGAAGCGGATAGTCCTCAAAGTGTGCGTGAATTAACGGCAAGGTTTGACGTTACGATTCCAGCGATGTCAAACCGTTCGAAACAAATCGATAGGGTTTAGAAGCTGGATAGATGGACTCCGCGTGAATTAAACGAACCTTCGAAGAAAAATCGTTTCAAAGCTCGCCTCTGTTCGATGTCCCGACGTAAAGGCGGACCATTTTTAAACCGCATTGTTGCGAGCGATGAAAAATGGATTCTTTTCGACGATCGCAAGAATTCTGCAGAATTATCGAGCGAAGATGAAGTGGCAAACGCATCCCGAAACCAAATATTCACCGAAAAAAGCGAATGGTGTCTGTTGGGAAGTTCCAGAGCTGATGTTTTACGCTAGAGCTTCGTGAGATCTGGCCAATCGATCGCGACTGATGTCTACTATAAATAATTAAACGAAACGACGTCTGATAGCAGAGCTTCGGATTAAGCAGCCGAAACTGGCGAATAGAGACAGGTCAATCCTCTTGCAGAACGATGCTATACATCACATATCGCTCGAATGACGTTGCGGTACCTACAAAAGCTGGTATTTGGAGATTCCCTGTTACCCACCGCATTACCCTGACCTAACACCAATCGGGTACCATTTCTTTCAGGCATTAGGTCGCTTCTTGCAGGGAGAAATATTTAATTCTTAAGAATCTGTGGAGCCTTTCGCGATTTCATCGGCGCTCGCTCTCCAATCTTCCTCGCTGCCGACGTTAACAGGCTATCGTTAATATTGCGAAACCGTATCGACAGTTTAGCCGCGTACTTCGATTAGTTATACCGTTTCTTGCTCGAGATGTTCGAATAAATCAAACTTTCACTTCGAAATCTGACATTTCATACTCGATGACCTAATATTTTATTAAATAATTGCCAAGATGGATCCTTGGTTTGCCGGGATGAGTATCGCTGTAATAACTTCTCGCGGATATTCCATTACGCTTGTTTTCGTTGAAGTAGACCTTGAAACCCCTTTCTTGAGCCTGTTGGAATATAATAGAACGAAGCTTCCCGTACTTTCGCCGCATTGTTATAACTTCTTTTGTAACGCGCAAAATCAAAATTCCTTTTCATCCGTATTTCGCGTGAAGGTGCTTCATTTTTATTATTCCAGAAAATATTCGAAGAAATTCGTTAACGTTTAAGTTTAGCGATATGAATAAACCAGTCTATTATGTCCAATACTAGGCGAGATATTTACGAAATAAACTCTCACCCTCGGTTTGGAGGCGGTTTTCACCCCTTAAACGTCTTCCTAAGTTCAAACGGTGAAACGTTCGCGTCGAAAGGGTTAAACGATCCCCTACGAATTCACCGATTTTAACCGCTACTTCGAAACGTCGATATGGTCGTATAAATTCTCCTCTCGACCCCCCACCCACCCCCGATATTTCACGCGAAAATGTCTCATTTTTATTATATCGTATTAAAAAATATTCGAAGAAATTCGTCAACCTCTAACATTAGCAATATGCAGACCAATCTATTACGTCTGATACTAGCCGAGATATTTAACGAAATGAACTCTCACCCTCGCTTTAGGGGCGATTTTACCCCTCAAACGTCCTCCCAGGTTCGAACGGTGGGACGTTCGCGTCGAAAGGGTTAAACGATCTCCCTCGAATTCGTCGATTTTAACCGCTGCTTCGAAACGTCGATATCGTCGTATAAATTCTTCTCTCGACTCCCCACCCACCCCCGATGGTACATCCTTGTCTCGATATCGCAGATGGGACATATCGCGAATAAAACTACCCCGGTTGAGCCCATAAGGCGTTCCTACCGTGGAATTTACGTACAACGCATGCCAAGTGCCACGCACGGAACGTTTCTCGGTCTATGAATCAGGACAATCCGGGTTTCGCCTCGCTTCTTTTTCAAAGTTTCGCCGAATTTATTTTCGCCGCGTACGGCCATGAACGTTTCGACGTTATTGCGCGTCGTTCCGTGGTTTACGCACGGACCTTCGCGTTACGAACGCGTAACGAAAGCGTGACGAGCGCGTCACGAAATTCCAGTCGCGTTAAATTCCGAGATCAGAATCCCAAAAGTTCGAAATACTCGCTTGGGATCGATTATAACGCTGTGCTCATTTCTTCGCTCTTTTTTTCTTCTTTTATTATTTCTCCTATTTCTTTTTTTTCTTCGGATGCACCGAAGTACGAAGCACGTAACGGCGCATTGTTACGGCTCGTAGCCGCGCGAAGCCACGAAAATGCGGAAGGATGCGGAAATACTCGAGGCACCTAGGCACCCGCCTTCGAAATGTTATTGTTACGGAGCGAATGCGTCTCGACTTTCCCGATGAGAGAATACTTGAAATGAATCCTACGCGTGCTCACGACGATTTTTCTCCCGAAAATTGACGGCCAAAGGAGTCGACGAAATATACGCTAATTCGATCTTTCGACGATCCGTCGGAGTACGAGTGCCGATCGTTGAAACCGGATGTAATCCCCCAAATAGGATCAAATGTTCATCGAACTGCACTCTTCGGAACTTGCATTAAAAATAAGAAGAAGGTGTTTAAATTACTTGCTTCCGTAGCCAGTTGATGAGAGCAGTCAATTCATGAGATTGAACAGCCCCGTTGATCATGGGATGATTCAATACTTCAACCTGGGCAATATCCATAGTGTTTGGCACAATGTAAATATCCTAAACAAAAGGTGGGTGGAAAAAACCTCGCTCAACGTTCGTACTCCAAAAATGAAAGTTAGCTCTATATTTCCGATGCCTATCAAGATTCGTCGAATTTGGTCAATTTCAGGGATCATTGAAGAACCTCATCGCGTACCATTTACGTTCATCGATACGAGACAATGACGAAAAGGACGAGTCGCTACGGCACTAAAAAAAAGTGCCCACCCTCGCGTCGCTCGCAGACACCGAGAACAACAGTGAAAACGAGTTGAACCCGGCCTGGTTGCCGATCGACTCGGATTTCCCCGAGCATTCGGAGACACAGCGATCGAGAAACACGTACGTTAGGCGTCGTCCTTTGGCAAGAGCACGGGTAGCTCGTTAAGCTTCGCTCCAGCGCGACGCCTTTGTTATTGTCGACGAGACAATAGCCGCGAACGCAGAGGGACGAGTCGCCTAAACGGCGTCGCCCGACACCTAGAGGCATCGTCGACCGTAAAGAATCGCGCTGACCCGCCGATAGGTGGCGGAGGAGCCGGCGGAGAGTGGGGGGAGTGAAGAGGAAAAGGAAGCGAAGCGTTTGGCTGGCGCGAAGCAATCCTCGTCGATCGTAAAGACGAACGACGTGAGAATGATTGGCGGTACGCTCGATTGATAATTGGTCACGTGTTCGAACGAACCGACAGGCCGACAGACCGACAGACCGACTGACAGATCGTCAGACCGACCAAACAACCATCCATCCAAACCATTCAGCCACGAACCACAAGCTGAAGTGGTTCTTGATCGAGCGCGTGCACTAATTGGGAACGCAATTAAAAGCAACACAGACTACGTGTCCTCGTGAAGTCTGACTATCACCCGTTTTCACCCGGCCTGACGTGATCCGAACAAAGTGGGTAGGAGCGTTGTTCCGCGGCAAAGGACGAAGCTGGGGACGCAAGGATTCCGTGGGGGGTTCGACTACTCGCTGAAGAACGTCGAAAAGCTATGGAAGAAGGGAAGGGGGGAAGGAAGGAAGGGAAGGTCGACGATCTTCCGTAAATTAACCTCCGCTCTGACGTGGAAGGAGTCAAAAATTGGCCGGCTTCGAGCTGCCTTCGACGCCTTTATCTTCGTTAATATCGAGATTTCATTAGCTCGTAAGCTGCTTTTAAACGGGCGAGAATCCTTTTATTTCGCTATACCGGCCAAATCAAATTTATTTATTACGATACTCGCTTTTTACTCTTTCGTTCTGGGCCGTTTGAAAGGTTCAACGAGTTTTTCTTGGCTAATAAATATATCGAGTAAGGTACGCCGGCGCGTTCGTTCGTCCGTTCGTTTATTTCGTTCGAACGCGATTCCTCTCGAATCGATAATTTATAAATATATCCTCAAAGCAGTTTTCCGTCCGGCTTCGATACGCGCGCATTCCTTAATTGCTGGATTAACCGCGTTTAAGCGTTCAAAGCGGAATCCATTCGAATTTATCCGGACAATTTTCGATCGTTCGAACAAAATGGGAATCGAGCGAAAAGTACTTCGGACGAGCAATAATCATTTCTGGCCGTGCTTTGAGTCCCCCTGAACGATGCAAAGAAACACGGAAGTGCTACTTACAAAGCGCGAGTACCGGTATTTAGCAAAACACACTAATTTTACTCCGAGTGTGTCAACAAATTGTTGATCGCTCAAACGAAAAGGAAAACGAGCGAAAAGTACTTTGGGCGAGCTATTATAATTTCTGGCCGTGTTTCGCGTCTCCTTGAATAATGCAAAGAAATACGAGAGTACCGGTACTTAGCAAAGTGCGCAAAATCAGAAATACAGACGGAGTCGAATTTATTTTAGTTTGAAAGGTTCAACTGGTTTTTCTTGGATATAAAAATCGAGTAAGGTACATCAACACATTCGTTCGATAATTTCATTCGAACGCGATTCCCTTCGCATCGATAATCTATGAATACATCCTGAAAATAGTTTTCCAGCCAGCTTCGATACACACGTATTCCATAATTGCTGGATTAATCGCGCTTAAGCGTTCATAGCGGAATCCATTCGGATCTAATGGGTGCTCCGAATGTATCCTAAAAATTTTCAATCGTTCGAACAAAATGGAAAACGAGCGAGAAGTACTTTTGACGAGCTATAATTATTTCTGACCGTGTTTTACGTCTCCCTGAACGATGCAAAGAAATATAGGAGTGCTCCCGACTAAGCGCGAGTACCGGTATTTAGCAAAGCACGCTAATCCCGCCGTTTCACGGCAGACCGTATCGGTGAACCAGCATCGAGCGTGTTACTTTGGTCTCATCTATTATGCAGACTTACACGATACTCCCCGCATACGTCTGGCACTCACCGGTTCGATGTCGATACGCACTGACGTGCACCGCAGCGCGGGATTATTTCATCCGGTTCCTCTCTATTGTGCCGCGTTCAAATACAGTTCTAAGCGTACTAGCTGTTAACTGTCGATGGTGTCGAGAGCAAGACTACTACGGGAAAGGCCTGCCGAGGACGCGGCTCTCCTGGAATCCCATCAGAATTCCATCCTTCCTTTTTAAGCCCACGAGAAAAATGCCTGGTGGAGGACGATGAAACGTGTTTTATTTTGCATTTGAATCCCAAACATTTGACGGAATGTATGGAATAGCTCGATTAGTCGATGCAATCCTCTAGAAAATTATATTATATCCTAATTCGTGGGAAGTTCGTTAGATTCCCTAGGGATGAGAAAGCTGGAGTAATATTTAGCTGATGAGGAGGAACGAACACCGATACTCTTAATGCCGATAGAGGCATTAAGGGGCGGGCGGTTTGAGTTCTTCATTGGATATTACTCAATAGACGATTAGAACGATGATGCAAAGCAGCGTCAAGGTGTACCTACGGTATTGGTTTCCTTATAAATAAGCTTTCGTCGCTCGAAGAACGTTGTGATATTGTTCCTTCTATCGTAGAAGTACTAGTTCGTGAAATAGGACATGTCGGATCGTTGAAAGAAAAAGAAAAATTGATTTTTAGGTTCGAATAGACGTAAACATAGGTCTAATCACTTCAGCGATCAATTTGCGAATGACGAGAAATCCTAGATTTCATGACGTGGAAACCTTGTCAGATTATTCCGAGTAACGGTGGTTTCGTCGATCTAAAATTTCATTTTCCGACGAATGAGACAGTCGCGTTGATTTCATGGATACGAGATAGTTGCAACACGCGTAATACACTCTAGAAGTTTGTAGCGGATGCCAGCGACAAAGAGGCAAAAAACCATTGAAAGATTTATCAAAGCGCGGAACGATACGGTTAGATACAAGTATGGATCGCAGCAAGATAGACGATCGACAAGATCGACTTATCGGGTTGGGTGCCTGCAGCTGTCAGACTGGTTTATCGCGTGTTAGCTTGCACTTGCTTCTAAGAATCGGAGGGAGGAATCCCAGAGCAATAAACATCAGCGGAACCGATCGACAGGTAAGACGAGTGTCTTCGGCTCATGCAACGTGTCGAAATTCCGTTTCCAAAAGACCACAAGATCTTCTGACTTTTCTCCATCTAACAAAGTAAATCCAACATCCAGGATCCATAAAACAAATTAAACTCAATGATAAATTAATCTTTAAATTCTCGTTCAAAGAGTCTGACTTCGTTCCTGACAATTTTACAAGATTATCGCGTGTTAGCTTGCACTTGGTTATAGGAATAGCAGTGAGGAATTTCAGAGCATCGGACATCGATAAAACTGATAGACAGGTAAGACGAGTGACTTCGGCTCATGCAACACGTCGAAATTTCCCCAAGATTTTCCGACCTTTCTCCATCTAACAAAGTAGATCCAACATTCAGGATCCATAGAACAAAGTAGACTCAATATATAGATAAATTGACTTCGTTTGACAAATTGACAAAGATTGTAACAATTTTACAAGATTATCGCGTGTTAGCTTGCTCTTGTTTATAGGAATAGCAGTGAGGAATTTCAGAGCAATAAATATCGATAAAACCGATCGACAAGTGATACGAGTGTCTCTGCTTCACGTAACGCATCAAAATTGAATTCCCAAAAGACCCCGAGATATTCTGACTTGGATCTAACTTTTGGGCGGACCTAACGAAATAGATCCAACGATAAAAGCTCTTTAAATTCGGCAAGCAAAATGTCGAGCGCTTTTCCTCGTCTTTTGGAGGCTCGCGCTTAACCTGCGCGACCCGGAAACTCACACACCTCGACCTACCCTGCGAAACGCATTAATGACTAATTAAAAAAAGACCTCGTGAATTTAAAAGTGGATAAGTCGCTAATGCTGGGGGAGGGGAGAGAAGGAGAGAAAATGGGAATGGACGTTTCTTTTGAAAGTAATTTGAAATGAAAGGAGAGAATTCCGGAGAACGAACAGTGCGCGAGCAGTACGGCAGTGTACATAAATCGCGAGCGCAATTAATTCCTATTTCGCTTTCGCTCGCTCGGTAGTTCACTCGCTCGGTCGCTTGCTTTCCTTTCTTCCCTTCCGTCTTTCCATTTCTCTATCGTCGTCTCTAGACGATAGCGGGCGACGTACCGTTTAATTAAATTTACTCGCGTATCATCACGCATCGGTTAATTATCCTTTTAAGGAGAACGACGACGACGACGACGACGACGACGACGACGACGACGACGACGACGACGACGATGCTGACGCGGAACTCCGTTACTCATTACAGGGCTGGCGTCGTGTTTGCAGCGTGTCCATTTTCACACAGCGCGCGCCCAACCTCCGCACCGCACACAACCATGCGCGCGCACTCGCGGAGACAAAACTCCACTCGTATTATTAGTTCACCCTATAAATAATGTGCCTTTCGTAATAATGAATTTCGTAATTATTCCCCATAATGAATATTTCCCATTATAAACTTGCGGTAACAATAAGAACATGGTGAAACTACCTGCTTTTAGTAACGTATATCCTCTCTGCCGCCGACTTTTAGTTCGTGGAATTGAAAAAGATGCGTTTTTTATTATTATTTGACCATATTATAAATTATCTAGTTTTTTCAATTACGTATTTCGCAATTATATTAAACTTGCTCTATGAATAGGAAGAATGCAAAACTACCTATTTTTATAGCAAATGGATGAAGGTAGTTTATCCCCTCTTCTTTCGATTTTTAGTTAATGAAATTGAAAAAACTGCAATTAATCGTCCGATCGATTTTCTCGAATTAGTCCTTGGGAGTAACGAATCGAACGATTCTTTGTGCATCGAATAAAGAGGACGAAAGTTTCCTGGAAAAGTGCTTGTACTGTTTGACAATTCTCGTGCGTCATAATTTGCAGCTATGAAGAATTCGAGATGCGTTTTTGCGGCGTAATAAATGTAAATGCCCAGGAGGCAATTTTATCGTGATATTAAATCGCGACTCTGGAGCGTCTTTACACCTAGGTAGCCGAAACACGATCACCTTAGCACGTGCGCGCTTCATCCTCGTCGCCAGAATTCTTTATGTCGCGCATTTGCAACGTAATAAAGGTAAGTATGGTCCCGCGACAACTTTGTTGTAATACTCCAACGTCGTGTTGGCGCGTCTTTCCTCTTTGATAATCTCAACACGACCGACTCGAAGCGAAGGGAAGCGCCTTTCGCACCTGGTCCTGAGAAATTCGAAATCATCGGACAATCCAAAGAAAAAAAATAAAATAAAAATAAAAATTATTCCTGCAGCAGCTATGAAAGATCGCGAACGACGCGCTCGATTCGTCCCGTCGAAGATTCGATCATTTTCACTGAATATTTCGAAGTTTCTAACTGACTAGCAAAGAACCTAAACTGCGTCGCCGAATTACACAGTCAATAAAAATCACGACATTTTACTAGATCAACGATGAAAACGAAGATAAGTTTTCGATCTGACGCAACTTGTCATTCGTCGATCAACGAATTTTCTTCTCGAGCGAAATTCCCGCTTTATTTCATAAAAACAACATAAAAAGACAAAGAAGACATAAAAAACAACGTTTTTTTTCATTAAAAAGAATGACATTCCGAAGAACTTAATAAATCAGATGCCTTCGAATATAGATGTTAAAACAGCAATATATTCCCTTGACCAAGGCACGGTATGGATTAAGTTAATCCGGTGAAACGATAGTAAAAACTTTCATGTTTACGACAGCTCTCTCATGGCGACCTAACCTCTACACGCGAGTCCAAGTTCGGTAACGATTAGGTTTGCAGCATTCAGGTGTACTTAGGGCCTGATCGTTTTTGCGTTAGACCCACGACAGTTTTTGGACACTATCGAAATAAAATTCTAGTCGGGATTGTACGATCATCGAGTAAAAAAGTTTCCGTAGTAAATTTGGGGCATCGTTACGACACTCGTTCACCGATTCGAAGGCGGAAGCGTTTTGTCCCGTTGGAAACGCTTGGAATTTTCCATCCCTTGTTCTTTGACTCGTCCTCGTATGACGATTTTAGCTTTTGCATCGTACAAGAAGCGAAAAGTTTGATGCATACACTCGCGTTCAAAGCGAAAGGGACTACGGTTCGAGTCGTACCGCGACTTTGCATGCACAGTGCTTTTGAATGTAAATAAAAGCATACGCAATTTGGCCGTTTCATGCAAATAACTGTAATGCCGGGGAGGGGAGGATGGGCGCGGCCGGAATAAAAAATAATTCGACGGAGACCAAGATAAACGCGGTTTCCGCAGATTTTGCCTATCGAGTTGTGTCGGCTTCGGCCGAACTTCGGGCACGAGCCTATCGTCGTCTTCTTCGACGACAAGATCGATGTGAATAATTCGAAATAATCGAAAGAATGAAAATCCTTTCGAAACGAAGCGCGCGAAAGCAATTCCGTCGTTTCCATGAAAAAAAAAAGTCAAAACTTCGAACTCTTTCATTCCGGTCCACGCGATCGAATGGCGGTTCGATTCCATCGCTCCCTTTGTCGTGAAATTAATCGACGTAGCTCAAGACGTCGGGGAAAATATCCATCCGATTCTCTCGGCGCCGAAGTGGGAGAAGCGAGTAGGACAAACGATACTTTCGAGCGGCAAACACGAATTCGTCATTGGCGGAAGGAAATTCGGCGAAAGGCGGTCGGTTGATCGGTCGGTTCGAGCTCGAACCGTGGCGGAGTGTCGGGGAAACAAAGAAGCCGACCGGACGGGTCTTAACGCGTCGCTCTGGTTAATGAACTCGCACCGAGGGAGTTTGCCGAACGGCTCGATAGTTAAGACCCTTTAAGAGGAGCAACTATTATGCCGAAGTTTGCACATTAATTCGGCCGTTGGCTCGGGCCTTTCGCAAACTTTCATCCAGCCGGGTGATATCCGGCCGGGCAGTAACCGATTCGAATTTCGCGACGACAGAAGTTTGCTTCCGTCGCGTCGATGCTGGGACGAGGAGACCCGCCTCCAACCGAACTTCCTCCCGTCTCTTGCTGTTTCCACGGAGACGACCAGTCGCACGCGAATTTCCCGCCTTCCGTGCTTAATTCCTGATTATCAATCGGTCGTTAAGGAGGTTGAACCGGAAGTCCGCTCGTAAAAACGGCCACTCGCCGGCGGGATTATCACCCGCATGCCTAGGTCGACCTGGGGAATAAATTCTAAATTGGTCCCGTAGTTGGATCAAGGATGGAGGATCGGTGAATGATCGTGGTGTTTGATTGGTCGTTGACAAGGGGCGAGAAACGATATCGTCGTAAATCGCGCGCGATACTGGTCATCAAGGACTGTTCGGAACTGTTCGAAACTGATGGCGTCCGCGACCAGGTTTTGTTTATTCGTGAAAACGGTTAACGATGTCATTTACGTACGAATCTTTCGAGTGGAGGAACCGACCGATGGCTCAGCAAAGGCAGACAAACTGGACAAACTGGAAAGTCCGTAGCGTGTCAGAGTCTATTGCTAATTGGTAATAGACTCTAGACGTGTAATTCAGAGTGTGGTGGTTTATAGCGATGCTCTCTAGTTGATACTTGCAACCAAGATCGATCGAAATCACTTTGCGCGTCACGGCGATGATCTTTCGATCGACTAAAACCCTAGAATTCAGCCCATCGAACATCGAAGCACGCTTCGTTGCGAGTCGCGTCGCCCTCGATGTCGTAAAGTATTTCCTTGCGAATAATCAGGCGAGCCAACACCGTTGCACCGCTTCGAAGAAGCGGCGCGAGACGGACTCGTTTCCACGCAAAAATAATACCGTTCGTGAATCGCGTCGGCTCGTTTCAGCCGGTTGAAATCCGAGGAGGCGTTGTTCAACGTCACCTTTCATAAATACGCGGAAGCACGCGCGTAATCATCGAGTTCGAGTGGAGTGTCGCAACGACCAGGAACCCCGGCATTTTTGCGCTCGCGAACGGAGTGTTTGCACGGTGTATCAACGAGAGACGAATAAATATTTAGACTCTATCCGGCAAATTTATCGGAATTTCCTCGTCGAAACACGCAAAAGTCGGAACCGAAAGCAATTTTCGCACTTTCGAGTCTCCGATGAGTCGTGCTTTCGAGTCCTTTAAGCGCACCCTCGAAGTTCGATCGCATCTCACTCTTCGCTAGGTGTTTGAAATCCTCATTGGCTCGAGGCGTTACGAAAACGTGGTTCGATTTTCGTTCAGACCGTGCGGAGGTCGATTCGAATTTTGTTCTCGATAAAAACGAAAAGGATGAAAATTTAATACCGAATACAACGGAAAGCATGGAGAGATTGGCGTGATGGAGGACTCCTAGGCGTAGACAAGGAAAAGAATAAAGATTTATCGACGACGGAAGGTTCTTCCCTCATCCGTGTATTCCAGGACGCACGGTCACGAGCGATCAAACCCTGTCGCGCACAATGTCTTCCAACATATCACTCTGAAAGGTGTTGCGTAAGTGTCGCACCACCCCGAGCACTACGGTGCGCTTGGGTTGCCAGGAATGGCGCGATGACAAAGCGCGGCGGTCTCCGCCGAAAAGAATGTCGCGGCATCGATCATCGCGCTTTAAACCGATCCTTGTTACGAGTACATGATTTTTCCTTTCCGAATGACAAGTTCGAGGCGTCCCGAAAGGAGAGAGGTTCATCGTGGCAGGACGAACGACGCCATCGTCCTTCGATCGTGTTACGTTCGCGTCGAATTTATCGCGACGACGTGCCGCGATTTTCTAATTCCACCCTGCTTTCGACCAGCGTTAGGCAATATAGTAGGATTAAAAGGTAAAGAACGAAAGATCCGATCTTGGGTGACTATACGCTCGCCGGTAGATCCTAAATGCGCGTGACTTTGGGTGACTATAATCGCTGATAGACTATAGTCATCGGTAGACTACAGTTAGCTTGACGTTGATTGACTATACCCACCGGTGAAATACAGTGAGCCTGGTGTTAAATCATCGTAATCACGAGTAGAGCAGAGTGAGCGCTAGATGTTGGATGAAAATAGTCACCATAATGGCCTACCGAACGTGCGACGTTGATTGATTACAGTCACGGGTAAATCGTAAGAGGAATACAAAGCCTATAAACACGCGTTGAAGGACTATAGTCGCCCAAAGGTCTCCCTGAGCGCCTTACGACGAATGACTGTAACCACGTCAGACGCTGGGCGACTATAGTCAGGGATAAATCGTGAAAAGCACGATGTCGAAGGACTATAGTCACCGATATTGTCGAAAGGGTCGATGCACGCCGCTCGAGTCGTTAAATTTTCTCGTCGTAACCTTGATTCAGCGGAGGATGACGGAAAGGGGCAAAGGCGACGGTTTCCGGTAGAGACGATCGTCGCGATTACGCGAGCCCAGCCCAGCGGTATGAAAGACCGAATAAAGAGACGATGCACCTTCCCTCTCGCGGAGTTATCGATCGCCTGGGCGGCCTTTCGAAGCGCTTCGTTTCGCGACTTCGCGACTGTAACGTCGCTGGAAACTTCATCGCGATATTTAAAACAATCCGTCGCCCATTCTTTCCTCCCCTTTCGCATTCCATTATATTCTCTCTGGTTGGTTTACTCGCTCGCGTTACGACGATTCGAAGGAAAAGAATCGCATTGTTAATTTTATTAACGGCGCGTCGCTTCCCTTTTAAAATCGAGACAATCCGCGCTTCGTTCTTCGACTTTAACGCGAATCGTTAGGTAATTCGAGCGGCGCGTTTATTCGCTCTCCGACTACCCTTCTTCCCCTTTCTCTTTATCCCCTCGTTAATTTTCATCCGCATTTCGTTTGGCTCCCGCCGTGAAAAATTTCCGTCGATACTTTAGGAAGGATAATCCCGAGCGTAATGTTATTACGTTGCGTTACGTCCACCGTGTTTAAAATCGCGAAGTACGCGTTAAATATTTTACGTCGAAAGGTACGCGTATTTATATACTTTGCACGCGTACTTTTCCGATTAGTGGCGCGAGTGAAGTAATTCGACGTCGACAAAGCTGCCTGGTCAAGCTTTAATCGGAACCGGGAGCGTTAAGAGGCGCGCGAATCTCCGCTGTACTAAAAAAAAAAAGAAAGAAAGAAAAAAAAAGGAAAAAAGAACATAAAGACGAAGATCCGATTTTCGAGCACGCAGTGGATTATTAAAAACGGTACCTTAACGATCCATTGAGAATTGAATCGCCGCGCGATCGATCCATTTCCATTGTATTTATTAGCTTGGTGCATGTGAAATGTTTGTTTCCCTGTTGTCGTTATGCTTTTGTTTTTGGCATAATTTCGTTCGTAGTCGTACTGCCCATTGCCAGAGTCACCTTTCAACGAAGATTTTCTCAATAATTTTCCATTTTCTTATTCGTTTTGAATCTCTTTAAGGCAGGCATCTATGCGTTATAATCTCGTTGATGAAAAAATTGTAAACAAAAAGACCTGCATTTTTAAACATTTACTTTAAAATCCGACATTTCATACGCGCCAACTTAATATTTAAGTTGTTCGGAAAGTCAATTCGTTTTTTTTTT
>JAITYT010000759.1:853147-863571 GCA_025433975.1 Liostenogaster flavolineata
CGCGACCTTCGACTAGTTATCGTGTCATCGTCGTTGAAAAGAACAAATCAACTGCTGAGAGTTTATCCCGTTGAAGTCGGACGATCTGCCACGTAGCGTAAACCAAGAAGGATCTAGGAGGAGGAAGAGAAGGATGAAAAGGAGCAGGTGCGCGCACATCTAGACGTTCATAGGCGCTCGTACCTACGATCCATCGATCGTTGCTCCGAGTCGAGAAGAATGTAAATTGCCAGCGTGGTAACGCGAAACGACCGGTTCTTCTTAATACGCACCTTAGGAACCGCGATCGTCGCTCCGCCGCTCTGAATGTCGGCTCGAAGCCGCGAAGTCGGTCGACTCGAGATCGTTCGTCGCCTAGGGCAGCCACTTCGAGAGTTTCTTCCGTTTGCATCGTTGCGGACTGTTCCGAGCGTCGAAATACAACGTCCATGAGCATCGATGACCGTCCGATCGGTTCCAGGACATTTTTTCTCCATTATTCGGATACATCGTCGTATTTATTATATTATATTATTTATTATATATCAGGCAATGTCGATCGAATTCGAGTCGCGAGGCGTCGAATTCTTTCAGAGTCGTTTTCTCGTGTCGTTTCGTCGTTTTCATAGACGTTTGATAGTCGGCCGATTCTTGCGTGTATCGTAATGACTCTTTGCGGACGCGTGTCTGCGAGAAGCAGCTCGACTATTTTCAGAAAATAAATGAAACTACGGATAGAAAGTCGTTACGGACTTTGGACAGCAGCTCAACTGCAATATTTGTAGAAGAAAAGTAAAGCAATAGATGGAAAGTTAGTAATGACTATCGATTGTAGCCCGACTATAATATTTTTAGAAGAAAAGTAAAGCTATAAATATAAAGTCATTATCGACTGCAGACTGTAGGCCAACTATTTTTACCAGGGAGCTAAACTTATCGATAGAAAGGCACTAATGACTATTGATAACGGTCCAGCTACGATATTTATAGAACAGAAGTAAAACTACAGATGTTAAGTCATTAATGACTACGGATTGTAGACCACTACTTTAACAAAAAGCTAAAACAATAGGTATGAAGTCATTACTGACTATGGACATCAGACCAACCGTAATGTTTCTAGAGGAGAGGTAAAACTGTAGATGGAAAGTCATTAAAGAGTATCGACAGTAGTCTAACTGTAATATTTTTAGAAGAAAAGTAAAACCATAGGCATAAAGTCACTGTGGCCCAACTATTTTTAACAAAAAGGTAAAATTGCAGATACAAAGTCATTAACTATTACCTCGAGAACCACTCGCCAAAAGTTTGTTTACCCACCATAAAATACCGTTGCCCGGAATAACAATCGGGCACGAATCCTTTCATCTTCCATCAAAGCGAACCCTAGAAAAAGGCGCGGCACGCGCTTTAAACGCAAGACGTCGAGCGGCGCAAAGGAAAGGATGAAAGGAGCTTTTTCATCGAGCGTGATTCGAAACGTCGATCGGATAAAAGTCTCGTCCGAATAGGATGCACCTGCTCCGAGAGCGACCGCGCCTTGGTACCACGAGCCGCTAGACGATCCTTCGAAACCGAGGACTCATCGACCACGAGAGCATAGCCCCAGGGATTTTAACCGTTCCTCGTCTAACGTTCCGCGAAGACAGTCGCTCGTTATTCGACGTTCCACGACTGGAAATCATCTCGGCGTCTTTGCGCATCGCACCAGTTAAAGTACCGTTATTAAACTAACTTTTCGGTCGCTTCTTCCAGGGATTCGAAATTAAAGATCGTTCCACGAGACTCGAAGCTTTCGAATATCGAAACGGCCAAGAACGCAATTATTTCTGTCTCTCTCTGTTTTTGTTAACGTTGGAGGTAGCTTTTTCTTTCCTTTACGTCGAGTTATAGTTTCTTTTCCCCCTCGAGACTCTAAAAGTTGATCAAATTAATTTGTGGACGTTTGGCAAGTTGTTTCAGCGAATCGGTGGACGTTGCACCTATTGGAGAAACGGCATCGGATACGGGTAAGAACACGATTATTTCAGTCGCGAGAGCTATTCCATCCTGCGCCTAGGTACTGGTACGAATCTCTCTCTTTCTTTCTCTCTGTATTTGCTAACGTTGGAAGTAGCCTTTTCTTTCGTTTAGGTCGAGTCGTAGTTCTTTCTCTCCCTCCAGACTCTACAATTTGACCAAATTAATTTGTGGACATTCCGTAAGTGGTTTCAGCGAGTTAAGTTGTTCAGTGGAACCACTAAAATCGCAAAGATCGAAATTCCGGGATCTCGTATCTTTGGAATTCTTGTGGTTATCCAGTTTTAATAACCGCTAAAATCGCCAGAATCAAGAACATACGTTGAGGTACGAAGGCAAAGAAACGATCGACTCGACATCGAGACGGTATCTCGCATCGTGAAATTCCACAGTCTCGTGTTCCTGACGCTCTTGGGCATCAAGTTTTAATATCTCGCGATTGCACGAGTGCACGGAGACGCAGCCGTGGCCCGACGAACGGAATGCTCTTCGTATTACCTTCGACCGAGCGCCGGGAAACGGAGACGGAGTGACAACGAAGGGTAACAATGCGGCCAGAAAATTTATCGTAACGGTCGCGCGGTCCTAGCCGGAACGTTATTACCTTCCCTGCTACCTCAGATATTGCTTGCAGCGACAACCTCGATGATCATTGGGATATGAGTGCAGTGGATTAGAGACGATGTTCTCTCTAATTTGATTATTTCCGAGAGCATCGCGCGACTCTCCAGAATAATCAATGACCGAAATGACTTCCTCAGCGTTTGCCACTTCTTTACTAACATTTTTTATTCGTTAGCTCCTTCCCAATTCCAGGGGGAGTTTGTCTATTCTCCTTGCAGGAACTCAGGAGCACCTGGATCGTTTCTCTAACGCTTCGAATCTATTCCCATCATGGTCGTAGTTCGATAAGCCGATTCGCACGTTTCACGACGAATCGTAGGCTTCGTTATTCGCAAAAAGGAAAATACAATAGTTGCATCTGTATGGACAATTATTTCTCTATTTTGATTATTCCCGAGAGCATCGTGCGACTTTTGAAAATATTAAATGACCGAAATAACTTCCCAGCGTTTGCCACCTCATTCCTAACATTTTCTATTCGTTAACCTCTTCCAATTCCAGGGGAGTTCGTCCATTCTCCTTGCTGGAACTGAGGATCGCCCGGAACGTTTCTCTAACGCTTCGTATCTATTCCCATCATAGTCGTCGTTCGATAAGCCGATTCGCACGTATCACGAGGAATCCCCGGCTCCATTATCCGCAAAAAGTAAAATACAATAGTTGCGCCGGGAGGAGAAACGAGGAGAAGGCAGTGCGGTGTCATAACTCTCCGCTGGCAAGTTTACTCGGCACTGGCCCGATCCCTTTGTCGTGTTTCACGAAGGGACGCGGAACACGTGTAACTTCATTACACGAACTAGAAAGCGTATTAACGTGATCGCATTATCAATCACGCGCTTACAACGTACCTAGCCACCTACCACCTCCTATCCCCACCTACCTGCCTGCCTATCTACCTTCCTTCCTTCCTTCCTTCCTTCCTTCCTTCCTTCCTTCCTTCCATCGTGACCCGGTGATATTCCGGCAGGCAAGCAGGCAAACTGGTAGGCACACTTTCGCACGTACGGTGCAAACCTGGGGATCCGACCCCTAACCCTCCGTTTCCGCTCGCCACTCTTAACGACGCCTACGAGCAGCTCGTTGATTTTCCCTCCTGCTGCTCCCTCTTCTGACGGATCTAACAAGACGTTCATTCCAGGGATCATCCGAGATCTAGAGTTCTTTCGCTCGAGATGCGAAAGTACGTCCTCACCTATCGGAAGTTTCTTCGAGTTCCACGGATGTCTGGGTGTATGGATGCTGAATGTATGGGTGCTGGGTGTGAAGGAACGTCTGGTCTTGGCTGTGATAGGACGTGTATATCTTGGGAACGGGGAAGATTTGCAGCAAATGGTTGTCCCAGAGTTGTCCTTGGCCTTGAAATTTAAGGTGATACTTTTATATCGCCAAGTCGAAGCTGAAGAGGAAGCTGAATAAATAGACGAATGAATAAACGGACGAATGAACGAACGATAGACCACCAACTTGTATATTACATAAATAAGAGACTCATAAAAGGTTCAAACATGGAACCAATCCATAATTAATGGAAAAGAATAAAAAATAGGGATAGAAAGCGTCAAAAATATCAAGCAAACTCTAAACTACCGAAAGAAACGTCTTTCGTCCGATAAATTCCTCTTCTAAAGTCATCAGCTGTTCAAAATGTCACCGAATTCCAGGACGACCGATTCCTTCCTCCGCCATCTTGCACCTTAGATCGTAATTTTGATCCTGGACGCGTCTATTTCGTCCATTTTTACGAACCACGCGTTACTTTACATCAGAATCTTCTTTCTTCTTCCCGCGATCTTATCGACGAATTCTTTCGAAGCGTGAGGAAGAATTCGAGACATCCGCCTCGCCTCGATCGGGGACGATCGATCTCTCGTTAAACGCACGGCTCGAAATCGACGTCTTTCCAGCACCGAGGACGCAATCGCGACCAACACTGCGAAATTCTCTCGTCCAATCGGCGTTTATCGAGGGAATATCGCTGGAAGTTTTAACGAACGTCCTTATCCCGTCGTCGCTCTGGCCGCTTCTTCCATGCTGAATTTTAACAATCGTCGGGGGTAACGACGAGAACGCGAAGCGCGAGCATCGATCGCGATGAGATTTTAGTTAGTGGTTTTATCAAATTATTAAGGCGTGCCCTTGTAATTATATATACAAATATATATATCTTTAGGGTTGGGGAGAAAGAAATCAATTGTTTTTACGTGAATTTCAAGACTTTATTTAATATTTTTTGGACTACCAACTTTTTGCCGTTTTTGGGATGAATACATGTACATGTATATATATTTAACATCATTAATATTAGTTATATTAAGTATAAAAACATTAATTTATTAAAGAAATATTGGTCAACAAGATAATTTCCATCATTTTCTAACACTTTTTGCCAGCGTTAAGGCAGTCGTCCGACTCCCTTTTTAGAAAATCTGTAAAATAAAATAAGAAAAATTTGTAAAAATCTACTTTTAAGTGCGTGGAAACGCAGTGGTCGAAAAAGTCGATATTCAAAGTGAAGAATACGTCGATTATCCGGAACTTTCCGGGAGACCTAATGAATGGAAGGAAAGAAAGAGTATAAATCTACGATTACTTCGAACAATGTATCGCGACGAACAACGTTGCCGTAAAAGACGAATTTTAACGCGAACCATAATCTCGTCGCGTTCCACTGGCGACGTAAATTCGAATCTTTACCCGCGTATCTACGGAATAGAAAAGCAAAAGCGACCAGAGCGGAAGAAAAAAAATGATGGAAGAGGAGGCGATGGACGTCTTCCCGTGGGAGGTAGCCGGCGAAGCGACTGGGCCGTGGAATTATCGATTCTATTAAAAGTACCTGCGTATCTCTGGTGCGTGCTTTTCGAAAGTTTCATAATCGTTTGGCCGTGGCTCCTCAAAATTAAAAGCAACTTTAAATTACGTCGGTGCTGGCCGGCGGCGGCCTCAAGTCGCGACGGTTAAACGAAAGTTCCCGGTGCACCTTTGAGCTCCGTGGCGCGCCTCTGCCACCCCTTCCCCCTCCACGCCGCTCCCGTAGCGTTGCCGCTCGCAGATAAAAGTTCCATTTGGCAAAAAAATTCAATCATCCTTTCGCGTTGCCCCGAGTTAAATTATATTAGACGCGTAGTCGCGGACGATAACCGAGGCTCAATTTCGTAAGGTCGTATGAATTTTTAAGATAATTCTCATAGGTCGTACCTTCCCAGGGCGAGGACCAAGGCGTTATATCCCGTATTATCCTCGTAAAAATGAATTTTCATGTCTTCCGCCGTTCCGGACGCGCCGAACAACGCCACTCAAATTTTTCCACCCTGCGCAAAGGGACCGTCCTTCTCTTTCGAGAGGCTGCAATTTTCATTCGTTCTCGCGCTTGGAAATTTTTTATTCTTTTTTCTTTCCTTCGATTGATTTTTGACTCGGGAATGCGCCGAGGTCGGTGCATGTCTGAACGATCTCGCGCGCTTTTAAGCGAAGCCAAAATCCACGGCTCGATTTTTCCTTCCATCGCATCGAGACTGTTTCTTCTTCGAGAGGTCGCAATTTTCTTTCGTCCTTTTCTTTCCTTCGAAAAACTACCTTTTTTCGGAACGGGAGGACCTCTTCAATTTCGGATCGATTTAGACCTCGAGAATACGTGGAGTGACCGCGTGTCTAAACGATTTTGCGCATCTCCGAACGAATTCAAGACCAAAGTCTCGACGATCGAAGAGAGCGTCGCGTAAAAGCACGACGAATCGACGACAAAACTAGACGACGTCGTCGTCGTCGTTAAACTCGAGATACCGTGTCCGTAAAGGACAGGGCGGTTATCTTCGCGAGGTTAATCGGCGCGAAAGTTAACGCGACGTTGCATCGTGAGGGCGATCGTAAAACCCGAAGCCTTTCGAACCCAGAGAAGAAGGAAAAAACAGGAGAAGAGAGAAAAGGATAGAAAATATCGCGATCAGGCACGAGACTCTCGAAACGACGATCGAGACGAAGGAAGAAGAACGAAGAAAAAAGGGGAAAAAAAAAGAAAGAAAGACGTGACTCGACGATAGAAATGGACGAAAAAAAGTCCTATATAGGAAGAGAAAGAGAAGAAGGATAGAAAGAGGAGGAAAAGAGGAGAAAGAGAAGGAGAAGGAGGAGATGAAGAGGAAGAAGGGGAAAGGCCGAGATCGCTATCCGTGCGCAGCATCCGAGAGAATCCAAGACGACGCGACGAGCGACGATTCATCACGGAACCTCGCCTGGGAACGCTGCGGAAGGATAAAAACAGATCCATCAAAAGTTTCGACGAGTCTCGGCGTAGCTAGCTCTAGGTCTGAGAGATAACTGGCGTGAGAAAGGAACTGGAGCTGGTGGGGGGAGGGAGTCTGGAGGGTCTAGAGGGTCTGGAGGGGCCAGCGGTAGGAAGAGGCTAGAAGGACTAGGTGGGAAGGACTCGCGGAGATCCTAGGACACCCGACGAAGGGAGGAGCTAGGCTACGTTACTCTCGGAAGCTTCCCAGCCTTTCAGTTTCTAGTATTGAAAGTAAGCTTCCCGAGCTGCGGACACGAGAGAGAGAGAGAGAGAAACAGAAGGCGAAAAAAAGGACAAAGAGAACGAGAAGAAGGAAATAAAGATAAAAAGAGGAAGAGAAAGAAAATAAAAATAAAAGGAAGAAGAAAAGATGAAAAAGGAGAAAAAGAAAGAGAAGAAGAAGAAGAAGAAAAAAGGGTAGGAAGGAAAGTAGGTACGACGGTTCCTTTGAGAGAAGAGATCCTTACGTTTCATGATACTTTTATTGGTTGGCGACTCCGCCCGTTTCGCTGTTGAAATTCTCCGCTCGTCCTCCTTTCCTAGCCTCCTTACGTCATCGTTTCGATGGTTAGCGCGAATGTAACGTCGAGCCATCGGAGCGCACCGAGGACGTACAATCTCTCCAAGGCCAATTAACCTCGAAATAGTACAAAGCCTCTTCTTCTTTCCCTCTTCCTCCCTCGTCCTCCTATCATCGACGTCGTCGTTGTCGTCGTCGTTGTCGTTGTTGGGAAAGAAAAGCGATGGCTATTGAAAAAGAAGGCGTAGCGATTCTTTTTTCTACTACTACAACTTGAACCATTATTACTATTACTACTACTACTACTACTACTATTACTCGTTTTTCTCCTTCTCATTCTCGGAGGTTTTTCGATTTCATACCGCGTGGACTTGTCTTGTTATTCCAACGGAGTTACCTGCCGTGCAGGTCGGCAAGAATAATGTTGTTCTTTCCGCGCGACGGTTTCGAAATTAAAAATTTGTCGAGGAAGCTCGGAATATATGGATGCTCCTGGCTGGATAACGATGAACGATCGATTTTTCCGTCGGTGTTCTTGGAAAAAAGCACGATCTCGTCTCGATTCCGCGTCCGTCTCGTCGTCGTCGGACTCGTGGAAAGTGTCGACGACGATAAAATCGCACGAAAAAAGACCAGCAACGATGGAACGTCGTTCAACGAACAAACGAACGACCTTCGAACGACGAAAAGCGCTTTGAAAATTAATCATTTGTTAAGAAACTTCGAGAATCTGGACGTTGCGTGCGTCTCGACTTTTTTGGACTCGGAAAACGGACCGAACACGCGAACAGAGAACGAGAGAGAAAGAGAGAGAGAATTAAATAACGGACTTGGACTGCCATCGACTAACGACCATCGAATCACAAAAAACGGCTTCGACGTGGAGCCTCAGATGCCGCTTAATCTTTTCCTTTTCCAGAGACGAGATTCCGCGGCGAGGACGCGTTCGATTTTTCCCGATTTCCTCGTCGAAATTCGTATTTTGCTTGGGCCGTGCGTAGGAAAAATCGTTGTTAACATCCTCGACGCGTTCCGCGTCGAAGATACATTATCGTTCGTTCTCGTGCGGAACGTCATTCGTAATTGGAAATATCGCGCGCTTTGTTTTCCTCCCACTGTCCGCGTCGAGGGACGCGTCGAGTCTAGATCGATCGGAAGGGAGGAGAAAAAATTAAATGTCTTCCCTTAAAGCGTCTTTGATAAACGCCTATCGAAAGCGCGCGCGAACATACCCGTGTAAAACCATACGAACGCACGCACACGAACACGACCACGTACGAACATTTATGTACGCGTAGACGAGGAAACATACGCAGCCACGTGGGAGCACGCGCGCGAATTTACGGAAGCTCCGAAGGAGAAAATCTCGGTTACGATCTGGAATTACGATCTATCGGTGAGTCGTAGTCGCGAGAGCGCATGCGCGGCTGGAACGAGCCCGAAAAGATAGGAGAGAAGCGCGGAATTTATGCAACGGCCAAAGGAGCTCGCAAATTTACGTATATAATTAAGTACAGAGGCATTGAAATTTATTATTCTCCGCGGGCGCGGAATTTTATTAACGAGAGCCGCTCGCCAAATTTCACGAGGATGAGGTAATTGGAGCAACGTGGACACGTTCTCGCGGCACGTTCGTTCCGCGTGCGCGGATTTTCTTTTCCGCGGCGGTTTCTTCTTTGAGTCGTCTTTCCTATCCTATCCTATCCTGTCCGAGCCTCTTCGCACTATCTCTCTCTCTCTCTCTCTCTCTCTCTCTCTCTCTCTTTTTGCTACCTACCTCGTCTCTCGAGCTTAATGAAATGCATCGTCATGCACGTACGAATCCAGAGTAAATCGGTTCGCTCCGAACTCGTTTACATCTCCGAAGAGAGAGAGAAAGAGACAGATAAAAAGATAGTGCAAAAGAGAGAGAGAGAGAGAGAGAGAGACGGACGGACAGAATGATAGTGTGCGTGTGTGTGACAGAAACAGAATGAGAGCGAGACGGAGAAGATACTACGCGTGGGTGCGCGAGAGAGACAGAAATATTACGTGCGTAGGTATGTGTGCGCGCGTGTGAGCGAGCGAGCGAGTAAGCCCTCGGAAATCCTAAAAGTGTTCGAGCCACGGAGAGTGCCACGTTCGTGAAAAATTAATTCGCTCATTCTCGTATGCATCGTATTCCAAATCCGACGTCCATCCCTCCTTGGTCGCGTACTTTCGCGTATTCGAAGAGGAGCGCAGGATCGAATTTAGCCGCGTCACGCCACTCGATTCTCCGTTTATTTCGAACAGCGATCGAGTTCGATCGATTGCTCGTTGGACGCGGAGCGCGACTTCGACGATAACGTACGAATGAATTTCGACGTAGCGAGGTGCGTCCCTTCGCTAATTTCGCGCCTTTGATCGTACGCGATCGAATAATAAAAAAATATCGTCGGCACAAACGATTGATCGAACGTGCGCCACGCGACGAACGAATAAATAAGATAGATATACATAATTTATTAAATATCTATTATATATTTATTGTATGTAATTTACTATTAGTACTACATATATATATATAATATATATAGTAATATAAATTATAGATATATATATGTAAGACATGTATTTATTAGGATTGATAATGTAAACACGATCTTGTTGCTCTGAGAACAAAAGTTAAAACATTTTCTCTATTCGTTAACTATTTACACTTCCATATTATTTATCCATCTAACTTGGATCTATCTATTTCACTATTACTTTTGTAGGGTTGTGGTGAGTGTGGTTTGGTTAGAGGTCGCCCTACTTCGACTTCTTAATAAATGGGCACCGCGCATCGTCTTTGTATAAGGATTGCCTTCCTGGATGGAAAAGAGAAGGACCGTGTCGTCCCTCTGGTGTCGGGAACGCGGACTACCGTCGTCCTGTCCTTCACGGCCGAGCGTTGTTGTTGTTTACACGCTGGCGTTGGTTATGCCTCCGCATTTTATTCGACGTGGATCCCCATGCCGGGAATCGAACCTCGGT
>JAITYT010000759.1:870830-882449 GCA_025433975.1 Liostenogaster flavolineata
GCAAAATTTACAGATATTTTATATCGACATCGATCGTGTCGCTGATGATCGAAAATGGCTTAGAGTCGCTCGATCGCGAATAAGAACGTCGAAAGTACTTGGATAGGGATTTTGGATGGTCGTGCCGGGAATGGATTACGCATGCGTCTGATATATCGACTTAACGGCGCAATAACATTGGCGCCAATTAGATCGGTGATTAGATTAACTATTAGACTAACGTTTACATTAATACAACGGTTGACAGAAACCGATAACGCGTATCGGCTGGTAGGCATCGTTATTAGGCGGATTCGCGAGCCGCCGCCTCCTCCGTCTCTCTAACCAATTTGTAATGATCGATGTGTAATCTCACTCCCCTTGAGCCAGAGACGCGCATCCTCCGTCCTTACCGGCATAATTAGACGGAAGCGCGGATCGGCTAATCGCTATTCGAATGCATCAAAACGCACCGTGATAAGGAGGATTGTCGAAATCGTCGAATCGGTAACCGATGATAGTTTCTACCATGTCGTGAATCTTCCCTTCGTCCTTCGAAGAACATCGGAGACCCTAAAAGTCGCGGTTTTCAAAACGCGTTGCGTTAAAACAAACGATTGAAATCGTTGAATCAGCTTCTGGTGATAATTTGGACTCGTGTCGTAGCTTTTATCAAGGGGGACATCGAAGAGCCTGGAATTCGCAAGTCTCGAAAGACATCGCGTTAAGGTGGACAGTTAAAATAATCGGATGATTATTTCAACCATGTTGTGACTCCTTTCAGGAATATCGAGCAGCCTGGAATTCACGAGTTTCGGAGGCGAAAGTTTAAAATTGCCAAATCAAATCCTGCTGACAATTTTAACTCTTGTCTTAGCTCCTATTAAGGTGAACATCCAAGAGCCTGGATTCTTCCAGTTTCTAAAGATACCGTGTTAACGCGATCAGTTAAAACTGACGAGTCAAATCCTGGCGATAATTCGTACTAACGTCGTGGCTCCTTTCAGGAATATCGAGCAGCCTGGAATTTATGATATTTCCAAAAAGCGCCGTAACGATCGATGAAACTCGTCGAATCGAATCCCAATGATAATCTCAGCCACGTGGTGGCTCCATTGGAGAAGATCGGAGGCACCTGAAAGACGCGATTTCGAAAGGTGCAAACGCGCGGTCATTCGAAATGACTCCTTTTTGCGGACCATTATGTATTTTACCTCGCGGTTGGAATCTCATAGTCGCGAACGAAGCCGGAGTGGCGACAGAGAGGGAGAACGAACGGCATAATAACGCCATAATACGGACGGCTAACCAATTTCAACCTGTAAAACCGGCTGAGCCACGGCGTAACAGCAGGTTGCGGTTGAAATCTCGTTCGTCCTTCGTTCGAAGACTCGGTTTCAGCGAATCGAATATCCCCGGCAGTCGTCGAACCTTCCATCGTCGAAATAAATGGACGTATCGTTAGGAGGTCGGTCGACCCTTAGGACCTCCATGCTAATCGTCGTCGATAACGACACGAGGGAAGATAGGAATCTCGCGGTCCACGAGGTTCCTCCGGCTCGTCGTAACGCGCTACGAGGGAACGAAATTGAAATTAGCCCTTCGAGATTATTCGCCTCGAAAATCGAAGCCGACTAACGGAGTCTACGTGCCGGCTGAAATCAATATCGACTCTCCGTTCGAAGACAAACAGCGACTCGAGCCGCGTTCCTTCCTGCCATTGGGACTTGAAAGAATCGCTTCGATTTTTCCATATTCCATTCGATATTTTTCGACAGCTCGCGATCTAACGTCGGTTATTTACGTACGTTCGTTAGGTTATGTAATACGGAACGTCGGATTATTCGAAGAAAAAGAGACATTTATTTCTACATTTTTAAACGGTTCGCCCAGACTCGTTTCGAACTTCGTTTGCTGTAAGTCTTTTTAATCTCGTTCGTCTCGACAAAAGTGCAAGCACCGCGGGAAGTCCAATACGTCGTGTCTTCGTCGTTTACGAGTCCATCTATCGTGAGTCACGTTTACAATTCCATAAATTGTGAGTTAAATTTACGAGTCCATCGATCGCGAGTCATATTCACGAGTTCATCGATTTCGAGTCATATTTACGGTTCCATAAATTTTGAGTTAAACTTACGAGCCCACGCCAATTCGTTCAGACTTATCCTAAACTTCATTTGCTATAAGTCTTTTACTCGTTCACCTGCGGCGCGATGCGGACGAACGGTCCATTGTCGAGTGGCGCTTAACGCGTTAAGTAATTTAACATCACCCGGAACGAAGTCCATCGAACGTCACCTTTACCTCGTTTGTCGTTCATCTCGACAAAACGCCCCCAAAACGGCGTTCGGCTTCCTGGAAGCACCGCGGGGAGGCCAATACGATAAATAGTCCGTGTCGGTTCGAAATTCTTCCACGCCCCTCTCGTTCACGACGACGGCTAAATTCCGCGGTACGACGCGGATCGAACGCTCCTCGTCCGTCCGGATCCTTCTAATTCCCCCCGGAACTAGGGATTCCCCTTCTTTATTTTCGGCACTACGACGACGACACGAAGAACAGCGCAGACATCGAGGACTCGATCCAACTTTTTATTCTCTCTCGACCACGGAGCCGGTAAGCGACGACGCGACGAGAGAGCGTCGCTCTCGTCGTAGCTATTCGCGTTCGGTAAAAGTGGAAGGACAAAGAGGGCGAATAGAAAGGTAGGGAATGCGCGAGCGTTCGGCGGTGAGTCCAAATGAAAAAAAAGAAAAAACAAAAGGGAGAAAAAAAGGGGAAAAATAGCTACGCATAGACGAAGAGAGAAAGAGAAAGGCGAAGAAGAAGCCAAAGGCAAAAGTAAAAGCGAGTCGAGTCGAGTCGCGACTGCGAGCCGGTATCAAAGTGCGCGGAGTTATGGTGGATAAAAGGGACAGCTCAGATAAATATCTAAAACGTCATGCGTAAAATTTTAATGAATTAAAGAGACGCTTCTAACGTCCTCCGCAGCGGTTATTCGGTTCGGAGACCGGAGACGCCTTCTCGCTCGAATAATCCCATCCCCTGCTATCCTCCCTCTCCTCCTCCTCCTCCTCCTCCACCGGCAGACCGTCGCGTTCTCGTATCTTTTACTCCTCTCGGTTGCTTTTCTCCTTCTATCCACTTTGTGCCTTTTCTTTCGTCCTTCTATCCAACCCTTCTCCCCTCCCCCGTCCTCCTTCTCCCTCCGCTCTCTCACCTTCGTACGTACCTTCGTTTTTACCCCTTGCGTTCGTTTCTTCGTGAAAAGGCAAAGCTCGGGAGGAAGGGAAAGGTCAAAGGGAACGGAAGATAAGAGAGACACTTCTTTTGAATGTCAAACGTTATTCCACGTTGTTCCACGGTAAAGCGTAAATCTTTGTCGAATTAATGTAATGCGTTCCGCTACGTGTCGTTGCTTTTCGCGTTGATACGACGACGAGGACGACGAGATTGAGGATGAAGAAGACGAAGAAGAAGAAAAAGAAGAAGAGACGGAAGAGGCGGGCACGGTAAACCCGAGATCGCTTTTAACGCGTACGTTCAATTTGGCGTGAACCACCGGTGATTATTCAACCGATGACCCATGCCGACAATTCGATACCATCGAATTTTTAATTTCTCCTATTTCTACAATTGTATTCGACTTAAGCACGACTTAGAAGCTTGCGACAAACTAAACGACCGATTCACCGACCACACGAATGTGAAAGCAGCGAACTGAAGAAAACGAAATTCTCGCATCAAAGTCGAGTCGAGGCCTTCGATCGTCGGAGGATCGCTCTACCTGGCAGCTCTGCCATCGATATCCGAGTGCGAAAGGCCATCCGAGGAATAAAACAGCAGGACGAGGATTGGCGTAAGGCGAGCACAAAGGACGTCGAAGGAGAACGAAAGACTAGAGGAGGAGGGCGTATCGCGTACGCGTTGCCCTGGGATTCGGCAGTTTCCAGCTCGCTCGAGAAACGTCCGACGATTTCCAGGAGGACCGAGATAAATCTCGGCTCGAGTTCCCGCACGGTAGTACACGAAAAGACGACGGGACGGCTTCCACCTTGCGCTTTCTCGGGACATAAACCTTGACGTTTCTCGGTCGCGCGGCCCCCGCTGTCCCCGGCAGCACCGCGAGGCTCCGCTCGCGTCCGAGATCCTCCGTTAGAGACCGAGCAAGAGTCTGGGATGAGGTAGGCGGAGAGGAACCGCGTTGTTCTCGACGGTGGATTTTGCCCGGCTGGCAGGTAGAGGCGAGCAGGGTTCGTAAATTAGTCCCTGGGCAGCGTCGGCTTCGCGATGGTATCCGCGGCGGGCTTGGGGGACGGGGGGAAGCTGGGCAGAGCGAGAGAGCAGATGCAGGATTCTCGGCGGGGTCGAGGGCCTCCCCCCTTCCCCACCGTCCCGGGGAGCATCGGCAGCATCCCTGGCAGCGATAAAAAACTCGGCTGCTCGCGGAGGGCAAGTGGAGGGGGAAGAAGACGACGACGAAGAAGAAGAAGAAGCGATGGAAGAAGAGGAAGAAAAGGTAGAGGCAAGACGGAGCGGCTCTTCCCCCACCACGAGCCCGACAAGGCCCAGGACCGGTCGCGCTTCCCCCACTCCGAGCGGCCGCTGATCGCGTGTTGTTCGCGTGGCCGGAGCCTGCCGAGCGCCGACGGAAACGGCCGAGTCGTGCCATTACACAAATTGCGCCATTACGCGTAACGCGGCTCGGAAAATCCGTAGGAAATACGCGGAACGCGCGGTAGCGATGGCTGCCCGGTGCTCGCATCCAACTAAACGCGCTTCGGAACGATCCTCCGATTGCGGCCCGTCTCCGATATTCCAAACCCTTTCCACGTTTTCTGCAATATCTCCGAACGACCGTCCGAATGGAGAAAGAAGAGAAGACGCCTTCGTAGGTTCGCGCTCCCCACCACTCCCCGCACCGGCCGGCGATCGGAAAGCGTCGGAAGCACCTCGTGCCCATCGCTGGCGCTCGCTCGTTCGTGCGTTAAAGACGGCCGATGGGACGAGGTTCGGGGGGTCGGGGTGGGCCGGGAGTAGAGTAAAAGGTACGGGAGGGCAAAAAGAAGAGTATCGAGGCAAGAGAGACGGCGTTGGCGCGCACAAAGCGCCAGCGTCTCTTAGGAAGGACGCGTCCGATGTCGCGTCGTCGTTCCTCGATGCTTCGCGGTCGTTGCGAGCCAACGACTAGGGCCGGAGGGGCCTGGGGCGGCGGGAGAGGGGAAGGTAGTTTCTTCGCCGTGCTCGGCGTCCTCTCTCTCTCTCCGGATTACCGCTTCCAGATGGTAGAGAGGCGTGTGCGTACGTAAATAGACAGGTGTACGAGCGTATGGAGCCGCTCACGGACGGAGCCCAGTTTCCAAGAGCATTCCGCAGCGGCGATCGTCCGGACTCGCTTCGATCGTTTTCTTCTTCTTGTTGCTCCTCTTCGTCTTCTTCTGCTGCTGGCGGTGCTCTTCTCCGCGACCGATCGATGCGAACGCCTGGAATGATAAACGCGTAACGACTCTAACGCGAACGCATTCGATGCCCTACGAACGACGTTATCGTGGCCAATGGATCGCGAATATATCAAGCCATTACGAATGTATTAACCTAGGGTGTGCACGTAAATAGATACGTACGTGGTTAAAAGGGGGTAAATGGTCAAATCGACGCCTCTGCCGCGGTCCAAAAGCGAACGATTATTTCCTTCTTCTATCGTTTATTGTCCCTAACGTCGATTGGGTTTCGACGGTCTTCTTCCAGATCGAGCGTGTGGGAGACGAGGACGTATAAATCCCCAATGCGATACAACTTCGTTCGGTAGAGAGCATTTTGTTCTTCGATGACGATTCCCTGATGTAGCGATGGACACTTTTATTTGTGCTTGCTCATTATGGACTCGTTCCTTGTTAGAGCAATTGTCTCCTCAAAAACCGCACACCATTAGCAGCTTCGACGCGTTAAATACCCAATCCGTTTTGCTTGCTGTTCCGTTCAGGCTCGGACTGGACCTCGGACGTTGACCGAACAAAACCGATGTCTCCTAAGCGAAATCTTCAGTCTCACGATCGGTATGCGAGAGCAAATCCGCGTGAAGCTGTAACGCGAACCCAAAATCTATGGCTGGTTCTTAAAGACTTATGGCGTGACACTTAACGCGTTAACGGTTCTTTGTTTTGAGGTAGTCGTTTCGACTCTTCTAGGTCCTATGTCTTGATCCAGTCTCCTTGCTACTGCTCGATCCTGGAGAAACGTTACAAAATGTTCGGAAAAACGTCATAGAGGTTCCTTTCGAGATCGCTTCGCCGTTGACTCGTTCGCCGGCGACTAATTAACCCAACGATGTTCCGAGGTGGAAACGAACTGCGCGCGATACTCTATCGATCGACCGTCGACCGATTATCCGGACTGTCCGTCTGGCATGTTGGCAAACTACAATCAAAGCGCGATATAATCGGCGGACAACCTCGACTTCCTAACGATTAATACGTATCTTTGCCGTCGATATGTATCTCCGACACGCGATCGACTCGCGTGAAATTCTACCGACGAACTTGTCGCGAGGTCGAGCTGATAAAACGCACGAAGGATAGATTCCCTCGCAAATGTTTTCGATTCGAACGATTTCCGCGAGTCCTCGTCGGAATTCGGAACGAATTCGACACGTCGATGCAAAAAGGACTTTGATCACCCGTCGACAAATACTTTCCCTTAGGAATGGGACAATTTGTTTTTCCACGATCCAAGTTGACACCTTCTTTTTGGGTCGAAGCTCAGTGTATCGCGACGAAACGATCAAGTGTAAATTGGAAACGACGAAACGCCCAGAAAGGAAGGAAAAAAGGGGGACATCGAGTTGGGATTTCGTCTGGTCTTTCGTCGCGTTGGCTATCTTATCTAAGAAAGAGGCTCGATTGGACGCTCGTAAGTTTCGAACCAATGACGATCTCACACGCGATCGTTAGGCACAAATAGTTGGACCTTCTTGTTCCTTTTTTCTCGAAGATTTCGAATAAATTTAGTTAACCTAACCCCGTCGAATAAAGTAGATTCAACGGCGCTTTCCAAAAGAATACGTTCAGTCGAGTCCAGATTAAGTCCAGTGGAGTAATAATAGGTAACGTAAGCGAGATCTTTTTCCACTGGACGCCATTTTTTCGCCATTACGACGCGAGAGAGACGAGGCGAGGCGAAAAATAAGGATGAAAGAAGCGTTATTACTCGTAGTGACGCAGTGGTAATAGACACAAAAGGAAAGGAATTTGTCGGCGATGCGGAAGAAAAGAACGCCGTGATTCATATAAATACAAAGAGCCGAATTGTCTTTCGTAGAACGCGAAGCATCCCATCTCAGAGCCAATGCACAAAGACAAAGCAGTCACCTGTTTATCGAATAAAGCCGTACTCTCGATGAGATATTTGCAGATTGCGTATTCCGAATAATAGAGCTCTCGTCCATGTTCTTATCCGATTATTCAATTGCCTCGAGCAGTGGTTCTCAACATCTCCAAGTCGGAGAACCTCTTTCGAACGCGAGACAAATTGAAATCCATCCTATCGACCGAAGAGACCAATAACGAGCGGGGCACTCGAAATTTTCATTAAATTCTCGTTCAACGCGTTCGCGGATGGTCGAAATCTGCGTGCGGCGCTGATAAGAGCTGCGTCCCTAAACCGAATCTCGATGTTTTTTGAATAAAATCAAACTGGAGCCTTCAACGCGTTCTAAGTAGATATTCGTCGCTTCCACGTGAAGATCGAAGAACTTGCCTACCAATCGGCACGAACTTGGCACGCGTCTCGTCACATCCACGATGGCACGAAGTTAGGTCAATCATCGAGTAGCTCTTAAGCGAAACGTCCTTCGGTGCGTCGTTAGAACTAAGAAGTGGGGAGAATCGATCGAATCCGTCCGACGTTTCTTTGCTCTAGTTGCGAACGAGGAGGAACGGGGTCGAAGAGCCTGTTTCAAACGCGAGACGAATTAGAATCCATTCCACCGATAGCGGAGACCAATAACGAACGGGGCACTCGAAATTTTCATTAAATTCTCGTTGAACGCACTCGCGAATGCTCCGAATCCGCGCGGGGCGCTGATGAGAGTATCCTACCTAAACCGAATCTCGATGTTTGCCGAATGAAATCGAACGTAAGCCCATGTTGCGTTCCACGTAGAGGTTAGTCGCTTTCGCGGGGAGAATCGAAGAACTCTAAAAAAACCATCCACCAATCGACACGACTTGGCACGCGTCTCGTCGCATCCGCGAGGTCACGAAGTTAGAAGTAGCTTTCAGGTAGCTCGACGACTCGGGTAGCTCTTGAGCGAAACTTCCTTTTGTGCGTCGTTAGGACGAAGAAGCGGGGAGAATCGATCGGATCCATGAGATTTCTCTCCTCTCTGAAGTCGAAGAGGTAGAGTGTGGGGGATGCGGCGGGGGGATCGGAGATTGCAGAGCAAAGAAAGGGAAAGTGTTGTTGTATCGTCGTAGTCCCTTCAAAGGGGAAAATCGATTCGCAAAGGCGGCGAACGACGTTACGTCGGTGTGCTTGCTGTAAGACACGGGAAGGAGAGGATGCAGTCGACCAGCAGAGATAAAGGCATGAACGCCGTAGACGGCAAAACTGTTTCGAGGCTTGCGCATGGTATTCGTGGTACGAGAAGTGGAGGGCCAATGTGTATGAAATTGGATTCTACGAAATACGCTTGGAAGCGTTACCTAGCGCGGAGTCCTTTGTTCGACGAAACTCGCGTAACTTTCCTCGAATCTCTTTTCATCCTCCGTACCTCCCGCCCCCTCCGCCGCCTTCCTCACCCTCTCATCCCCTCACCTAGGCCCTCTTGAGATAACTTCGCCTTGTAAACAGGCCGCATTATTTCTTATTGTTTCCAATTCAAACCGGTACCGTGGATGTTGTTCCCCTCTTTACCCCCTATCCTACCCCCACCACCCCCTCTCCCATTCACCGTATATTTCTTTTCCTTTTTTTTCTCCTCGTTCCTTTCTTGCCTTCTCGGTCGGCTGCTCGGCTGGCTGCTAGGCTGGCTGCCTTCGAAAAAGTTACGCGATCGCGAGATCCTGAGATCCTGGTTTGTCGCGACAAATATTTATTCGATCGCAGCCGAGTAATACGAGTTGTGATTTACGAAATGGAAACTCTTTTGGAAAAGTCTTAATACTTTCTTCTTCTCGTTCGGAGTTGGCGTCGTTCGTTTCGTCCAGCGTGGCGCCATTTTTCTTTTTAAGGAAATTAACGTATTTCAAGAAATAGAGAGAGAGAGAGAGAGAGAGAGAGAGAGAGAGAGAGAGAGAGAATACGATAAAATTTCGCCACTCATCGCGTGGTCGTAATTAATATTTAAAATTAGTGAATGTCGAAGCCGACGATTCGTGGATTGGTGCAACGATACGTAATTTAATTTCGATTAGTCGCGATAACGAGCAATTTTCTCTGGGAAAATACGTCCCGCTGCGTTCGATGCTTCGCGTAATAGAGCGTAGTGTTAATATACCGGAAGAGGGGATATTTTCCATGTTGCGCCAGCTACGACGATCATCGGAGAAATAACGTTCGCTGCGTATCGCGTTAAGACGATTCTTGGTACGCTTTGCAGAGTATCGCGGGAGCTCGCGTCATCATTATTTCACGCGACTTTAGGTTATTTACGTCGGAGTGCCTGCCGAACAGATAAGCAGCGACGACGAACTATGACCCGTCTAAATTATGCAATCGAAATCCTGCCTAGATTCTACCGACGGATCCCTCGAACGCGTAGCCAACTCTCTTCGTCATCTCGTCAAGATGGATCTTGAAAGAAGTGGACCTCTTGGTCGACGAACGATGAAAATTATGACGCGAAAGGGAACCGTTACGGAACGGAAAATAGGGAATACGGGAAGCGGAAAGGAGAGGAAAGATAGGGGAAGGAAGAAAATGCATATTCAAGCTGCAACGCGAACTTTTAAAAGTCCCGTGACGACTTTCGTTGCGTTTGTATTCCTTAAACTAATAGTAGTTTAATAGATTTTCGTCATTGAAGGCATTCGTATTGCTAACAAAAGAATCGTGAGCGCAGGAACGAACCTACTTCGGAAGACATTTTCTAACCTCCTTCTCCGACATTCTGTTAACGAAATGCAAATTCTAGCTGCAACGCGAACTTTCGTACGGTCTACGGAAGAGAGAAGAGAAGAAGAAACATCGGATTTCGTTCCGTGACGACTTTCGATGCGTTCGTATTTCTAAAAAAAAGAAAAAAAGAAGATAGTGGTTTAGTAAATTTTGGCCGTAGTTCGACCACAATTCCGCCGGGTGGCGCAGGTTCGAACGTGTTCGGCTAGCAAGGAGATTCGATGGCCATTGATGGACGATACGTTTCTTTCGAATTATTTTATCCGAATTTCCGAAGAAAAATTGTTCGTTCACGAAGGATTTTCCGTTTCTCCGGGAAGAAAAGGTACTCCTTTAAAAAATTAACGGAGATAGATAAAAGCATGGAGAATTTCGGAGCAGAGAAATAATTTAAGGAAAATTCGAATCGGGCTAAGCGACGCGACTTTCCACGAAGAACGTAATTAAATGAAGTCCGTTTAAACATTTACGAGATAATCGATTGGTTGGTACGAGGAAAAATGAAAATCTAGCCGGATTTAAGTAAACCTGAGCGCGATTCGTATAAATCTTCAATGGAGTTACGAGCGATAGTAATCTTTAATGGTGCTGTCGTTATGAGAAATTGTCGGACTGCTAGTTAAATTATTTGCGATCGTATTTAAACCACGCCTATGCAATGTACGTACGTACGATGGGAACACATTCCATTCCATTCTCCGGGAAAAAGTGTGGCGTCACACGCGACGACGTTTGCCGTTCGATGTTTCGAAATAAGTCGAATCGCAATTTTTCCAACTCATCGGCATTTCGTAAAATCATGAAAGCAGCTTTTGGCATAATTTCGCGCGTTTTGTCGTGCTTTGGCATGATTTGGCACGATGCGGCGTGTTTTATCAACTTTTATCGTGTCTTGGCGATCGTTAGCGATCGAATGGATTCTCAGGAACGGCATACGAGACAGTGCCATATTTATTAAGGAGAATCGCTCGGCACTTCGGGCGGGATTTTCTCCTAGCGCGCGATCGAATGGAGGAAGATGCAACGGAATTATTCGAACCAGGTCATCCGCGTGTAAATACACGACACGATGGTAACGGTAGTACCTAGAACGAATACCATACTTCGCATAATAACTACACGAATTTTCAATTAACCTACGAGCGATGCGAAGTCCTCGCCGGCTTATTGTATTCCTCATTCTCGCGTTAGGATGATCCCCGTGTTTCTACGGATTACGTAAAACAATTCGTTTTTAACGTCCTAAGTAGAGGCCGTTGCGAGAACAATGCCGCTGAATTTCAAACACGATTTTACCGAGCGCAACGGCATCTAGATCGTTAATTCGCCTCTCGAAACGCTGAAATAAATCCGGAATAATTTTCGCCGCTGGAGCTTCGCAGCTGGATTTACAATATTGGTAAGATTAATAATTTCCAATTCGATCTGCCGAACGTGGCCAGATCGGAGGTTAAGCGCGCGATATAAATCACGGGAAATCGGCGAGTTTCGTTGTTTGGTCTCGTTTCGAATTACAAAAAAAAA
>JAITYT010000759.1:905990-930408 GCA_025433975.1 Liostenogaster flavolineata
GAAGAAGTCGTAGAAAAAATGGCCGTCGAGCAGATCGGAATTTTTCTAAGCCAATCCAACGGCTTGTTGGTCGGAGGAAGACGTCTAGGAAAACATACAACGTCCCGAAGGCGTACGTTGAGCGCATATCGTTCAAGATCGACACAGACGTTCACCGTTAGCGCGGTAAGCGTCCAACCGAGCTTAAACTGCCTTGTCCACTTGAATCCACTTGTATCCACTCGAATCCATTTAAATTCCTCGCTAAAGAATGGCCTAACGCACGCGGAACAAGTCGTAAAACAAATCGCATTGGAGCGAGCATTGGAAGAGGGAAGACGTCTAGGGAAACGCGAGACATGGTCAGACGCTTGGAGCGGATATCGACTTCCTATCGGTTGGATATCGAAGAGATTGGCCAGAGATCTCTTCCGGAAACTCGTTAATTCGCGTGTCGTTGCTGGAGAAGGCAAGAAACGCGAAGCAAGCGCGATGGTTAGCCAGACGCAGCCAGTCGTTCGCCTTCGATTTCGAAAAACGAACTAAACTGTTGCGCTCCTAACGAGTTCGGATCTTTAGGTAAGGCAAGAGAGGCGCGATAACTTTTCCAACGGTTTTAATCTCGCGTAAATAGAGGGCAGACTGTGGAGGCTCCTATAGCAGGCACCTCCCCGAAGAACACGGCACGGCACGCTTGTAATAGTTTATTTATCGTTCTCGTTACTGTAGGCGCACCTGTAAACTCTGTTTCGCCTATCCTATTGCGAAAGTACTAATGGCGGACTCATGCTTTCTTGCGAATGTAATCATCAGGCTCGGCAACAATTTCGCGCGGCAATTCGAACGTATCGACGATCGTTTCGTGCGATTCAAAAGACTTCTTTAGCGTCGAGCGTTAATCGTTTCGAGTAATTCAGAAATCATAATTCCGGTCGAATGCTAACCGTTTCGAGTAATTCAGAAATCTTCCTTCCAGTCGAATGTTAATCGTTTCGAATAATTCAGAAATCATAATTCCAGTCGAATGTTAATCGTCTCGAATAATTCAAAAGTCATCTGCACGGTCAAACGTGAATCGTTCCGACTAACTCGATAATATTTCTTCCCACCTAACGTTAATCGTTGCGCCTCGACGCTTCAAGCCGATTCCAAAGGGTTTCTCGACGAATTTATGAGACGCTCGAGAAAAATTGTTAAAGTTCTGCCACGGACTCGATTACATCGGTACGTGACTCGCACGGCTCTTCCGCGATATCGGACGTCGAGCTTTAAGCTCTTTATCGACTCGAACTATTCTTTCTATCCCTTATCGCGTAGTTAAATGCCAGCGGTGCGATGCACCGAAAAAGCCATCGGTTCGGAACGATCTCTCGACCGCGCAAAACCATTGATTAATTGGCTCTCTAAACGTCGCAACGAACAAATTTATCTCAGTTAACATTTTTATCTCGTTACGCGCTTTAAACGGAAGCAAAGTGAAACGATACCGCGAAACGTTTATAGCGATCGTTTCCTGCGTAATATATAACGGCGGACTGCCTCGTAAGACGCGTGCGGATCTTTCAGAACAAAGCTGGAGCAGCTACGTCCAGGTCGTAAAAAACCAAAAAAAAAAGAAGCAATTGCTTCTCGTCAGGAAAAAATGACAAGAAGAACGACGGAGCCTCGGAATCGCAAGAGTGGCGCGTAGTTAGAACAAGACTGTTGGTAAAAGTGTCGATATTACACGCATGAAGGATACGCATCGAAGAGAAAGGAAGAACCTAACCGAACCTAGAAAGATTCACGGAGGTTCTTGGATTATGCGAGTCATCGCGATCGGTATTAGCCTTCCAGGTGGTCGCTGCTGACTTTCGTTCGGTACTCCTAGCTGCTCGTCGGACCGTACCATTCGATCTTGATTTAGTTGCGCGAGGAGACGCCGTCTTTACGCCTAGAAGGCGAAAGAAGCGGAGCCTCGATTTTCGTTCGAGCTCGTCGATGATGAACGTTCGAAACGAAGGCGTCTCCTTGCTCGTTCTGAAGAAAGATTATAATCACCTGCTAAAATTGAACAGCATCAGCTGGACGAAGCGCCTCCGATCCTAACGGTGACGTCATCTCGGCATCAACTTCGTATCTTTTGAAAGACGAAACCATGAAGAAGGTCAACCGAACGACGCAAGTCGGAGAAAGTGTCACCGATCCTAGCGGTGACGTCATCTGGATCTAAACCCTTTCCTCTCGCCCTTTTCACTCGAAAGGAAGAAACCAAGGAAAAAGACAACCATGAAAAGAACGACTACAGTCGCCAAACGTAATGCATTCATCTTTACGACATTACCACGACCTGCAACTCGCCAATGAGGAACTCTCGTTCGCTCTGAAAAGAGATTGTAACCACCTGCTGAAACTGAACGTCAGCTGGAGGAAGCGCCTCCGATCCTAACGGTGACGTCATCTTGACATCAACTTCGTATCTTTCGAAAGGCGAAATCAAGAAGAAGGTCAACCAAACGACGCAAGTCGGAGAAAGTGTCACCGATCCTAGCGGTGACGTCACCTGGACTTAAACCCCTTCCCCTTGTCCTTTTCACTCGAAAGGAAGAAACCAAGAAAAAGGACAACCACGAAAAGAGCGACTATAGTCGTCGGTCGTGACGCTACGGCATTACCACGACCTCGAGTTTTCATGGCCGCGTAACATCCGGCGTAACATTCCACGCGCGACAACTTCCATCATTGTTCTTCCACCCGCGGAAACATAAGTTCCACCTACGGTAAACCCACACTTAGCTAGCTAGCTAGCTAGCTAGGCGTCGGTACGCGTATATCACGACTCTACTGCAACCTCCTGGGGATTTTAAATGGATTTCGAAGGGAGGGTGCCGCAGGAATTAAATGCCAACTGAACGGAGACAGGGCGAGCAGTGGTACGGGGGTTGCGCCAGCGGCATGCGGCACAGACGCCGAACCGAGGAGAGACCAGGAGTGGAAGTGGGGAAAGAGTCGAAGTACCGCGTCTGTACGTACATATATATATATATAGACGCGTACGTTTACACCACCCACACCCACGTAGGTGAGTGTGTTCGTAACAGCGTAGCGTATAGAAGGAGACTAGGAGGAAGAGAGAAAACGGCAGGTTGCAACAGCTTGCCCATAGTTCAACGGCGGTGCAGTCCCGTGCTCGCCGTGAATTTCAATGCGGTTTACACGCCGGGGCCATATTCTTCGAGCTGTAAATTGCTCGTCCGAGCGAATCACATTCGTTTCCTGTCTCTCCCCGTATATATGTCCGTGCGACTTGCTCTCTCTTTCTCTCTCTCCCTCTCTCTCTGTGTTTCAGCTTCTTTATCTTTAACTATCTTTAGTCGAACTTTTGGCCACTTCTAATTTTCTGATCTCCTGACCTTCCGACCTTCCGATCTTCCCTTTTTAATCGTCGCGCCTTTACTTCAACATTTTTTCATGGAAGTCTTGCTCTTGGTATCGACGCGAATTATCTCTCATTATCCTTCATTATCCTTCGATCTTCCAGGGTACAGGACACCAAGGAGTCTCTCGTCGAACGTGTATCGGGATTGGGATCTTTTCCCTAGGTTTTTCTCGAAAAATGAGATTCGATCGGCGAAAAACGAACGCCTAGACCATTTATCGTTACGACCATTTCTTTAATTCGATAAAGTATACGCCGTACCTTTGTACCGGCCCTCGAGCTCCTACGATAAATTCTTCTGGCTTTCCCCAGACCCAGAGCGATTGACGGACGCGATTACCTCACGGATACGGCAAGTTCTTTGACGCGTCCGGTACAGGACAACCGCGAGTAGACGAGCAGTCGGCCCCTTCCCTTTGTCGAGAGCATATCCGGTACATCGTGGAGTCGGTGTACGTTGGATCTTCGTCACTGTAAACACGCGACTTGAAAAACAAGCTGCTGGACCGCGAGAAGAAAGCCACGAGATATCTGAAAAATTCGATCGATAAAACGGCCATTCGAGGCTACTTTCTCGTTGATTTCATAAACCCCGGTCCTTCTTTGGTTTCCGTTGAATCATATCGGGTCACGTGGATCAATGATACGAATCAAAAGAATCGATAAGACCAAGATAAGAAGAAGATAAGTCCAATACCGGATAACCACAAGTAAATGAGTTGCATACCGGAAAATTGCGAGTAGACGAGTCCAGTACAGGAGAATCGCTATTAGACGAAACAGTATCACCATCAGACGAACAGTTGGCCCCTTTCCTTTGTCGCAAACATACCCGGCACATCCATAACTCGTCGTACGTTGGATCCTCTTACCGTAAACACGCGAGTCGAGAAACAAGTACTTGAAATCATGAAAAATGCGATCGAGAAGACCCTTTGTCGCCCTCTTCGTATCCTGGACCTGGACAAATCCAGGTTCCTTTATCGTTACTTTCATAAGCTCCGGTCCATCTTTGGTTTCCGACCGAGGGTTTCCGATGGAAGCGCGTGCCCGTGGACCGGTACGATCCTATCGGGTCACGTAGGTCGAGGGTAAGAAGCGTGAGAGCCGATAAGACGCGTTCTTCGCTCTTTGATAGAGTTAATACGAATAAAATCTCGTTACGGCTCGAGAAAGAAATTCGGATTCGAAAGAGAATTTAATTGACTCAAAAATCTTGAACGATGAAACACGATGGATACGATTAATCGATAGCTATCTATACATAAATCGATCTTCGCTAGAAACGGATGATTTTCGATAATTGGGCCAATTCGTAAGAAACTTCCGTTCTTCGATTTTATATCGATTCGGGAAGTTAGCGAACGAAAATTAACGAGGCATCGCTAACTCCGACAAACTACGCAGAGTTCATCCAGTTTTCCAAGGAGAAAATTCTAGTTGGCGGAAGTTAGTTACGACTCGAAAAAGGCGAGATTCCTTTGTCGAGTTTATAGAAGGGATCGCCTTTATCCCATGAATCGATCGGACACGAATTATCGAATGGTTGCGTTTCATTCGTCAAGACGAAGCTTGAAGCAAAGACGATCCTTCGTTGCGATCCTCCTTACGAGAACGGATCGATCGAGATGGAAGTCGAAAAATAATGGAGTTTCTCGCTTCTAGGAAGGAACCGGTCCTGCACGAACGAAGGATCGGCGCGATCGTGTTTCGCGACACTTTTCGAGCCGAAGGACGCTGAATCGTTTCGAAGGAATCCGAGCGACTGACAACCTGTTCGCGCGCCCACCGTCACGCGAGGATTCGATATCCTCCATTACGAGCGATCGCGTTCTATCGATTCCTGGTTGGACACTGGCGCGTCGAACGTTCCAAGGGAGAATCGAGATTGGAATTTCGAAAAACGAGGAGCCATCTTCGAAATATCATTGAAAAGGCCGACGGGCATCCGAAAAACCATCATGGTAGAATAAAGGACGAGTATAGAGAGACATTGGCGATAAAATGGAGAAAACAAGAAAGGTGAAATGGCGAATGAAAGGAGGGCAGCCGAGTTTAAATACATACGCTTAATAGAATCGCTTAAAAGGTACCGCCGAACGCTCGAAACGAAATCCAGGAATTCCATGGCAAACGCGATACGTGAAATGACCAATTAACAGGAGCCCTGGCCAGGGTCACGACACCAGTCGCGGGAAGATTCCACGAGCGCTAGCCCACCCCGACGACCTGGACTAGCTGGACTGGATCGCCATGTTGGGCGGAGATCTCCTGGAGGCTGGATTCGATCTGGAATTATTTCGAACGAAGCTTCTTGACTTCTTTCGAAGGACCCCTTGCCGTTTCTATTTTCCTCGACCTTTCTAGCCGCCGCTTTTCAACGTGGGTCGTTCCGCGCAGGCTAATTGCCCGATTCGGACCGGGAAAAAAGGCTCCTTTCCCAAGGAGGGAGCATCATCGTACTCGCGAAGATCCTGTCGTTAAATTAAATAAAAGGCGAGTACGTGCCAGTCGCGGTAGCGCTCGCATCGAAAGATCGTTTCTTGCTGGAAGAACGTCGGCAACGAGGAGAAGCACGTACGCGCGTATCCTCGGTATTTCCCTCCTCCCACCCCTCGACTTTCCTTCCTCTAGGTCGTACGATGGCCCACGGAGTCGAAGAGGATGACGAAGAAGAAGAAGCAGAGTCAGGAGAAGGTTGGGCGGGAGGGGAAGGTAGGAGAAGGAAGGCAGGAAGAAAGAAAGAAAGAAAGAAAGAAAGAAACTAGGCTCGAGCCAGAACGAACGACCGAGCGAACTACCGCTCGTGAGGATCGCCGAGTAGGAGCAGAAGGAAAAGATGCTGATGGGGTAAGAGGGGGGAGGAGGTAGAGATAGAGAAGTCGATGCTCGAGCACGTCGTGCGTGGCTGGTCGCTTCAGAGCGAGGGAGAGGACGTTCCAATAACGAAGTAGAGGAAAGGTTTACGCAGGTTGCTCGTGGCCTTTCTCCTCGGTTCCCTGACCACGCCTAGCTAAGCGTTTCGCTATATTTTTACGAGAATATTAATGCCGCTTCTGCTCGGTGTTGGAGCCGACTCGCGCGCACCGATCCTCCAGAGAGGGAGCGAAGGGAGCATGGCTCCGCTACCGCAGGAAAAGAGAAACTTCGCTCCGGGCTGAACAGGTTGCGACGTTCACCGACTAGGTCTTCTCTTCCTCCTCCCCCTCCTCCTCCTCCTCCTCCTCCTTCTCTTCTTCTTCTTCATCATCGTCGTCGTCGGCGTCGTCGTTTCTCTTCTTTTTCTTCTTTTGCCGCTTCCTCCTCCAACCTTTTCTACGGCTCCCTCCAAGAGCCTTCCTCAACCAACATTACCATTACCCTCCTCTTCCTCCTCCTTCTCCTCCTCGTCGCAGGCTTGACTTTGCTCTCGTGGCAGCTTCCATCGCCCTCTCGGCGGCGAGTCGACTTGGTAAAGGGCAAAAGTGGGGGGCAGAAGAGAGGAGGGGGAACGGAGCGCGCGACCAGCCAGCGATCGGAGCCGTGAGAAAGGAGGATGGAGAGAAAGAGAAGCGTGGCGAGGCCAGTGCCGCGAAAGCGGAGACGACAGCATCTCTGCTACTACCAACACCACCACCACCGACACCACCAACGATCACCGATAGGCTCACCAATAGGCTCGCCAATACCAACGCCACCAACAGACTCACCAATACCAACGCCACCAACAACATCACCAGCGTCAACATCGACATCGGCACCAGCAGCAAGGCGGTGGCGGGAACGACGCCACGACCCAACGAACAGAAAAAGGGGGGGGGGGAGTAAAAGGAAGAACGGAAGAATATCCAGGTGGACCCTTTGTTCCCTGTGTTTCAAAATTAATGGCCGGTGCCTCCGTCGGGACCCTGGAGAAGAAGACGATCGTTTAATTGAGTCCGAAGCCGTGCGCGACTCGCAGTTTCCTAGCTCCGCTCGTTTTGCCTCCAAGACGTCTTCTACTCTCTTCGTTAGGCACCTTCCAGCTGCTGCTGCCTATTCCAACCACTCTTTTTCCATCGCTCGCCCATTGTCGCCGTTTCTACGACTATTTTCGCCGCTGTCGTCGTTTTTTTGCCTCTGCTCTTCTCCCCCCACTACCCTGTTCTTTACAACGCTTCTCTTCGTTGATCCCATGGCGTGGAACTAGTTCACCCTGTCGTCGTAATTCTCGCGGTCTTTTGCGATTCGCGTGGCTCGTTTCTCTGAGAAACGCTCGAGACGACGGAGCGACGGCTGAACGAGTCGAGAAGAACGAGATTCGAGGATTCGCAGCTGTCGACGAAGCTGCGTGCGTCCGCTCGACTTTCCCTTATTTTCCCACGCGCACAGGCCGCGCGGATTTATTTGGACGATGATCGATCGCTCGGCTTCCTTCGGGCAAAGTCGCATAATTTATGAGAGGACCGATAAATTCCGCGATGTCGATCGACCTTGCGCGTAATTCTCGACTCTCGTCGGATCGAGGGGTGATTTATCGAGAACCGAGGTCCATTTTCACTCGCTACGCCTCGAATCGGAGTCTTTTTATTTTTCGCTCTGGGGTCCAGCAGCACTGGGTGACGGGCGACGTCGGCGCGCGATCCGAGTTCGAATCCCGGGATTACTTGAACAGTACCGAGTAACGAGCGCCCGATCTCTGCTTAAATTTACAATTGTCCGGTGGGAAGTTGAGTAGATCGAAAGGACTAACTAGGTTCGCCTGCGATTTTAGCTCGAATTTGGAATAGTTTGGTCAACGGTTGAGCAGCAAATGACTAACTACGCTAACGTGTGATTTTAGCTCGAATTTGGAATTGTTTGGTCGATAGTTGAACAGCACCCAATGAATGACTACGAAAATGTGTGATTTTAGCTCAAATTTGGAATTGTCCAGTCAGAAATTGAGCTGCACCGAATGACTAACTACGTTGGCGTGCCATTTTAGCTCAAATTTGGAACTGTTCGATCAGAAGTTGAGCATCGCTAAACGACGAACTAAATTGGCGTGCGATTTTAGCTCGAATTTGGAATTGTTTGGTCGACGGTTGAGCAGCACCGAATGAATAACTAGTTAATTAATAATTTCTTAGTTTCATGACATTAAATATGATAATGAATTAAATGAAAGAAAAAGCTAAATAGATAAAATTAAATAAATATAATACGAAACGACAGATTATTATTAAAAAAAAATATAAAATCAACGAATCAAACGATAGAATCCTTTCGAGTGCGTAGGTTACGTTCTCGAGCCTCGACTCCGAAGAACCCGAACGAAAACGCTTGGCCGAACGATCGATGGATCTTGCTGTTCGTCAACGCCGCGGATTCGCGCGCTATTTTAAGACGGATACACCCGGAAGAGCTTCGATATTTATAGGGGACATTTTGAACGATAAGAATAGCCGCTTTGTCGCACGATCGGAAGGAAGGTTCGCCTCTTAACCTTTCGCCAGAGGTAAGATGCACCCACTCGAGTCAATCGATGTTAATTATCAAAGAAAAATGGAGGCGTAGCTATTCCTGAAAGGACGAGCGGCCCGCCCTCGCGTTTCAAATGAAAAAGGAACGCGATCCGGTGGCGTTTCAACATCGATTAATCCCTCCGTTAAAACAAATAACCATTTTGTATGAATATCGTCTTTGTACGGTACGCCTTTTATCTCCGTCGATCGCGTTCGTTTATCGGCGTCGATGCACGGTCGGTTTATCACTTGGAATATTGCGCCGCTTGGTTACACGGGCTCCGGCGCGATACAATAAATTCGTCCTTTTGGTACGGCAGCGTCCCGTTCACGCCGAACAAATTAAACATGAAATCATTAATCGACTGGAAAATAATGCGTTGCCCGTGTGCCGTGACGTAAAGAGAAAGCCGCTCTATTACGTTCCGTGCTCGTGCTTACCTACGGTGAGAAGGAGGACGTACGAGCGGCCGATTGCCCTTTTGTTATCGAAATATGTCCGAACGCACCCACGTCGCTCCATAAAAGGCAGAATAACGAGGGAAGATATTACGATAATTAAATAAAGCGCGTAAATCGTAAAATCGTGTCGCCACGTTTCCCCGATAAACAACTTATTATATTATCGGTTTCCTTCCTTCGTCCTTCACCTCGAGCTAAATACGCTTCGATGTTTCAGCTCGATGATATCGGCGATGTTTCGAGTCATTACATCGACGGCACCGCCCGATACCGATGCTCTTGGTTAAGGAATTTCGTCGTTGAGTGACAGAGAGCAACGCCGCGAGTTGGGTCTGCTTTTCTTTCCGTTTCTCTCTTTTTTTTTAATTTAATCTCAATTCTAATTGTAATCTCTCCTTTTTATTTTAATTATTTCTGCAGCGACTCGATTAACCCCTCGACTGCGGAGCGCTCGGACACGTGACAGTGCTCAGAAACGAATCGTACAGTGCTGTAGTTGCAGTAGTTGAAACGCGTGTTTCATTCTTGATCAAAAGAAGTCATTCAAATTGTATTTGTTCAGTTATTTTATCGAGTCTTACGGTTAACTTAAATAGAACTAATAAAATAGAGTTAACTAGAGTTAACTAATGAATAAGACTAATTGAAACTAAAATAGAGCATACGGTTAACGTATGAACAAAAATTGAATTATCCGCAGGCGCTACTCCCTCGGAAGCAACGGCTCTAGCCGAGCGCCTAAAGGCGCTGTTCGCAATCAAAGGGCCAATTTTCGCGAGTCGTGTTTTTTCTCCTTTCGCGGATTTTTTTCATCGTTCGACGCACGTTCGCGTTCGAAGGACGTCGACTCGTTCGAACGTTAGGGAAAAATCACGCAGAGATCCGGAACGTAGGCAAATACACGCGCGCTTACGTACGTACGTAGAAAATCCTATTACGGCGAGATTATCTTCCTCCCGTTTCGAACGACCCGAATTTCACTTTGTTCCTAACGCGATCGTACCCCTTTCGCCTTCTCAAATTGATTTTAATCGCGTTAAAGGCGAGACCCAACGCGATAACAGCGCGTTTTACGTAGTCGGAGCGTCACGATCGGACGAAACGGCACCGAGCTCACGCGTACCAGAAGCCGTGTCGCGAGCAATTAATATCCAGTAGCGGGTGATAATTATTTCCATTGTTTTCTTTTTCTTTTCTTCTTCGTTTTGTTTCGGACGTATATCAAAGCTTCTTCCGTCGGCGCGACCTCGCAATTTTTTACTATTAGCGACGTCTAAACGGCACGCGCGTCAAATCTTTATAAAGATGGATGACGTTTCGACGAGTACTTCATCTTATTTCGTTGGCGAATTAACAAATAAAAATGCACGGCGATATGACAATCGTTCATTTAGCATGAGACTTTTTTCGAAGTTCGTCGCGCCGAGCAATTTATCACGATTCGCCCGGTATCTCAAGAGACTCTCTACCCTCGAACGGGATCCATCTACTTTCGATCACCGCCGAATTACGTGCGGGTGAATAACGAGATTCCTGCATTCGAGCGATCGCCAAATTTTTGCTGGGGCGCCTGCGGATCAGCGTGCTATTAATTCCGTTCGCCATTACGAATTAGGTTGTTATAGACGCTGTGAAGTGCAAGGCCGTCGAGGAGACTCTTCGTTTGTTGAAAAAATAACGACTTCTATTATTTATTGTTTCGAAGAGATCGAGAGATTCGTCAAAACAGACTTTACATTGATTTTAGTATCGTGGCTACGTATTAGTAATATTTAGGATTTAACGATTTTCAGTAATTTATTTATTAACAATACGTTACTCACGATCGTCTAAAAAAGTATTTGACCCATTTTTCTCCATTTAATAATAATAGACACGCAAAATAAATACTATTTGGCGTTTAATTCGCCAAGATACGCTCGAATGACTCTCGAATATTTTTTCACCCCTAACGGACTGATCGAAACTAAGATTGACGAAGAAAGAAATTCGTCGAAACGGATCTGAGAATCCAGTCGAACGGATTCGGGAGATGCGGTTCCTTTCGTCGTTAGAAAAACTATTTGATCTAATTAAGAAGAAAAAACAAGAGGCTCGAAACGTAAATCAGTTGGCGTTTAATTCGTGACGACCATTCTGTTATTTTTAAATCGAGTAGACGTTCGAATAATTTGTCGTCCAGAACCAACCGACAAAGGCTAAGAGGAACGGATAGAGAAATTCATCAAATCGGATCTTGGAATCCAGTTGGCTAGAGGGATACACGGATTCGGGAGATATTCGATTAGCCCACGATCGTCGGGCAAGAGGGACGCGCTTATGGTTCTTCCGTCTCCGTGCGCGTCTTTTCTTTCTTCCTTTTTTAATTTGCGACGACGAATCTCAAGAGAGAGAGAGAGAGAGAGAGAAAACACGCTAAGCTCGTGCACGACGAGACCGGAAATTGGAATTACGTCGGTCCATCGATCGGTTCGCGCCTTTGCCTTCTGCCGCTCGTAGAAAGCGGCGGACCCTCGTCCGTTGGTTTGACAAACGTTATCCGGACGAAACCCCGAACGATGATGGCTGTTTCTCGTAGCGATGACGAACGATCGTTCCTACCTTCGGATTTACATGAAGAGATTTATTTGCGCAACGAGAGACGCGCTAAGGACACATCGATGACGAGGAAAGAAAAATTTTAAAAAATAGACCGATAAAAATGGGAAGACGAAAGAAAGAGCAAACCTTTAAAAGAAAGTCCACCTTTGCCAGAAATACAATATGTTAGTAGAAAATAATATCTTAATTCTCTTTTTGTAAATTCTTCTATTTCACGGCTGAAAAGGGCGCCTTCGTCGGCTTGAAAAATTAATTAAAAGCGAGGCGAGTCCCTGACGGAAAGGGCGTTTGAAATCCACCGAAGGATAGAGGACAGCTTCGAAAACTGACCTGCGATTGTTTGTTCCCTTACCTTCATTAACAGTGTTTCTCAACGCACGATTCGTTTCGGTCCGATGACACTGCATTATTTCATTTGAAATAATGTGTGGGTAGTGTCCCTTCATTATTCTTGATCAAGACAATGACTCACCTTCCGCATTTAATAACAATAAAGCAATAACAATAATAACGGCGATAGTATCAAAGAATGATAATCGTAAGAAACGGTTATGGAGAATACAAAATAAAGAATAGCGTGCGTCCGAAAGTTGTGTGTACACCTTGGAAGTAGCGCTACGAATCCCGTAAGACGGCGCCGCTATCGTATCGGCGTCTGTTTACGCTGACGTTACTGTCTTATAATTCTCTCTGTTATTATACTCGGCTATCGCTGCCAAGCCGCTACAAATCCAACAGATCGGTCGCGACTCGCCCAAAACTATATATAATATAATTTTATAAATTATAAATATAATATAAATAATATATATTATTATGTTATTTATATTTATATCATATATATTTACATTATATTGCATATATAAATTGGTTACTTTCGTCCAGTTATATTAGGTGATCCCATAACAACGCGACATTTAAAATAACCCTTCGAGAAACTACACTCTTCGAAAGATAATAAAATCAAGTCACAAGATAAGAAGGTAACGCCAGGTAAGGAGGTAAATTTATCATCTGATTTTACAGCGAATTTGAAGTTCGTCCCCTTCCCCTCTAACTTTCACTTCACGCTATTGAAAAATTCGCATGATTTATAAATATTTCGAGTGTCACCGCGGAGGCCGAAGTTCACGAGGCAGTTCGGCATTCAACCTCGACGAATAAAGACGACAAACTTAGAGCTATCGTCTCTCTCGCCATCGACGAAGCCGATGACCATCGAACGATCGAAGAACTCGTCTCGGGGCTTTTCTCTCGTTTCGTGAACGTCGCGCTCGAGGAATCCTCTCATTTCGGACGATCGATCTCCTCGTACGCGCTCGGTGTATTTGCATTTTTCCACTCCGACTCGGGGCGGAGTTCGGCGGCGCCTCGGACGTTCGCTTCGGAGCAACTTTCGTACCTCGATTTCCCGCGACTTTTGTAGAAACTTTGGTGACTCGAATCAGTGGAAATCTCCGACGAGGGTAGCGCCGCAGATATTTGGCCTAGACGATTTTCATAAAACTTCCTACGAGTTTACTACTCGAGGCGAGATGAAAAACTCCAAAGTCGCTCGATACGCGAGCCGGTAGAAGTGAAATATTTGAATACGATGACAGCCACGACGAAATCACGATTCCTCCCCGGGCAATCCCGTCCGGAATCGTCTTAACGCCCGGTCGAGTCTCCTTTCGTCGGCGCGAGACCGCTTGGAAGCACAGATTTTTTTTTACTATAATTTTGGTCGCTCCATCGAACGACGATTAATCTCAAATTTTTGAGTGAATATATAAAACCGCGTATCTTTTTTCAAAAGCTGTTTATCCAATCTGGATGAGAGATTTGATTGCATAGATGCCTGTTTTAAAGAAATTCTGATCTTTAGAATCGATAAACTCTGATTTGAAAATTTTCAGACTGTCTTTATTTTCTTACTGTTCAGCCTGTAAAAACTATTTTAAATTTTCTAAAAAATGAAAGACTGCACTATTCGATCGTTAACGATATTTTCCCCAAACGTCTGCTTTATATTGCGTCCAGCTTTGCGGCATTATTACCAAATTTATGCTCGTTTAAAAAAATTACACGAATATCGGCAGAATTCGTATCCTTACGAAATTCAAAAGAAATAACAAAATGGAACGTTTTGGAGAAGATCTTCTTCGTCGAAGCGTGACTCTGGCAATGGACGGTTCGACTATAAAGGAGGTTGTGCCAAAAACAAAAGCATAACGAAAGAGGGAAAGAAAATCCGACACTTCGTATGCACCAACCTAATATTTTCCAGTTCTCCCAACTGCCGTTTCAAAAGTAAAAACGATTCCGGCACGGTTCCGACTCGAATGGAAGAGAAAAGTTTGACAGAGAGGGCGCTTTCATTGCTCGTTACTTTTTCAGAGTGTATCTCGCGCCCCCTGTCGGGATTCTCTGTATATTTTAACTCTCGTTTCGTACGGCTTGTCGTCGACGTAGAATTTTTCCGAAAAATATTTTCGACGTTACCCGAACCAGGGAAACAACGCCTCGAAATCGATTTAATTTACGGAAACGCAAGGAGGGCCTAACGAATGCCGATAGACGAACGGAACCATCGCCAGGAGGATCATCGACTCCTCTCCACGTCGAATTCACGTTGCTGTTGCGGCGTTACCGAGTTACAATTCCATTACGTTCGCATGGCGGCTCTCTAAATAATACATAGCAATTTTCCAAGGACATTAACTCCCCTTTGGTGTGCGTAAGTGGTCGCATAATCTGGCAGCACGGTTGAATAAATCATTTCGCGCGAGGCGCAAGCAGCTCCTAGAATCGGCGAACTCCGCGCCGCACGCGGACTAAATTTCCCGCTGGCGGAGCTTCCTAATTTCGGCCGGAACATCCAACGCGAACGACGTAGCTGGCTAAGTAGCGCGCTCGATCGAAATTAGACGCTAAACTGGGTAGGCGCTCGTGCGCTCGATAATTGCAAAAAATTAAGCTCCGATGGAGACTCGTCGAGAGGAACCGAGAACTTGACTACTTTATTGTATTTCTTGTTGAGCCAGAAATGCGCTCATGTTTCAAAGAAAAGAAGTGTGAACGCATAAATAAAAATGAATAGTCCACTCTGGAAGCGTAGGCCACTCGGAGTAGACTCGGATCAAGCGATCGATTAAAAAGTATTGACGTGTGTTAAACGATATTTCAGCCGTGGCATAGTCCAGCATTTTATTACCGCTTTATTGCCTTTCTCGTTAAGCTAGAAATGCGTTCGAGTTTAAAACGAATGAGGGATTCGTTCGAGAGTTGTCCACTCTAAAAGTCTAGCCAACTCAGAGCAGGTTAGCATCAAACCGTGGATCTAAAAGTATCGACATGATCGGTACTATACGGTGGCGCAATTAGGTTTCTCATCGAGTGGAACTCGGCATTTAATTAGAACTTTAGTGTCTTTCTCGTTAAGCTAGAAATGCGCTCAAGTTTAAAACGAATCAGGGATTCGTTCGAGAGTTTTCCACTCTCAAAGTAGAGCCAACTCAGAGCAGGTTAGCATCAAACCGTGGGTCTAAAAGTATCGACATGATCAGTGCTATACTGTGTTGCGATAGGAACGCAACATTACACAATGAATCTAGCAAAATGCGCATTCCTCGATACTTCTCTCGAACGAAACTGATCAGGAGGCGAATCTAAAGAGTTAAATTGAAGGAACGATGTCCTCGTTTTGCAATTCAGTTCTCAAAGGTGGACATCCATTTGTACATGGTGCAACTGAAGACCACCAACCGAACGACTCCACCTTCCGGCCTTTCTATCGAAAGCTAACATAACCTATATACGCGGCGAGTTTGGTCCTGGGCTCGAGGTCTCTGTTGATTCGCAGACTAAAGGTAATCTCGGTATCGTTAAGCACGCGTACCCACTTCACACCCATCATCGACTAATAACAGTCGACTTGGTGTGTATTTTCATCGTTAATTCGCAATCGTGGCCAAGATTTGGAGGGTCGACTGGGTCGAAGAAAATTCCCTTTTACGCCGAATGCGTGAAGAATCGGGTCAACGAGGCCATCTTCGATCTTCGATAACCCAATCGACTCGTTTGCTTTCTCACGACTAAATGTGGAAAATGAAACGCGTCGCTGTGTATTTTCATCGTTAACACGTTCGTCACCCATCTCTTGATAAATGGTATGTTTTCGAGTGGGTCCCGTTATCCACGTGTGGGTTATGTTCTTCTTCATCAAGTTATGGGATTACGATATTTTATTTCAGTGAAACTTTTAAGAGATTTTTGGAAACCTCTTAGAAGAAAGGGTGGTCAAGATAACTCTTGATAACTTCATCTTAATCAAAAAACCAAATATTTTCCGTTAGTAGGTGAATATAGCTCGTGATCGAAGGAAGAATTTAAAGTCTTAAAGTTCTTTTTTACATTTTTTTCTCGCTTCCTGGGATTTCAGCCAAGCAAGAAACTCAACCGAATCACGCTGGGCAACGAACGTGTTAATTCGCAATCGTGGCCAATATTTTGACAGTGACTCGATTTGTACTTGAGAGTTTCAAAAATCTACTGGTGGAGAATCGAGCCAACGAGGCCATCTTCGATCTTCGATAACCCAGTCGACGCGTTTGCCTTCTCACTGCCGGACCTGGAAAATGAAATGCGGATTGCGAATGTATAGATGTCGAGCGACTCCGTTATTCGATGTTCGTTCGTGTTTAAATTTGAAGCGGAGAAGGAAGCTATTTACTATTTCTATTTTTGTTTGACCGTATCGAGCTCAACTAAGAGACCATTTACAGAGAATGTCCATTATTCGGTAGACTACAGGATATATATTAGGTTGGGGAAAAAGTATTACATGTTTTAGCAGTAAACTTCACACAACATTTTTCTTATGTTTGAATGAACTTTATTGGACCAAGTATGTTCCATTTTAATCCATAATTTTCCTAATTAATATTTTTCTTGTTGAATGTGGTCGTGGAGATCGACCCGCCATCTTTCCGAATAATGCAAATACGACTCTTGGTCGACGTATCAATTTTTATTAAAGGGTAACGATCGTTCGATGATCGAACGGTGGGATAATCGTATGAAAATGCGCTCGCGATTATCCGCGGGAAATAATGGCAGTCGAAGTTGTCGCTTCGACTATTTATCGACGGTTCGAGAAGTAAATAGGCCGTACGAAAGTAGTAAATAATTATCGACGTACGATTGAACGTAATTGAATTCTACGTAACTTACCGTTAGTCGAACGATTTCAATTTCGCGAGTACTTGGACACGAAAAATTAATGGAACGAGTATCGGGAAAAGTTTTTAGCGAGCTTTGGCCACGTACACGTACGTACCTCTAAAGTATATATTTTATATCCACGCGTAGGGTAGGTGCATGCAGCACGAAACACACGATTTTACAAGCCTACCGAAAGTAAGGGAACGTGTTGTTTTTAACGTTACGAGGATGAAAATACGATGAAACGAACGTGAAAATGCGATGAAACGAAAGCATCTTTAGCCCGCGCATTAGTTTGGTATTTATGAATGAGAAAATTTACTGAAGATAAAGGGAAAAATACATCGTTGGAGTTGCGTTAGTTGTCAAAGGTACGTACGATGTAAATACCGAAGAACGTCGAGTTTTTCGAAGCTAGAGAACAGACTAAAAATGAACACGGTCGAAAATGCTCGTTTCTCGCGCATTAGTTTAGTCTTTATCGCGAGGTCGACGATTCGAGAGACGAAAAATAAATTGACCGTCATGCTACATTCGTCGCCAAGGCGACGAATCCTCGCGCATTCCTTAGGAAAAATAATTAGTCAAATTCGCAAAGCGCGTTGAACTTAACCTAGGCTAACCACACGACCAACCGACCAACAACGCGATCTCTCGTCAACAGAGAAGCAGAGAGACGCGTTAAAAGGAACTACTCTCCCCAACGACTCTGCCCGATCTCCCGAGCATAAGTGCCTGAAAGAAGATCGCTCTATTCTCACCTACGTACTAGGGCAAACAGCACCCCAACCCAACCCAAGCCCACCCCACCCAGAGTTTGAGACTTTTCCGACTATCCAAGCGTAGGATCGTCCCTCGTTATTAACTCGAAGCATGAAATCGAGATAACCTGAAAGGAAGACACCGAGATCAAACCGGTGGCCCGCGAGGTCGGAGATTAGGTAGGTTAGCGAGGTAGGGCTACGGAGTTCCGCGCACTCTTTTTCAGGCGATGCTCAGGAAGGTCCGCTGCGAGGCACGGAACGAGACGAAGGGAAAGAAGAACGGACGGGGCGATACGGCCCGCGAGATTAGATGCAATCTCCGATCCCGTTTCCGCGGGTAAACACTTTCGTTCGGATTATGTCGACGCTGTGAAAGATCAGTCCTATCCGTGGGATAAGGACGAACGGCAGCTCGAAGGGCGCGCCGCTGCTTGCCCGATGATATCTTCTAAATAAACGTTTACCTTGGCGTGTATTCGCCTGGAACGACGGAGCCAAGGACTCGATGGTTAAGAGGTCTCTGGATTCCCTCGCTCTCTGGCCCGTGTCGGCGCCGCGAGCTGCCGCCGCTCCCGTCCCCCCCTTTAACTCGATATTCACCAGCTGGCTGACGTCGTTGTCGTTGTCGTTGTCGTCGTCGACTGCCACCACGTGGCCCACCGAAGCCTTTCATCTTGCTTTTTGATAAGACGCAAGAGATCCATCATTTTCTTACGGCGGGATCGAAGAATCCCTGTCTTTTTGCTTCCAATCCCGTTCGCTTGCCCCACTGATCTTCGTCGACCTGCCGCCATCGTCCCTTTTCACGCGAGTCAACATCGAATCCTTTCCCTGGGACTCTTTCGCTAGGACCCTTTCGCTAGCGAAGTACCGGTGCGTCTCGCGCATCTTGCGAGAGTGACTGACTTCCTTAGGCTACTACGCCTGGATTCTACCGTGAGCATCGATTCGACGCTCGATCGCTGGTTCGTCCTGATTAGGACTCATCCGGAGACTTGGTGGCGTTTTGCGGAAAGTTTGGTGGAAGGTTATTGTGCAAAACGATGGTAAAGTGAGTTGAATTGTTAATATATGCGGCGATCCTTTCGCGATTGTCGTTACGTATAGAACCAGTATAGCTGTCTGGTCTACGAGAATTGTTCGCAAAATACTGCCGACGAACTCACGGGGAACCCAGGTCTAGACCATGGTCTAGAGTCCAGAGTCCGAACGAAAAGCAGCTGGTAGATGACGAAATCCCAGAATTCATTTATTTCTTGGAATTCCATTTTAATGAGATTCGATAATCTCTAGAACCATTTTGACGAAGCTAATCTTTCGTGGATACCAACGTCGAACTGGCGAGCAATCGAGGATCGAAATTGTCACGTCGACGCAGTTCAAAATGCATTTTATTTGCTGGACTATAGTCTACAGTCTAGAGTCCGAAAAAAAGCAGCTATAGATCATTTATGTCTTCGTGTCATAATTTATTAAGATTTAATAATCTCGAGAACAATTTTGACGAAGGTAATTACTCGTGAGTTTATTTGTATCGCGGAGTGCTTCGATAAGACGCGGCATTTTCGAAAGTTTTGACGAGAGGAGAAACGTTTTCCTTGTTACCGCTATTCGTTTGGCACCGCTACGCTGCCATCGACGCATCCGTGCTCCTCCGCGCGTTCCCGTTTCCCCGCCTAATGTCTTCGGTTATAGTCGGCATTACGACGGAGTGGTAGCGGAAGGACGAGAAGGCAGGAGTAAAACGGCCTGGATACACGCGGGGTTCAGTTTTTTCCCGAATAGCTCCACTGCCATCCTACGAAAACTTGAATTATTTCGAGCGAACTATTCTTCTCAATTTTTCAATTCTTTTTTTTTTTACTTCGTCTCGTTTAATTCAGAAACTTTTGAGTGAACTGCCTTTCTCAATTTTTCAATTTTTCAATTCTGCTTTTGCTCGTTCAATTCGGGAACTTGAATTATTTCGAGTGAATCATTTATCTCAATTTTTCAATTCTCCTTTTTTCTGTTATATTCCGTTCAAATCGGAAACTTAAATTATTTCAAGTGAACTATTTTTGTCAATTTTTCGATTCTTTTTTTTTATTTTATCTCGTTCAACTCTGTGACTCGAATTCGACACTAGGACATACGCTGGATTTCGTCTTTTTTCGACTAGCTCCGCTGCCATCCTACGAAAACTGGAATTATTTCGAGCGAACTATCCTTCACAGCTTCCTATTTTTCTTTTTCTATTTCATCTCGTTCAACGCGGAAACTCGAATTCTCGCGCTGGACGAGATATTCGACCCGATAGAGCCACGAAAGTGGAAATATAAGGGACGCTTCCACGAGATAGCTGGTATCGCGATATCGTTTTTAAAGGGAGATTTCTATTAGCGATACGACAGACGTTCATTTTTAAATGGAGGCAAATCCGTTTTATCTAACCACCATCGAGATATATCCCACGAATTACATCGTCGAAATAAGGGCGACGCGAACAGAACTCAAACCTAATAGTCGAAATAAATTGTTACGACGAAATTTGGTGGCCTCTCTTAATGGAATTTCGATCCGTCCGAATGAAAACAATTCCTCGAAAGTCCAAGTATTAAAGAAGCAACTGGAATATTTGATTATTTTGACCCATATTCGGATGTCGCGATAATACAGCCAACGCAGGTACAAACTCAAAGCTAATAGTCGAAATATGCTAAATAGTTAGAACGAAATTTAATGGCCGCGCTTCGAGGGATTACGATGCGTCCGAATGAAAATAATTCCTCGAAAGTGCAAGTATTAAATAAGCAGCGGAAACACTTGGTTGCTTCGAGCTATGCTCGGATGCCGCTGTAATATGGCCAACGTAGGTACGACACTCAAAGCTTTGTACCGTAACAATGGAGTAGCCGAAGCTGGTTAAGCTAAGGAGCTTATGGCCAGTTTCATAATGTCATAGCAACATTCAAAGCTCGTTTTGACTACCCGTTTGCCAAACATTAAGAAAAGACAAGTAGCACTGGACCAATTTCTCGGAGTGGATTCTCCCTTAGGCAAAATAATGGAAAAGCGATTGATTCGAACGATGCGAAGCTCTGATCGGTTTTACGCCTTTATTATTTAACTCATAACAACGGAATAGCCGACATAGAATTATATTCTATAATTTATTGAATAAATTTAATTTTTAATTTATAACTTTTAATAGAATTCAGTTTATTTTATTTATAATAGAATTTAGAATAATTGAATAATTAATAGAAACGAAAGATTCTTTTTGAACCGAATAAAAAAAAGATACAAATTTTAATCCTGTGATTCGATAAAAGATTTGACTTATATATGAGCATCGTACGTAAATATTGTATTCGAACGTAATCACGCTAATTGGAAGAATCGCACGAAAATGGCGACTTCGCCTCGGTATTCCAGGAGCGAAGAAACGTTAGGCGCGTCGTTTTACGCGGTGGGAATACGGCAACGGGCGTAACCAGTTTTAAAAACTCTTCTAACTGGATATAGAGAAAAATGATCCGACGTTTCCTCGAGAACAAGTTCCTAAACAAGTTCGAGCTTATCGCGCGCTCGTTGGATACTCGGGGTGGCAATTAATCGCGAGTACTCGCACTAAACGCAAGTATTACGGTCCTCCTCTCCTCCAAACGATCGCGAGCGCAACCTTGTTTACGAGCGAGGAATTATGCGGCACGGTTCCGCTCCGACCGCCAGCCCGTCTCGACGTGCGTTTCGATTAGTCGCAACCGACTCGAATTCGCCGTATTTTCAAGGCTGCTGAATTATTTTGGAAGAGATAATCCTGTGCCATAAGACCAAAATGAATCGTGAGTTGAGAAACACTGTTGACGAAGGTAGGCAAACAAACAATCGCAGGTCAGTTTTTGAAGGGTTTTCTTGTTCTCGGGTGAGAACCAGATCTCTAGCAAGTTCTCCAGATGGACAAGATGTCCTTCCAAGCAGCGTAATAAAGGAATGTTGCAAGAAAAATTAGGATATTATTTTTTATTAGGCCACGTTGAATTAGTTCAGATGAAATGATTCAGTGTGATTAGACAAAAAGGAATCGTGTGTTGAGAAACATTGTCATTAATGGAGATAAGGAAACGAACAATCGCAGGTCAGTTTTCGAAGGGTTTTCTTGTCCTCGAATTAGAACCAGACTTCTAGCAAGTTAGCTAAAAAATTAGGATATTATTTTTTACTAGGCCAGGTTGAATTATTTCAGATGAAATGATTCAGCGTGATTAGACAAAACGGAATCGTGTGTTGAAAAATATTGTCTTTAATGGAGATAAGGAAACAAACAATCGCAGGTCAATTTTTAAAGATTCCCCTGGCTTCTAACTAATTTTCCAAGCCGACGAGATGTCCTTCCGAACCGAGAAGTAAAAAGAATTAGGATATTACTTTTTATTAACTCATGTTGGATTATTTCGAATGAAATATTAATTACGTTTATATTATAGTTTCAGTATAATTTAAGTTCGAGTCAATATTAAATTTGGAGTAATTTAATATAGTGTCATTAAACAAAAATGAACAGTGCGTTGAAAAACACTGTCGTTAGTGAAGATAAGGAAATAAAAAATTGCACGTCAGTTTTTGAAGCTTTCCCTTGTCCTTGATCGAGGACCAAACTTCTAGCAAGTTCTCCAGATCGACAAGACGTCCTTCCGAGCTGTAAAATAAATGTGATGTAAAAAGGATTAAAATATTACTTTTTATTAAGTCATTTTTCGACGGAGACAGATAGAAAGGTAAATAAGTCCGTCGCTCGCTCCGCTGATCACCGTCGTCCCGTTGGTGCATCCAGCTGCTCGCCTTATTATCTCGAGAGAAACGTCGCGGTACTTTCTTCGCCTCTCGCCTGCATCGTTTCCTCGTGGTCGTTCTTTCCTCTCGAGACGAGATTCGCCCCTCGTGAGAGCTCGAAAAATCAGGCGCCTTCTGCCAATCCTTACCTTCCTCTCGCTCTGGTCGTTTGGTTCCTTCGAAATCGCGAGTCTGCACTTATTTTCGTCGTATGGCGCAACGCGTACGTGTCTTTCCTCTTGGCTCTTAAACCGAGGCTAAAGAAGAGTTTTCACCTAAGGAAGAGTCTTGATCTAAAGAAATCTTCACTTAAAACGAAATCTTCATCTAAGGATCCTTTATCTAAAACAGTGTACTGATCTAAAAAAAAATCTCGGTCTGAAGAAAAGAGTTCATCCAAAGAAAAGTCTTCGTCTAATGAAGAGACTCGATCTAAAAAAAAGTGTCTCGATCTAAAGAAAAGTTTTGATCAGGAAAATAGTTTTGATCTAAAACGAAGTCTCGATCCGAAGAAGAGTCCTCGAATTTCTGAGGTATTCACGATTTGATCGTTTAAGTTTGAGTCACCTAGTGATCGTAAAGTCGTTTGGAGCGCGCTTTCGGGGAAATTCGATGGTCCAACAGGAAAGTTCCAATAAGTAAGACTCGAGGATGCGAGAACGAGTTAAGAACCGCTGCCCATTACGTATCGAGTTCGCGTAACCAGCAACCGACTGGACTTCGTATTCCAGCCTCCACCATCCTCGAAACCTTCTCTCGGGATTTGTATCGTGCTTCTCCGGCGCAACGTTTCGTCGATCGGGGATTGTTACGGACACGACCGTGAGAAAACACTTCCACGATGGCGCTAACGATAACGATGGTCGTCGACGCTCCAAGGACCAAGTCGAGTCTGAGGCGCGTTAGTGGTGAACTTTCTCGTTGTTGATTTTCTTGTTCGAGAAGATGTACGAATGGTACAAGGTGTATGTAGCAATTGTTGCGGTACGCGGATGAACGAATTTTAAGACTGTGTCTTCTCGAATTTTCAGATGCAACAGCCACTGATGGAACTAGAGAAAGAGAGAGAGAGATGGTTTTTCGGTCGTGTCTATCAGTTGTGGGGAAAAAGGTTTCATTTCCATTTCAACTTCTAATTTTCTTATTCGAAAGATATTTCAACTACTAATTTTCCAATTTAATAGGATGTGTCTCCTTTCGAGTTAAAACGTCACCTTTCTGTCATTTGACTTGTCAATTTTCACAGCAATCTCGAACGAGTCGGAAATAAAATAAGAGAAACAGAACCTAGTAGAATAAGTCACACGTTCGCAAAGAACGTCCCTCCTTTCGCAATGTTCTCATCTTAGTGGACCTACAAGCAGTACAAGGTGTCCGGATTTTCCTCGCCCTCGGCTCTCCCTCTCTCTCTCTCTCTTTGTCAAAATGGCATCCTACTCTCGAGTTTTAGGATGCAACAAGCACTGATGGAGCTACAGACAAAAAGAGAGAGACGGTGATTCGGTTGAATGTGCCAATTTTGAGGAGAAAGGTTTCATTTCGCGTTCCAACTTCTAATTTTGCAATCTGAAAAACATTCCAAATTTTAATTTTCCTATTAAAAAGGCATTCCAACTTTTAATTTTCCTATCTGGAAGATAGGAATATGTCTTCTTTCGAGTTGTCCTCATCCTTCTTTCTCTCTCTCTCTCTCTCTCTCTCTCTCTCTC